>BHDV01004433.1:233806-290316 GCA_005406045.1 Adoxophyes honmai
CGCTCCGGAAAGCCTGTCATTGCCTAAAAAGATGAGTTGAAAACTAGTAAATAGCTTGACAAAAGGTGACTTTTTCAAAATACTTCAGTAGGTACCTTGTTAAAAGTAGGTTTTTTTAAATAAGAGAATTAAGTAAGTCACTTTATATTACAAAAGTTATTCTGTTAACGATTATTACCTGGTTAAACAGTTCTGACTGCATTAAAGACCAAATTTTTTTTAATAATTAAGGACACACTTAATCCCAGTCTGCCATCCCAATTATAAAATAATATATGTATTATGAGTAAGGGTATTTGTACTGCTGATTGACCTTTGTTTCTTTAATTGTTTGTTTCTTGAACATCAAAAGGTTTAATGCCCGTTTTTTTTATTTTTTTGACCATCTAGCTACTGTGTCAACTTACCTAGGTACCTGTTTCATCTTACCTCGGTATTAGGAGAGTTGAAACACTCTGACTTGATTTGAAAAATGTCATTTTTTAAATAGTTATCAGTACTTATTACCACTTTAACTGAAATCAATAGTTAGATTATTAAATTTCCTGTCTAGTGGTATGTTTTGCATAGTTCTAAAACGTATAGGGAGGCAGTTATGACCAGAATTGTAAATTTTGTGTCAACCCACCTAGGTCTCCCCTAACTAAAAATTGTGCTTTATGTATTTCTATTTTAATATCGATACAGTGGTTAAAGTGATAAAAAAGATATATCAACTTTTGCACATTCGGAGATTTTACCTTTCAACTTCAACACGCGGATAAGTAATACTGGGACTAACTAATAAAAAAATAGCTATCAAAACACAAAAATAAGTAGATAAGGTAGCTCGTACAATTTTTAGACAATGTTTTTTTAACATTTCTATAAAGTTTCGCCCTTGAGACAAGTTCTGCCAGCGCCCGTTGAAGTCTAATGAACGGACTTGTTTGAGAACAAACATTTGGACAGATGTTGCGTTCCTTGCTACTTTGCTTCCATTATTATTGTTTGGTCTGTCTTTACGCATAGCTATATATATATCTTTGTTTACCAACACAACACCGCTGTGGTCATTTGCATCGGATGAGAATAAAATTTTAATAATTATGCTACAAAAACTGTGTAATGAAGCTAAGGTATGAATGATCATAATAAATTACAATAATATCTACTACTTAATATTTACCTACTGTGAACATAAAAGTAAATATTTCTTTGTCTTAACTATCCTTTCACGGTTTACCTGAACTGATTTCAACGAAATAGGGCATGAACATGAACATGTTAAGTTCCGAAAATGTATTCTATTTTTTCTGTTCGTTAAGGAAAAGGCTAAGCTCGAGAATGTATCTTACGATAACAATGAGCAAGTTCCACGCAGATGGAGTCACGGGCAAAAGCAAGTGTTACATATGTGTAAGGGGGCGTCCATAAATTACGTGAGGTGTTTTTTTCAGTTTTCTTACCCTCCCACCCCCCTCGGTGAGATGTCGTGAGATTTTATTCAACCCCCTCCCCCACCCCCCAAATCTCACGTGAGATTTTTCAAAATGTCATTTTAAAAAGAAAAAAATAATATTAAGACGTAACTTAAAAAAACTTAAATTTTCTTCGTTGGGATACACTCATGAAGTGTCAAATATAAAGCGCCGTCCACATACCTACTCTCTTCGCTTTTTAAGACCTTAGGCATCTGGATGAAATGGACCAAAATAGTAGTTTTTTTGTTTGTTTGAAACAAGAATAAAATTGCGTGATATTTGCCGTGACCCCCCCTCCCCCCAACGTGAGATTAGGTGAGATTTGACTCGACCCCCTCCCCCCCTAAAACACCTCACGTAATTTATGGACGCCCCCTAACTCCTAAAACATTATAGTAATCCGTAGTTCGGCCTAGCTAGACAACAAATAAAATACCAGAGCTAGCGCTCCCAGGCTATTTTCCTGTAACCTATTATATTATGATTGTTTTGCGAATAATTAATAATAATGCGTACCTTAGTATCAAAATATATCAACACCAAAACTAAATCCGATTTGCCAAACAACTGAGCGATTCGTTTGTATTATTTAATGAAGAAAACTTAAAATTGACACAGCTTGTGAAACGATGTAGATATGACCAATAATGACAAACAATCGTATGCGTGCGAGGTTAAATAAGATATTGTGATTGACTTGTACATTAAAATTCCTACGTAATTTGACACCTAATTAAAAATACGGGGAGCTATTTAACTGAATCGGCATGCATAATACATTTATAATTAGGAAATTATATGAATGAGGATTCATTAATAGTTTTCCTTAATTAAACAAGAATTTAGCTAAATAGCTTTCAAACATGAAGGTTGTTTCTGAGAACTACCTTATCGCAGTTTCCTTTTAAGAAACCGCCTCATAAGAATCATGTGTATGTCATGGACCAAGCGTAATAAAAAAGTGCCAAAAAACACAAAAAAGGCAAGAGCCTACATCCCGCTGAGCCCTATCAACCGGTCACAAAAACATTTCGCAACATCATAACTAATTTATTCGCAATCACAAACCTTCGAAAAGTCACGGGCACTATAAAGAACCTTTAAAAAAACACCAGGTCACCACCTTAAAAACTTTGAAAAGTCACTGGCCGTTTATAAAAAGTAATAAGAACTCTTTAAACACCACAAACACAGTCCGATTGTTTTTTTTTTTTTCAATTTAATTTGAAAGTAGAACGCGCGTTCGAGTCGGCGCGCGGCGCGATACTGCCCTCTGATTGGTGTTCGAGCGCGGGAATGCACATGTCAAAGTGACGTTTTGCAAAACGAGTTTGTATGTAAATTAGTGGCGTAACATTTAAGCTTTGTTAATGGCTGGAGGCATAAAGTATTGCCTCTGCAACATCTAGGATTTATTTATTCGAGTTATTATTACTTTGAGTTAAACATGTGATAGCAAACAACGTTAATTAACCAAACAAGAAGTAAATAAATTTCTCAACGAGACAACGATAATAATTTATGATAGGTACGTATTGGAATATTTTTTACTAAGGAAAGCAAGACTATTGTGTTTATAATTCCACGGTGAGTAAACATGACAACGGAGTACTAGCCGTACTGTGGCTCTAGCGAGTCTAGCGGATTTATCCAATCTTCGTGAGACCTAAGGACTACTTGCACTGATCTAGGTTAAATCTAATTCAGCGTTAACTTTACGTCGATCTCTACAACACGTCATGTTAATCTGACCGTTACTGTCTAACTAGAGATATCTCAAGATGGTTAATTTAATATTTTTGAGTAGTAATCGTGACGTAGGCCTTACCATGCTTTAATAGGCAGTTTGCAATTTAACATTGGAATGACAGAGCGAGTCTGCTCTTTCACTTTTTTAAATAATCTAAAGAGCACCCGGAGAGCATTTCCAGGAAAAATTTCGAGAGTTGGAAAATATGTTGTACTATCTTTTGCCACTTTACTGTCGACTCGTCCTTTCCATTGTTAACAAAGTGTCCCGAAGATTCTATAGGTACTTTAGTAATAAAAAAAGTCTAGGATTAGGCAGACCATACGAAACCTACGGAAAACGATAAAATAATTAGAAAAAAAATAGGTCGAATTGAGAACCTCCTTCTTTTTTGAAATCGGTTAAAAAGGACACCTTTTTCGTGATTATAAATAGAAATAACACAAAAAATGCATGAAATAAACAGGCGGCTATTTCTTTGGAAAATGTTTTAAGGCTTCGATTTTTCCTTTAGCGTATTTACGCCACTTGTACTTTCAACGCTGCTACGTGCTAAAGTTTAAAGTTCTCCAAACCACAAGGTCTCGCAACTAGGTCTGCAGAAAGCCGAGCGCGGCGCGAATAATAAACTTACTTCCGAACTACTTGATACAGTATGGAAAGTTGACCTCAGGCCCCGGTATGTTTTGTCGCGCTTGCAGACAAAGTTTTATCTCGTTCTAACTCAAGAAGTACGAAAGAGACGGAGTTTTATGCCCACAATTACCTACTTTATTTACTCGCATATAAAAGTTCCTCAAGCAGCCAAAATTAAACGTCTAATCATATGTCACAAATTGCTTTTGATATTATTATTTTATCGGAGCCCTAATATGTTAGGATAACTTATAAATTTTATCATCCGATGTCGAAATATAACCGGGTCATAATGCGTAGTGGAATAGACGGATAACTCAGGTCTTAGCCATTCATGTAGGCATCTCCGTTTAACTTTCCGTATTTATTTTAATTAACTGTGGTGTTGGATTTCGAACAACACCTTTTCATTTCTTCTTTGAACGACGACGTAAGAGGCAACTAAGGAAATAGTTTAAAGGTTTAAGATATCCTCTTCTCTTATGTTTGAACCCAAAATTATACTAAAAAAGGCTATGTTTGTGACAATTGTGACGTTGCGTGTACTCTGTCGACCCCAGTAGAGAGTTCAGGCATGATGCGTGTATTTTTTATTTTGAGTTTTTCAATGAACCTGTTAGTCGCACATATGGCTGGTCATATCGTCTCTCTAACGTGACAAAAACATATCCACGAGCCAAAATAATGGATAAAGCTTACCATGCTAGAGGGGCAGACCCTAGACGGTATCATAACAGTTATTAATTATCGGTGTTCGTTCACAGCTAATTGGCATTCTGTGTGGCGTGTGGTGTGGCAGACCGTATGGCAGACTTCCTTCCGGGATATTTAGGTTAATATTTCTAGCAACAATCAGGACTAGTTTAGTATACAAGACCAACTAAAAACCTGTGATATCTTCTTAAGGTTCGATATGAAAATAAATATCTTGCAATTGCAATTTTTTCACCAAATGCTCGGGGCGCCACATAGGCGAGGCACTGAAAGAAAAAAAAGTATTTAATTAAATATGAAAATTTATTGACGTAATTTATACAGCGGCATTCGCACTAGACACATGGTCTATATCGCGAAGACTTAGATCGTAACTGATAAAAGTATAGTAGTGTGTGTTGTGTATGTATTTTCTGTGTACACCTATGTGCTTAAAATTTTCTCTACATCAACTTTTAACCTGTTAACCTGGGACACTTAAACCGAGTGCCAGCTACCATCGAACACGTAGTAATGACTCACTCGTTTCCCACGAACAATGCCTCCCACTTCAACCTTGCAATGTAGGATGCATTGACACTACGAACCTTGGACACTATTGAAGATGCTTTGTAGGCTGAACCCACACTTTGCTACTTCAATGCTAAATGTTGAAAAATAGCCAACTGACTGTATACTTCGTTGTATCCTCCTGCGACCCAACTTTAAAGAGGGTACTTCCGGTAAAGACCCAGTGTCTTACTACTAGGACAAAATAAGTGAAGCAATGAAGGCCCAGAAGAAAAATTGTTCATATCTTGGTAACCACAACGAATATAAGTGTTATATTTTAAGGGTACTTCAATGTAGTTTTAGGCTTGCCAGAGAGAGAAAAAAAATTAAAAAATATTTTGTTCTTTATTTATCACATTGGGTCGCTACGTATACTAGAAGGCGCAGAGCCAGTTTTGGAAATGCCATAGAAAATGGAAATATAAACCCTTGAGATAAATAAAAATCAATGAAATAAGACTGTCAATGACATTACCGAATCTTAATTATCTGTTTTTAGTCACCATAATGGCGTCTGTAATTAAAAAATATAAAATATAAAAAATTAAACTAAAACAATCTTCCTTAAAGTGACAAAAAAATAATATTTGGGACTAGTTCAGTCTCTTTTCATGGCCTTAATCATTAAATTTACCACTATAGTCTAGTAAAATCTCAAAAATTGCAAAAAAACCTTGCAAATGCAAAAGGATCTTACTCGTCTTTTTAGAAATTGGATTATTGAAGTATCTTAAATACTTTACTATCTTTTAAATCTGTAACATAGAAACTGTGTCAACCCAATAACCTAGACCTAGAAGAAAAATGACGAAAAATATTTAAAATATAAGAAATAAGGTCAGTAATAAATAAGAAAAAAATAAATATCAAACTCTATAAATGCCTAGCGTACTAGTATTAGTACGAAATAAATGTCACTAAAAAAACATACTGTTATTCACGAAATTACGGTAAAATAATTGTGTTCACCCCAACTTCGGCCCTTTACCTTGAAAAAGAAACCAAATCTCGTTAATTTAACATAAAGATTTCATAGATTTATATAAGTTAAACTAACCACCTTTCGTTTTACGCGCCATCGCCTCGACGTTTAATGACAGTATACCAAAATAAAACTTCCCCGCTCCTTGAAAGCAGTGCTGCCACAATGCCAAATATATCCAGAGACTAAATGTCAAGTAATACACGACGTAGCGTGTAATTCAAACGCGGTAGATGACGGGAAATATTTTGTTCTAGTACTATCACAGTGGGTCATTGCTCCAAGTCTCTGTTAAAATACTTGGGCTTTCACTGCAAGCTGATTTTGTCCTAGTATTATCACTTTGAACCCCAAGAGGGTATACAAGTGTGCAAGCTCTTCATGGCACAAAGTGTACGTATAGGTTACGTTTAGCCGGAAATTGACCGCATATTGTAACTTGTGGTCGGGTATACGCGTCTGAAAACGCCAGTGATTTTGTTTTCCCAGATTTTTTATGTAAATATGTATATACGAAAATCTGAAAATGTTGCCTAGTCTTTTGTGCTCAAGCTCTTAGAAATCCCTTCAGGGGTTTCCAGTAACATACTTAGAGTAGAGTATCTTATAAAATACGGATAAATCACGTTTTAAATCGAGTTTAACTCGACATGTTTCGGCCTAATTCGACAGCAGCAGCCGCCGCGGCTCCTGGATGAAGGGTTACGAATTAGCCCGAAACATGTCGGGCTAAACTCGATTCAAAACCTGAGTTATCCGTATTTTATAACATGAGTGAGTCTCACGGTAGTTTAATGTTCAATACTTAGAGTATCGCTTCGTTACAGAATAACTCCATTGAACCTACACTACCTACCGCTTCGAACCTTGCAGTCACGTCCTTAGTTTAACAAAGATGCAAAATAGTGACAAACTAACAACTCAAGTCTCACCGCGGTGACCTACTTACAGCACAAAGGGACAAGACTCGGTAATGGCAGCTTACGGAATGCATTCATTTGGATACGTAAGTTTAAACAAAATTTTCTCGCGGTGTCGGGGTTAGAATGAAGCCTATTTTCTTCCATGGATGTCGTAAGAGCGATTATGTCGTTGGAGATGGTCCCTTAGTTTTAAATGAAGAATTTCAGAAATTTTACACAACCGATTTAATATACTGAAGAAAAAAATGTCTCGAAGTCACTCTTGTCACTTTCATACACTAATAGGTATTTGATGGTGACAAAATTACATCTATTTTAGTACAAAAACCTGGAGACACTTTTTACATACATACATACAACCACGCCTGTATTCCCAAACGGGGTAGACAGAGCCCACGAAACGTTACATAGACCAGCCATACCCATTTCACGTTCCGTGGCCATTTTCAGCAAATTTAGGTTTAATTGACAGATGAAAGAGGTATGATCGTGACAGGTTGTTAGCCTGTCGCTTATGGCCAGAGATCGGAAAAATTTGCGACATTGTTCGCAATTATGTGAACATGACTCCAAAATTAATCAAAATGTTATTCGGTTAATTAATTTTTTAGATACATACATACATGCATATAATCACGTCTACGTTCCCAAATGGCGTAGGCAAAGCACACGAAACTTGAAATAGACATAACCATGATTATAACTATTTTACGCTTCGCAGCCACTTCTAGTATAATTTTTTTTAATTTTGTACTTGACATATAATTTGATTCCGAGTCAATAAATGCAAAAATTAGTAAAAATATTGGTTTACAAAAAAAAATTTAAACACTATTTTTTTCCAAATCGTTATTTATTTATTATAAGAATATAAATATTTACGGAAACGATACCGATTTTAAATACGAACCTTTTGCTAGTATTTATTAATGTAATTAATCGTCGCCGTAACGTAATTTTTTTTTAAGTTATTATATTATTATGTGCTTATAAGCAGTTAATAAATAAACTATTATCTCCAAAAATCAAATTATATTTCAATGAATAATTAATTGACATTTTGATTAATTTTGGAGTCATGTCCACATTATTGCAAACAATGTCGCAAATTTTTCCGATCTCTGCTTATGGCATACCTAAACCTATTTCCTTTGTCGCCTTTTCCGGCATCCACTGAAGAAATGGAGAAATGTTATTCTAAACCCGACACCACACAGGCAACTTTTACAGTGGCATTAATATTTTGACCTTACCTTCCTACACCATCTTGATGATACCAATCAATCCATCCTTCACCTGTTTGCCCGTGGGTGCGTGGAGACGACACCTGACTCACGATACACCATCCCACACCTGCCTAATGAGAGCCTAGGCTTTCAATAACCAGGTATTAGCTACTTAAGATGCAGGGGCGTTATCTCTAAGGCTATACAGGCTATGGTCTATCTTTAATCTCAGATACTAAATTGTAAAGTGCAAATGTCAGATTCAGAAATATTGATACCACATTTTATTGTTTAGTGGTGCTCCCCAAACCATCGACAATGTTAGCACCTTGGATACAAATGGGTTGCCTGCGTTTTATAAGAAAAATGTTGATTATCGTAATCAACCAAATTTAATTGTTGATTAGATTATTTTGTAGGATAACTTGTCTACAAAAATCTAAAATAAATTTAAATTTTAAACATAAAACTACCGTGAGACTCACTCATAGTGAAAAATAACGGAATTACTCACGTTGTTTATACCGAGATTAGCTCGACATGTTTCGGATCAATCCGTGATCCATCATCTGGAGCTAAATTTAAATTTATCGTTAACTTTCGAGTGGAGGCACAACACTATTTTAGAATTGCAAAAAAACAGGGAACACCGGCAATGTCATTTTAGAATCAGGGATTAAAAATAAACCATAGGTTAAGAGCCCGCTAGCCATACAACAACTATGAACAATCTTTAGGAGGTAAAAGTTAAATCAGGTTCTTTAATGACTGGACTATCCGGGTATCAGGACATAGAAGACTAAGTTCAAATCTCATTGATGCTAATCCCAATATTATTACGACAGCTTATGGTTAGTCCAGACCCAAATATAACTTTTTGAATTTAAAATTTTGAGCACAAAAAAATAAATGTTCGTTGAAAGTTTGGAACCACTTTGGTACATCGACTCGTCTTGTCATGCGTTTGGAATCCTATAATCGGTGACAGCACGTGAAACAATGCCTTAGGCGTGTCGGCCGAGGAACGTCTGCCTCTGTGATTGCTTCCTTTGACCCCGTTTGGGGCTGTAATACTATAGTAGTTTAAAAGTAGTGGTATGTAGGTAATGTAGCCTACATAAAATTAAAGTGCTGCACGGATTTTTATACTGTCTAGACGATTAATACGCGATGATTTTTTTTTTCGTTAAAAAGAAATCATAAAAATTCATAGACATTACTTTAAAAAAAACAACTAGGCCCATTAAACGGCCGTGAGGCCATACTATAACCTTATCGGTTTAGGTAGTTAAAACAATATAAACAATCTTGACATGTCTTTTTGTTGAAATACAGTCTAAAAATGAAAATCGTTACACTATACAATTCAATTATGAAAGTAAATGATTTTTTCATACCTTAATTGTAAATTGTAAAGATTTCGATTTATAAAGTGTACGTTTAAATAAATAGACACGTCAAGATTGTTTACATTGTTTTAACTACCTAAACCGATAAGGTATAATAGTACAATCGAGTTCTACATATTTATTGCAATCAATCTTTAGTCTAACAAATTAAAACTAAAATTACAAAATTAAATTAAATATCACGAGTTCTTAGATATCTATGAATTGCAGTCAGTCGGCTTTAGCATGACAAGGCGCGAGTCGAGTCGCGTGTGACTATACCTGCCACTATCTAATTAAAGATGTCAGAAATATACAGTTCCTTCTCCCTAGCGCGTGTGTTGCAAGTAAGGAATTTAAAAAATTCCGTTGAATTACTTCATACACTTGACAGAGTGATGTTTTAGTGTTGTATCAGAAATAGGGCAGGCAAGCAGAAGTTGTAAAGAAAACACAATTTGCTACACAGAAGAATATATTTAGTCATAACATACATAATTATTAATTAATATCGTATTCACGCAATACACCGAACAGTAAAATTGTAAGCTGAAACGACCAGAACAAATTTCCAAATACATAACAGTATGAATAACAAAAGGAATCATTTAATTTGGAAACATTTAAATTTAAAACATACATAAAACATTTTGATACTTTCTGTATACGAAATACTCGTCAGTAATACTACTTTGAAACTATACTGGACATAAAATCTAATGAAGCTATTGAACTGAACGTTTCTAAAAAATATCTAACCCTTGCTGATATTTTAGTCCTTAGGACCCTATCTATAATGATACAAATTTCGTGAAAAAGATCAGTTGTAACAGCTGCCTTACGTTAGAACAATTCAAGGCAAGGATTGTACATGGTGAGAATTACTTCATGTTACATATATACCTATTACACTTACATGTATGAATGTACTGTGTACTAAATAGATAACTTTGATACATACTCAATTTAAACAGAAATTTTTGACGCACGCAACATTTTATAACGTGTTTCAAAACGAAATAAACTCTCGAAAATATAATAACTCGCCGCTCTCTGATATTGCGCGAGCGGCCGTGGCGGCTAAAATCCGCTTTAACAATATTTCACCTCTCTCCCTCTTTTCCACATTCCCATTATTTACAAGATGGATAAGTACGTTTTGATCTTAAACTAGGCAATCTGGTCAGCAATGCGATCTTCGAACAGATATTACAGCGAAATTTCACATAAATACATCGAGCCCGTATAAAACGTTGTTAAATCTCATTATAAGTAAAGCATATTTAATTTAATGCTAAATGTTTTGACTCATCTATTGTATCAAATATGAGACAGTGTCATACGTACAAAAGAGCACGAGAAATACAAAGTTTTCCGATAAAATACGATGAAAAACACTATATCTGTATACCACACAAAAAAGTGGAGTTTCGTTCGTGTTTCAGATTATTATATGGTCTTCACACCCAAAATTGTTGATATCAGACGTCCAAAATAAGAAGTCCATATATTAAAAAAAACATGCTTGATTAACACGGATTATGTAGTATTCTGAAAAAATATTCAAAAGGTACTAGAAATCCTTCTCCTGTGTTTCGTAGTAGAATAGTCTGAAATATTTTGGGTTAAGCTCAATCTGTAGACAAGTGTGACTCATTCTAGTTTTCATTACGGAGAGCCTCATAGTAGCATCTTGCAAAACTGGAGTCACTAGAAATTATCTTAATTCGACAATGTTCTATAAGAGACGATCAACAGCTTAAACGTCTTACACGTCTCCGCTACCATTGTAACTTCGAGATAGAATTATATAGATAGAAGTATAGTATTCAATATTATCTAATTATTTTTTATCTGTACGAAATCGCATTGCCCCAAATCGATGATGTCACAGCCTTACTGATGTCTTGGTGACGCTAAAATTGCTATAGCTCTCTGTCCTGGCCGAATAGGCGAAGCCAATTCAACATTTAGCACAACTTTTAAAAACATAACCAAAATACCCAGCTTTCAGCGAAATCGTTTAACAATTTCAAAACAAATATAAACCATTTCCAATCCCCTACATTCATCTCTACGCTTACAATACCCAAAATACAAAACGACTCACAGTAATCGTATCAGAGCGTCCAAACAACTTTAAAAGTTTTCAAAATAAAATGTCAATAAAACAAAACACTTACTAACAAAACAATTGGCGACTTGGAGGAATAAACACCGAGGAAACAAAAGCTTTACTCATCTTTAGAATTATACGATTGCCAGATTGTGAATTAAAACAGTGGCATCTAGGGTATGTGGTGCATTTTATATATTTAATCCATCTTGTATACACAGGTCATCACAAAAATCGATGTTTTTTGTACTATTGCTCATAAGATTTCAAACTGTTTAGGGGGTGGCCAATATAATGTGTTTTTGGGATAGTCACAATGAGCATGAGCATGATCTTTGGCACTTTCACCGTATCTTTGTTGTTGACTGTCAATTGTACAGTGCCGTGATTAGTTGACCGAATACGCGGCAAAGGATTGAATCGTAAAAGGCTAAAAGTGAATCAAGGAACAGTCATGTGCGCTTGCGAATTAATTAAAATTTACTTAATCCAGAGGTTTGACTAGTCGAAAATCACTACGCGCTTGAAACTAACAACGCTGCTAAAGGCCGGACGCAGAGCACAGAGACTCTTTTGCGATGATGGGGCGATATTACTGCACGCGTGCGACAGAGACAGATAGCAGCGGGTTAACGCTCGAATTTCTCTGTGCTCCGCGACCGGCCTTTATTCGCACGTATGCAGGCGCCATATTGTATTTTTTTAGAAAAAAACACTAATAAATTTCGTGTTTGTTCTTCCAAGGCAAACAAGTTCGACTACACATTTGGCATGGGCTTATAAATCAATAGAACCAGGACAGAGCAAAGCATGATACCGTGGTAACCTAAGAGGCGGGAATGATGGTACCCAGTAACGACATTCGGTCAAGGACTTTTCATGCGCCAACACAGAACCATTTCATGGTAAAAGTCATACAGAACTCGCATTGATTAACAAAGAAAATAGTAATGACTTTCACTTCTAAAAGATTCCATGGTAGTTCATGGATAAGTCATTGACCATACCGTGTAGACGCGACACTATACAAGCGAAAAACGGCAGTTACTGATTAACGAGTGTATGTAAGATCGAGTTTAAATAGGACACAAATTTGGCCGTATTTGTCCAATGTTTGCCATTGCATCTCAGTTCTATTTTGCATTTTGACAAGTCGGACCAAATATAAAAAACGAAAGAAGTCCTGTTACCATTTAAGGTTTAAGGTATAAATTTTACCGGTAATAAATGGTCCAAATAACATTTTACCGTTATTTCTCAAGAAGTACTACAATTGATTCGTAGTTTCAGCTAGAATTACCATACTCACTTGTATTATATTAGTATTAGGAACACATCTTAAGTACCTACACTACTTTTCCGATCCTCTCATGCTAAGTGTCGCTTCTACGCTGGTATATGCCATTAAGGTCTCACTATACGACGCGATGGCGGTAAACAAATCATATAATGAGTAGTTTGTTTAATATAGCATGTTCTTAATACTATACGACTGGGTCCGCGCCGAGAAAACAATACACTTTGGTCGTTTTTTATTGGAACTCTATATTTTATGGACACATTTATTTTATTTCCCCTGTTGTACAAGATATTTTGATAATAATCGTAAGTATATTATTATGATTTAAAAAGGGACATTCAATAAATGTGCCCTAGCCTTGATTTTAATACTTTGTTGTCTTTTACTATATTTTCTCAGCGCGGACACATTACATTTATTTAGTTGTTATTTAGTTAAGCCTCTTCTATTCGTTTTTCAGTCTCAGGGAATGTTTGTTGGTAAGTCTCTTCGTTGCCTTACAAAATATATTTGTTTCTTTCATCTCGAACTTTCATAAAGTTTCATAAAAAATATTTTTAAGGAAAATCATTTATTTTCTGAATATTCTCCCTCCTGTATTTAACTATACTCGAAATTATATTACTTATTTACTATACCAAGCGATTTTTTAACAAATTGGCCCTAAAGTCATGCTTAAGTAGGTACATGAGAATTATTTGAATAATAATAAGACTCAATGACTTGAAAAGTAGAATGAGGAATAGCTGGGTACTTAAAATTTTAATAATATGTTTTTATAATTAGGGATAATCGAGATTATTAAAATATTTTTCCAATAATTATAAGTACTCGATTATTATCATTTTTTGATAATCACATTGTTTGTGCGTCGCTATAGAAAAAGGTTAGTGTTCATAACATTTTTTTAATTACAATTAAGATAATACTCATTTAAATGGACAACGATTTAAATGTTGTTTTGAGCTATGCTTTCAGATTTTACATTCTTTTAGTGAGAAGCATTTTTCAGTCTATAATGGGCTGATCAATCAGTACAAAATTAAATTAAAATAATTTCCATAATCCATGCTTCCGTTAATATGTTACGAAAATCAAGTAGATATAAAACATTTTCCAATAAACTTTCATCTAATCCACAATTTCTCGTTAATTTTAAAAATTAAGTAGTAAAATTTACCGGATTTTTTAAATTCCTGGTCATATCGTACAAATATACGTAATCAGAATCATACGAGTACAAAGATATTCGCAATGTCTCAATAACAATAATTTTTAAAAGGGCTCATTTCCAAATCGGTAGCTTGTCGAAACCTGTCCTCGTGATTCCTTCGACTGAGCTTTAATAAAACCATCGAAGCAGAAACGAGCTCTTTTTACACAACCGCATGAACTGATAAGTTTTCAGGTTCTTTCAATTGTCAAATGCACGCTGAGTTTGGGACGGATGCTTGTTCTTTCTTTTACATAGTAAAAATAATTAACAAATAAAAAGTATTGCTATGTCAGATCGATATAATTCGTTCGATGCTGCGCTCTATCTAAAGCAAGTCGAATTGAGCTTCACTAATACCCTACGATTGTCAGTGATATTAAAAATTATTTAGCTGTATTAATAAATCCTTTACGCGATAAAGGTATTTTTATACAATAGGTTGTCACTCACGTCTCTAACGCATAACAATATGTATTCAATAATTACTCTGTAGGTACGTCCCCGAAAATCTCAACCTTTTGCTAGTGCCAAAATTGTCAGTCACATAAAGTAACCATCATACCGGTATGAAAATAATAACGGTAAACATTATAATTGTGTCAATTACAATAACTTATTTTGAGATAAGCTTTATCGCTTTATTATTATTAATTGTCATGTCCATGCGTTACGCATTTTTATTGAAAAGTATATTAAGATAATATTAACATTTTTTACTATTAAATTTACCGATCATTTATTACTATGCCATTGACTACATACATAATTCGTTGTTTGAAACAATAAATATTCAATTTTGTTAAGTTAAATACGACTAAGTCACCAATTTAGAACACCGATGTCATATACGACTACGCATTTTTTTTGGCACATAGTTTTATGTAATGACTACAGACAAGGATGGGGACGCCCCTAGAAAGCAATCGTTGAACGAAACCGATGATAAATGCTAGTGTCATATGTTCTCTTCTACCCTACCTGCATTGCTTAAATTGATAACACTAAAAATATTAAGGATTCTTTGCAAGTTCGGAGAAAACTAGATCCTTTTATGCAATAGCAGAGTGGCACTTGTGTATAATATATAACTGTATTTGATACAGTCGCGAGATTTCCTCTTAAAGCTACACAGTTGATATATTTTATATGTATTTGTAATACTTTGTGTTTGTGCAACGTTCGGGCCCTTCTTGGCATGATATTTACAAACGAGCCCTTGACTAGATGGTAAGCCTCACCAAAAGTTACAACAGTTTTACAAACGCACGTAACTTTAGATAATATTATTGTGCGAATTGGACTACACCGTACCGTACCGGTATTTTACCGTTATTACATTACCGTTTTTAACACATCTTAACTTAATACGCCGATGTTAAACGGCTGGGCATCCCTATGGGATTACTCGGTGCGTATAGTCCGTTGCATATATTACTGAGTACTGACGTATAAGGATCATACTTCAACAAGTTAGTTGCGACTCGCGGTGGGACCTTTATACAGACAGTTTGCAGCTTGTCGTAACATCATATTGAACTCATGGCACTTTTACCATTAATCGATCGCATATTTGTACGTTTACTTTATTTACACACGTATTTCTTTCTTTCATTTGCCGCACTGACCAAATTCACTGTAATAAGGTTCTACCGAAAGTCACATTTAAACTTGTCGATGTATATTTAGAATAGTTTGGAATCAATTATGATTGATATTGTGTTAATAATGCACACGCCTGTAAGTTGTCGTTTTATATACAAATTTGATATCAATGTGCAAAGTAGAGGGTATAATTTTGTCCATTGATTATCCCTACCATGTAACAATTCATTTCAGAAATTCAACTTTTTGCAGGTCGTTTGAACTGAACAGCACAGCAAATAAAAATTTTGCGATGCACAATAGAAAAAAAACTGCTCCAGTTTTAATATTTTTTACAGTATTTATAAATACTATTATTCAATGCATAATAGTAATTTTTAATGGTTAAAACTAAAAAAATATCCCTGTTTCTTAATCGAAACTTCATCGAAATTGCTAAGCAGAAATTGATAAAAACACAATACCGTTTACCGTTTTATAATACCGTTACTACCTTACACGCCAGTACTCAGCATAGACTGTTCTCTTAGAACAGCAGACTCTTGGCGACTCCGCCTCACTCGACATTGCAATTATTACAACTACATGATAAATTCGCCATTCAGAGACGTCGCCTGTAAACATATCATTCGGCCTTCTCTATTTTCTCTATACATTACGCTATTATTTATAGAAACTCTTTGTTATAGTTAATTTGGAACTGCATTCGGTCACTTGTAAGTTTAAAGCTTTTGCCTTTAGAAGGTGGGGTCTGGACGCTGCGTGATCGTTCCTGACATTTTTTGTGATGAATTATCAATGGTCATTGGTTTAAGTCAAAGTGCCATAAATAAACGTTATTGTCTCAATGTTAATGCCCATCTACATATTTTTGGCACTTTCACCGCGTCGATATCTTTGTTTTTAACTGTACGACTAGCATCTAATGTCCCATCGAAACTAGGTCTTGATTTTGGCCGAAACCGATACTACAGAATAGGTAATAGCACTACGTCCAGAAAGTCTACTAACAATTACATAATTACGCGTGTTTTAACAATCACGAAAATTACGCGCAATGCGACGCGAAAGATTGCGCGACGCGTGGCGAGCGCCAGCCTACTGCTTTAGAACTTTAACACGGTCCCACTGTCGGAACATTATATAAACTTTGGAGTGAACCCTCTGCCGATACCGTACATTTTCGCCGAGAAAAATATCACAAACAATACGGCCGGCCACATACATACGGAATTTTTCTGATTCGGAATCCCGAATCGGAAAATCGAACGCAGTCAATCCATACAAAATCTATGGACCGCCACACACATTCGTAAGCTTTCCGTTCGGAATTCCGAACGGAATTTTTCCGAATGTGTGTGGCGGTCCATTGATTTTGTATGGATTGACTGCGTTCGGAAAGTCCGATTCGGGATTCCGAACGGAAAAATTCCGAATGTATGTGGCCGGCCTACGCCTGTATTCCCAAATTGGGGTAGGCAGAGCACCCGAAACGTTACTCAAAAGAAGACTAACTCACATTTTGCAGCCACTTGTAGTATAATTTTAATTTTGCAAAAAAAATGCCGTAACGCAAAACAAAGTATCGGCGTAAGGTTACAACGAAGATAAAACAAAGTTAAAAAGAATGACACTTTATCATACGAAAGAAAGAAAAGAAAAATAAAGAAAAGGGTTTATTTATACATGTACCGAATATGTTCGGGTACAGCACGAATCTTCCCGAATTATATTTTAATTTCGGCTGTCAACCAAGCTTGCCGAAAGTGACACCGAAAGCTTGGTCGGACTTTAGTAACTCACTTGTTAATGGGTGTTTTCACATGTGTTTTTATTTAAGTTTGAGTTTAAATTTAAGTTTAATTTTGAATAATTAAAAAAATAAGTAGAAAAAAAATGGTTACTCTCAATGATTCAGAGCGCTTGCTGACTGCTGCATACAATGCTGTGACAGCAAAATTTAATTATTTGGCCAAATGTTTCGTTATCAATTGTATTTTTATTCGGGTACTGCAAGTTTTTCAAAATTGCCATAAAACTTCCCCAACCTAACCCACAACAAAGTTCTACCGGATAGTCCTGAAACATATCCTGAACAATATAATTTCAGAAAAAAAAACAGTTGCCAAATTGTTCAGTTTGATAAACATAGACCAAGTAAAAAAATAAGATCTACACATTTTACTACACTACATAAAATGGAGACTTTAGACTAGAGAAAAAAGTAGAAATGCCCTAAAAATGGATTCACGCAGCAAATACTTAATTTTAAATACTCCGATATTCATCTGTCACCAATGTCGTTTACTAATACACGCGTTACAGACGAACAAAACGAACGAAGATTGCCGTCTTCATCGCAAGAAGAATCAAACGAAAATAAATAAACTTTGAACATGTTCGGAGCGAATTGTCGTACATGTTACAGATGGGCAGCATTCGCTCTAAACAAATGTTCGTTTAAAACTCTGGGGCATTTATCCAAACTGAAATTAAGTTTACTCTTCGTATTAGTCATTTTTGCCCGTTTTTTTCACATGAGTAAAGAGCGACTTATTCAACGGCAAAATTTTACTCTTGTTTGTTATATCGACTCAAAGTGAAACCGCTTTGCGTGACCGCGCCAACCATCTTGACTTTTAGCGTTTTTTACGCCTGTAACGCATCTATTAAAAACAATATTTATATATCATAGTCTTTCACTCGTAAATTCGTCCACAAATGTACGTACAAGTAATTGAATGCAGTTCATAAGTAGTTTGGTGGAATTGACTGTTCGACCTCCGTCAGGTCTCGTGTGTTAAACGCGTAATTATTGATCAATGATCTCTGTAGTATTATCGATTTTCGATTTGTGTAGTTCGTGAAATTATGCTATAGTTATAAAAAGAAGTTGTAACAGGAACTTTAATTTGTTGTCTAGCTATGAAATTTGCTTTGTGTTTTATTAATTTTAAAGCATTTCTCGTTCACACGTCCCGTTTTGGTTAAAAGGTACATTTAGGACAGTTTTAGGCCCTCGAGTAGCGTTTACATTTGATTTAAACATTTAAAGATATAATGACATTTACTTTGACTTTTAAAATTTTTCAATAAAAATTATATTTTCAATTGTCCTAATACCTTAACTACGATGATATTACAAAAAGTACGGAAGAAATTATAGAATGAACGCTGCATTTATACAGGTTGCATCTTTTTTTGCGTGTAGTAATATCTTTTTTTTTCTACTTACATAGAAAAGGTGTTCTTTTCGATCAACACCCTTGCTTGATGTTTTCAAACAGTCGACTGGAGATTGATTATTTTTCTCGTATCTTGCTCGTTCAGGTATCCGGGTGACGACGTTTTGAGACTCAGTTTTGAGAATGCAACCTGCATAAGAAAAAATTGAATATAAATTAAGATATAGTGAAATATTGTCAGCATACCAAAGCTGGAAAAGTGTGTGGATGATGTATTTCTTAAACAATGGTTATTAATGTAATAAGCAGCGATTGCGTTTGCGACAAGGTGTCTAATACAATACTGTGTCTTTAAACGGGGTAGGTAAAGCACGCCGCTAACCGTTATACAGATAAATCGATTTGTTTCATATGACATATGACTAACTGAAAGAGATATTAGTGACAGTTTGCTAGACTGTCGATATTCTAAATCACCTCTAAATCTACGAAAGATATGGAGAGGTGTTATTTTAGGACACCACACGGAGAAAACGCTTGTCCCAGATTTATCCGTAATCTGACGAACTAACGTAAAGGCAAGACATTAACAGCAAGACAGACCCACAGCAAGACATTACGCCCATAAGTCATTTTCATATTCACATACATACATATTCTCACGCCTGTATTCCCAAGAAGGGTAGGCAGAGCACATGAATTCAAAATCCAGTGCCACGTTTAGCAATTTCAGGGTAACCAGATGGATTTTCATATTTCTAGCAAGCTGCACAAAACAAATACATACGTACAAGAAGTCTATCAAGTCTACATATTTACCTCATTTTTCACACCTACGCTCGGTGGTCGTTTTATGCACATAAAACTATCGTCGTAGTGGCATTTATAGTAACTAGACTCTAGCCAGTTGATTGATTTATTATAGGTAGTAAAGTAAAATACTTTTACTTTCATGTCGTTGTCACTTAAATTACAACATCAAATATCTTACGAATTTCGACCCTGGCAAAGTACATGATTATTATATTTTAAAGTGTAATAAATACCTATTACTATGTAGGATGGATATCTTACGGAAGCAAGGATGTACAGTCGAGTTCATAAATATATGAGCAGACAAATGCCAAATATGTAAACTTTTGCACCTTATTGTCAATGTCATAAAGGTGTACAGATATTTTTGAACCCTCAGTTTTGCTCATATATTAATGAACTCGACTGTACGAATGAGAGTGATTGAATGGGACGATTGAGTGTATGAGAAGGACAGAATGAATGAAAGCTGGGGGAAAGATGGTTGACGTGAAGACGGACGGACGTTTAATCTAGAAAAGAAGATGTTTTTGTAATTTTTATTGATTTTAATTTAAATAAGACGTGATTAACTAGAAGACGAGTTTTATTTGAAGTTCCACGCTACAGTTTTGGGGGCTCGTCCGGGATTGAAACGATACGATTCGATTTGAGTTTGTGATTTGGACGACGACGTGTCCGAAAAGCGAAAGACGACGACGGTTTAGCTTGCGGCGTGGAAGCTATAAAAGAAGAAATTCTACAAGAAAACGACGATTTTAAGATTTCGAAGATGCCGAAAGATACAAGGCGAAACAGTCGGCCAGTAGATATGGATGACAGTTTTTCTGAAGCTATGTCTTCATCACGAGGGGGCGGCGCCATGTTACATCTGACGGAGGCGTTAGTCCCGAGGTTCTCAGGACGGGACAAGACGTATCCTGCGGCAAAGTGGATCCAAGACGTGGAAGACAATGCCGAAGTGTTTGGGTGGACGCCGGTTCAGCAACTGTTAGTCGCGAGACGAGCGCTGACAGGCACGGCAGCATTATGGTTACGCGCCGAGAGACCTTACAAGACGTGGGATGAGCTGAAGACTAATTTATTAAAAGAATTTCCTGATACCATTGATATCAAAACCATACACGACATGATGAGTGCACGAGTGAGGAAAGCGGATGAGTCATGTTTTGATTACATGTTCATCATGAAGGAGTTGGGTCGACGTGGCAAGATGGCAGACTATGTTGCGATCAAATATATCGTTGAAGGAATTCAAGATGTTCCTATCAACAAGATGATGTTGTACGGCGTTACGACGTATGTCGAGTTGAAGGAAAAGCTCAACATTTATGAAGCGATCAAAGAAGACTTGAAGATAAACAAATCTGTGAATATATATCATCATCATCAAGATTCGAGAAGCAAAACAAAAGTACCAGTGAGCAATGTTGGGTTTAAATGTTACGGCTGTGGAGAAAATGGACACATGTCTAACGAGTGTCCGCATAAGCAACGAGGGTTGAAATGTTTTCGATGCAACGATTTTGGGCATATCTCGTCGCAGTGCGCATCGATGGCAGTACCGAATGTCAAAAGTCATCAACGGCAAAATGGCGGGTCATCGGCGAAGCAGATGTGCGTCCAAACGGAAGAAAATTTAAACATGAGAGTCGGAAGCGGAAATGTCATCGAAAACAAGAATGTCGCTACGAAAGAGATTGATTCCGAATGTAAGCAGATTAAGAGTGACCATAGAGCGAGCGAGGTGACGTCTCGAATACACGTCAACGAAGTGACAGTAATGAATGTCAACAATGATCGGCCGTTAATTCGAAAACCGATAAACAACGTTACGGTGTTTGGAAAAGATGACCCGAAGTTGCAAGAAGACGTAAACAAGCAGATTGGGAAAACTTACCAGCCGAGCAAGACGTGCGAATATCCAGCACAGTTGCGTAACACGTTGAAAGATGACGTCCCGGTGAAGCAACCACCACCACGGTTGGCTTTTACCAAAGAGCAACGACTGAAGAGACAAGTGAGAAACAAGCTTGGTGCGAGTATGCAGACGGCTATCAACAGCTCGTATCAAAAATGTTTCGACACGACGCCTTTTGGACTTACGTTTAGAGTCGAAATGGGAAATAAAGACGACGCTGAAGTGTACGACTTTCTGACGCAAAAGGAACGTCACGTTTGTGGTGTGAACCGAGAGCAGTGGCGAAATTCGGCGAAAACGCAGATGTTGAAGGTGCAAGAAGAATATAGATGGAACTATAAACAACGACGCAAGACTGTATCGAGTGACGGCAATGAAGGGCAAAGACCGGTACGACGTGGAGAACGGAGACAGTTTGACAGAGGGCCTATTCGTACCTCTACATCAGCTGACTACATGAAGCCGTGGCCAGATGTCAATGACCCACGAATATGACGTAAGAAGGTGCCGCACAGCACATAAAGTAAGAAGTAGTTGTAATCTTTTGTACTTGATTGAATGTTTTCAGAGCAAATTGTAATAAGAGTTAGGATGTCAATGATGTTGATTATAGAGTTATGGATATTTGATGATTGCTATTGAGATGTAAATTAAAGTTGAGATTGTTTAGTTTCGAAGTTGTTGTCTAATAGGTGTTGTTTTAAGATGGATTTTAGTTTTTGTAATGAATTACGGGTATTATGTTAAATGTGTTAAGACGCCATGTAAGCAGTTGCAATTTTAGTTGTGTATTAACCCATTCTTGGTCACTGTGCCAATTTGGGAACACTTAAAATTAAGGGAAAAATTTAAATTGTTGACGCTAAATGTAATATGATTGGGTACAGTTTTATAATAATAAATAAATCTCCACCTTGTCGACAATAACGTCGCTCCAAACTCTACCGAAAAGGTGAGAAAACTCGCAAAAATGCCTAAAAAAAAAATTTTTTTTTTTCTCATTTCCTAATTCCTTTTATCCTCTTTAATTATAAAATCAACAAATTTTTGATGAATCTCTGCTAGTTTCATTTTGACCATTAATGGGTTAATGATATTGATGTAAGACTTATGACTAGTGTAAAGTTTAGGGACCGTGTAGATAGTGTAGTTTTACTTAGAGTGAGAGAGATACTATGCTTGTGTTACTGTAATATGAACTAAGATGTTTTGTGTGATGCCTAGAGTGTTTGGTCTAGTTTTAGATAAAGTTATTGTGTATTTTGTAGAGCTGTTATTTTTAAGGTGTGCCTGGGGTCAGGCAAGGACGCAGGAGGGCCGAGTGTAGGATGGATATCTTACGGAAGCAAGGATGTACGAATGAGAGTGATTGAATGGGACGATTGAGTGTATGAGAAGGACAGAATGAATGAAAGCTGGGGGGAAAGATGGTTGACGTGAAGACGGACGGACGTTTAATCTAGAAAAGAAGATGTTTTTGTAATTTTTATTGATTTTAATTTAAATAAGACGTGATTAACTAGAAGACGAGTTTTATTTGAAGTTCCACGCTACATAATTATATAATTTTTACAATGAAAACACTTTCAAGGTAGAAAGTTGGTAGTTACTACGCATCTGAACTCCAAAACTCCGTCAGCGCGATTTGAACTGACAGTTGATGTCGTAGTTGGCGTTTGTAGAACTTCAACTACTCGACGACAGATGGCGCAAAACATCAAAACAGGTACTTACGCGATTCCGAGCGGTTTGCGTCTCCTGCGCGATGTTAGGAGTTCAACTAATCGACGATAGATGGCGATAGAGGTCGCTAAAACAGGTGTTAGCGCTATACCTTTTCGGTTTAGGTAGTTAAAACAATATAAACAATCTTGACATGTCTTTTTGTTAAAATACACAGTCTAAAAATGAAAATCGTTACACTATACAATTCAATTATGAAAGTAAATGATTTTTTCATACCTAAATAGGGTCTTTGACAACAGTAAAAATAAACTATAATTTGTGGCCATCCTAACAGATTATAGGAAAATTAAACATATTTCACTTTTTTTTGTTCAAAATATTATGCATTTTTAGAGTATTTTGTTCTATTAATTTCTAATATTCGTTAATAATGTATCTGTGACCGAAACGCTTGCGATTGATTGATGACGTCACATACCATGAAAGGTATCTGTGGTCAAAGTGGACATTGATAATTTGACATGACAATTTTGACAGCTTCTTTGTGTGGTGCCTTTGTTTACTTGCATGTGACGTCAAACAGCGTTTTCGGCGTGAGTTTGAGAATTTGAACTTTAATATTTATTTTCTTTGTTAATACAGACAAGAATCCGGAAATACTAATATATCGTGTTTATTACATAATGAAGAATTTATTAAAAGTATATTTCAAAAATGTTCAAAAACCCTATTGTAAAATGTAATGATTTCGATTTATAAAGTGTACTTTTAAATAAAAAGACACGTCAAGACTGTTTACATTGTTTTAACTACCTAAACCGATAAGGTATAGTTCCGACACGGCGGGAGCCGCGTGACTTAAATGCGGTACTCAAATCGCGCGGGTCTTGTTTTTATATGAGTTATTAAGTAATCGTTCAGAAATAACCTCGCGATTAATCTTCTGAAATCGCGTGGTTTTCGCCGTGTTTGAACTAGCGCTTACTCACGCGATGCCGAGCGGGCCGCGTCTCCTGCGCGATGTTAGAAGTTCAACTACTAGGCGATAGATGGCGTTAAAACAAGTTTCACTCACGCTTCCCCGAGCGGGCGGTGTATCTCCTGCGCGATGTACCGCGCCTGCTGCTGCGGCGAGGCGCGCGCGCGCAGAGCGGCCGGCAGAGACCGCCATGGCGTCGGCTTCCACTTGAACTCCGTGTGCTCGTTCACTTGCTGAAATTAATAGTAAAAAGTTATTGAAGAATATATGCCAAATTGTTCTTAGGCAGTGTGTTCAGTGGTTGTGTATAAAGAGAGTAGAGCAGTGTTTCCCAAACTTGGGTCTGCCGTGGCCCGGTAATTTTCGCACTGCCCCTTCATGGCCCACTTAACACTTTTAAACCCAAGCTACCTTCAGATAAAATATCATACATTTATTTAAGTACGTTAAAAACGGGAGTGTTGCGACCCGGTATTTTATTTAGATGGCCCGGTACCGGGTCGCGACCCGGCAATTGGGAAACGCTGGAGTAGAATACTAAATTAAGTATTCGAAAACTTATAGTTACATCATGCGCAGTATAATGGAGTGGCGAAACGGTTGAAGACACTGAACAATTGCAGGTTTTTTAGATAGTTTTTATGCTGAACTTATTCAATACTTTATCGTTTACGTTATCCTTTATAGTACCAGAGCCCACGACCAAAACCATGTCTCATAGCAATACGGCAAAAACCCTATAAAATCGTTAGATTGTATGATTCTGAACCCGATTAGGTGTGTAGTAACGGTCGAAAGTGTAGCAACTGCGTGGGAGGCCATTTCTGCTGTGTCAAAAAAAAAGGCAGTCGGTATTATAGCAATACGTCTGATAGTGAAAATGTACATAGATTTTATAATTGTATTACGAAAAAGTTTGTTTTCAGACATTTTGCGCGTAGCATATAGCCTGAGCGCATTTTTGAAAATGTCAACAAATTTAGCCGACCTGTATCATAGCAATACGTTTATATATTTTTTTAACTTTTCGTATTGCTGCCAGGATTACCAAAAACCTGTTTTCAGACACTTTAAGTGTAGCATATACTCCCAAAAACGAAAATCATTTTGTGCGATTTATTTCAGTCCTTCAACTTCAATGTTACGGTTTCGGGTAAATTCTTTGTTAATTACCATCTAATAAATTCAGGGTCGCAAGGTCGCAACGTATTCATTGGTTTCTAACAGAAAATTCAAGATGCCTCAATACGATTTTTAAATGATATGATATCTGAGTATCGAAAAGTTGTCTGATAGAGAAGGCGCTACACTTAATTTGTCTGATATAAATTTTTTGCACATGTGGACAACTTATTTTATCATGTCCATCAATTTTCAGACATATTGCTATGATACCGATCGGTAAAATTTGTTAACATTTTCAAAACGGTCTCAAAATTTAATGCGTTCACATTTCCGTCTGAAAATTGTTTTGTTCGCATCAAATATCCAAAATTTACTAATAAAAAAGATTTTCAGACGTATTGCTACGAGACATTTTTTTTGGCTCATTTTTAATTTTTTTAGGCGATTTTACGGGTTTGCGCTACACCACTAACGTCTGAAAAATATGTTTCCCGTATCTCAGAACTATCATTCAACTACAGTCTGCAAATCAGACATATTGCTATGATGCAGTTCGGTAAAATTCTTTGACAATTTTGAAAATTCGGTCAGATCTAACGCTACGCGGAAAATGTCTGATATTGGTATTTTCGAGTTCAGGATAATCGTATCTATCGATTTGATGCGGTTTTAGCCGTATTGCTATGAGACAAAAATGTTGGTCGTGGGCTCTGGTACTATTAGACCGGTTGTAGGTATTCGTTTCGATTGGACATTTACGACCCGTTGTCTAATGAAAGAGATGGATCTGAAAGCTTGAAAATAAAAACCCCATGCGTCCTGGGCCCGCATGGGCTACAGCTACATGAACTTGATTTCCTACTACGCTGACGTCGGTTGCGCGTATGTACCATAGGCCGTTTAAAAATTCCCTTAATGAATTTCTTTTTCGTTCCACCTGCACGAAGTGCGTCCGTACGGCGGACAGCTCGAGTCATGTCCCACCCAGTGGTTTTAACACTACCAGCGCCTTGGGCGACGAGATTTTTATGGCGCCTTACAACTAAGAGCGATGGGCTGCAAAGGGGTTCATGTGGCGCCCTTTTGCCTAACTGGTAATTTACAACCCGTTGTCTAATGAAAGAGATGGATCTTTAAAAGCCTGAAAAAAAACCATGTGTCATAGTCCCGCATGGCCTAAAGCTGCAAGTTTCTTGCGGCGCATTCTTCTTGGCAATGATGGTCTTTCCGAAGCGCTGGTAGACTATAAAATGATGTGTAGAAGTGCTCTTAGAAGCCTATTTGCATAAAGTTTTGAATTTTGAAGCGGCACGCTATGTACCACCATTTTTTTTTTGACGGAGACTAAATACGTTACTTATACAAGCTGCGTCTCATCTGCATGAAGTGCGTACGCACTGTGTCGCGTGTGTCCTGCACTGACTGTCGGCGGACAGTTCGAGTTATCTCCCATTTTTTTAACCCACCTGCAGGAAGTGCGTCCGCACGGTGTCGCGCGTGTCCCGCGCCCGCACGCGCTGCAGCACGCGGCGCGCGCTGACCGCGGACAGCTCCAACTGACGTAGAGCGCGAAGCCGGACGAGGCCCAGGACGTCGTACTGCCACACCCAGTAGCCTGAAGGTGGAAATACGTGTAAATGACGCAGGCATATCGTAAACATCATGTAAATAACGCAGGCGTATTGTAAAATCCGTGTAAATAACGCAGGAATATTGTAAAATTCATATAACTGACGCAGGCAAGTTGTAAAATTCATGTAAATGATGTAGCCATATTGTAAAATTCCGCCTTTTACAAACAGCGTCGTCAGTTCATAAACGACTACAAAAAATTTCAGCGCTATTAATACTATGAAAATGCATTGATTCCCAAAGTGGGCGATAACGCCCCCTTGTGGGCGCTGCAGGCCTAAAGGGAGGCGGTAAGAGACTCAGAAAAAAAATGGAGGCGTTGTGTTTTACACTGGTTTTTAAGTAGATGAAAAGATGGGAAGCGCTAAAAACATATATTCTCAAAGTAGGCAGTAGACAAAATAAGTTTGGGAACCTATGAATTAAAGTTTAATGCAACCGTCGGTCTACTGCTTGGTAACTCTTGGATATCATTTTTTGAGGTTCGATGAGCTTTTTTGTCTCCGTTTTGCGGTGGTTGAAATAGTTAACTACTTAACTATAAAGTACAACTCACCGTGTATCACCAGCCTTTTGAGTTGCGTGCATTGCCAGCAGAGCAATATGAACGGATTCACGTGGCACGCATCGTACTGAAAATAAATATGATATATTTAATCACAGAAAAACCTACACTTACACTATGTTTTTGTAACATTGTAAAACTACAGACATTTACTCTGCAATGAAATTATTTTTATTGTGAAACTACCTGGGACTTTAAACATAAAAATACAGTGAGATTCAGCCATATTTAGTAAAATAAAAACCGATAAACAATGCGTCCTTATATTATAACGCGATTTGCTTGACATTTTGACGCCCTTAAAATGCATTGTCCAAATTTTAAATCGTGATGAATCCTGCAATTTTGTGAGTTAAAATAAAAATTAACCAATCGTCACTCGAATACTCTGCCGATCATTTAATCACGATTAAATTTGTTTTATTTTATGGCGATTAATTAATCGATTAAAAGTAAAGCGATCAATGTCCCTCCGTCGATTATTTAATCACGGTTAAGAGGGCGCACACATTTTTTACGAACGTAATATAAGATCAGGTGGGGGAAGAGAAATTCAGGGGCAGGGCAGGGGTAAGAGGCACCACAGACCATAACTCGTCGAGTTATGAGTGATTATGGTCTGTAGAGCCCTCTTATCCCTGCGTTTCTCTTCCCCCACCTGACCTTAGTGGTTTTGGACCAATGTTTAAAAAATCGTGAAATGTAAATTAACTCATATTTAGCCATGAAAAAAATATGGTTAGACTAAACATATTCTGTAAATTTACAATAAAATTGTTTCATTTGTAATTACATTAAAATCAATGAGAAAAAAAATAAAGTAATGGTTCAACTTTGAAATTATGTAAAATGATATTTGAATAATAAAAACCAATAATTTGATTCATGTCAATCCGTTAATCCCCAGTAGACTATATTGTCTATCAGATAATAACAAGTTTATATCGTTTATGGTAAATTTTAATGGAAAATTTTCAAGTGAAAGACAGCTCTGACGCGTATTTTTGTGAAAACCCTTCAACAAATTGGGTAAGTAAAAGAAATCTGTGTTGCTAATAAAATATTTTTTTCCGTTAATCCCTAGAAAAAGAGTTTATTTATATGTTACAGTAGTTTTTCTTTAAAAACTTAAGGATTTATAGCTTTCTAAAGCTTTTGAAAAACATCAAAATCACCGAATTTTATTTGCACGCTCTTAAATCTATTTTATTTTATGACGATTAATTAATCGTTCAAATTAATCACCGCGTACCTCGGCCTGCACGAGCGGCGTCCGCAAGTGGCCCTCGTACGGCGCGTCGGCGCACACGAACTCGCGGAGCGTCGCGCTGTACAGCCCCACCGCGTGCTTTATTAATCGCGCGTACAGCTAAATGATGAACAAACACACTTTAATACATAATTATGTCACGCCTGTATTCCTGAATGGGGTAGGCAGAGTACACGTTACGCTACATAGACATAGGCATATGCTATTTCAGGATTCGTAGCTAATTCTAGCATACTTTTTAGGTTCTACGAAGAAGGTACGGTCGGCCAAGAAAGTGGTCTACCACTTTTGACAAAAAGTTTCTGTGAGATAAAATTATCACTAAGGTTGACATGCCAGGGAGCGAAACTTTGGTGCCGTTGACAGCCTTATAAAGTTAAGCTTCATACAGAGTGTTTTTATCTTGATTATAAATTAAATAATTTATAATCTAATTTTAGATTTCGCAGTAAAGTATATCCTTCCTTGTCACTATTTTTTTCTACAACGACATATAGATACATATCGGCACCGCAGATTGAACGCTAACAACTGATATATGCATCGAATCACGCGAGCCGAAAGCGCCCTTAATTTATTTGTGTAAGGTTGAATATAAAGTTTGACATTATTGTTAACGCCGCCCAAGTTACATCCATTTACTCCCACCGAAGAATTATTTTCACCCACGTCTATTCCCCCACTCCTTCCCTGCACAGTACCATCGGCCGTTGAGGAAGAGAGAGACAGAAGACGTGTACATATAAAATGAAGATGAGTGCATTCCGCTCACACTCTTGCTAAAGCACTCTTGCTAAAAACTATCGCCCCTCGCGGCAACAAATTCGGCGTCGCTAATTGCGCTGAAAGTATTTTCAATTCATTGAGGCTGAAAGCCATTGGATAATAACTATTTGATAGACCAGGGAGCTCCCTAGTGTTGTGTGTATACCCTAGAAGACCAAGATTCAGAAGGCCTCTGGAGACGCGCCGCCTCGCGTCTAGCGAACGACCGAGCGGATTTCATCGTCACAGGATCACAGAACCAGGAGAGTTGAGGTATTGTGCATTTTCCTTCATCCCCTTAGTCTTTCAGTCTCACCCCCTCTAAACCTAAAGAATACAGTCCACCCCGCACCCTCAGACCGCAAAGCAATTTGGCAATAACAATTATTATTAACTCGGCGTGCTAGTGACAACTGTTGCATCTGTCGAAGCGTGGTAAAGATAATTATGTTGTATATAATTTATAAACACACCCTATATGCCAATTTCTTTGCGTCATAATGACGTCACCGGCACCAAATTTTCGTTGCCTGGACATGACACATGACGTGACGTATATAAAATAATAATATGGGAGCTATTGTCACTGTCATAATGTTATAGCAAGGAGAAATGGACCTTGTTGTTTCACGAGGTTCAAATGAACAACGATCTTAGGGGGGTAGACCAATTTATTGACCGACTGTACAGTCAGCAGCAGAGAAAAGTAACCCCCCGCCCATACAATGTTCTATTACTGGGGGGTTACCTTTCTCTGCAGCTGTCCGTACATCACGCCTGTATTTCTGTATTTCAGAGTACACGATACGCTACATAGACATAGGCATATGCTATTTCAGGATTCGTAGCAATTTCTTGCTAGCATTTTTAGGTGTTATGAGTTATGAGGTAGGTACAATATTGTCGCCTAAAATATACCTTAACCTATTGTCTTAGTCGCTTCTTGCGACCGATGGGGAGTTATTCTAAAAAGTGGAATGGAGATACCTTATTTAAGTCCAGAGAAAGGCAAGGAAAATTAGAGCCACATCAAAGGTGTTTCTAAATACTTACTGCGTTACAAAATAGCACTTTGAGAGACGTCAGTGGCAAATCTTCAACCAATACATTTTCTATGGCCTCCTCAATCTTCTTTTTAGGCAGTGAGATCTGAAAAAAAAAAATGGTTAAAGTTTTTTTTTATCACTTTTGTAATAAAAATAAAAATAAATCAAACAACTACTGACAAATTTCACTACCATGGTAGATATATGATATTGGATGAAATTGATTTCCAAAAAAATTCTTGTACTTTTTATTAAAACACTAGCGAACTCAACGCTCGAATTTCTCCGTGCTCCGCGACCGTCCTTTAGCGCTAACGCCTAGTTCGGACTAGTCTAGTATTTAAGGGCCGATTTTTCAATCACCAGATAAATTTATCTGCCAGTTAAAATTGTTGCTATCCTTTTTTCGCGTCATACAAAAGAAAAGTGACAGCCAACATTTATCGGACAGATATGTTTTATCTGGTGATTGAAAAATTAGCTCTTAGTCGAGTTGCGGGTATTTTAGAAACTAAACATGTCTGAACAATGAGAATTCAGCCAGATTATACACACACCGTGATATAAAAGCCGTGATAGCCCAGCGGTTCGAACTGTGGCCTCTCAAGCAGAGGGTCGTGGGTTCAAACCCCGGGCTCGCACCTCTGAATTTTTCGGAATTTATGTGCGATATCAAATTTGATACGGTGAAGGAAAACATCGTGAGGAAACCTACACACAGCGACGAAGTAATTCAACGTTGTGTGTGAAGTTCCCAATCCACACTGGGCCCGCGTGAGAACTATAGCCCAAGCTCTCTCATACTGAGAGGAGGCGTGTGCTCTACAGTGGGACGTATATAGGCTGATGATGATACACACACACATACATCACGCCTGTATTCCCAGGTGGGGTAGGCAGAGCACGAAACGCTCCATAGACAAAACCATAACTATTTCATGGCCACTTTAGCATATTTTTTTACGTTTTGAGTTGGCAGGTATAATAGTGGCAGGTTGCTAGCCTGTTGCAGATATCGTAGACCCTAATAAATAAACTTTAACCTAAAGTCGTGTACTCACGAGGTTAACAGCGACGTCGAGCCCGTTAGGGTAGCAGCACACGGCGCGCCGCCAGTCCACAGCTTGCAAGGCGGGCTTCTTGTTGCACACGATCACGCTCAGTTGCGAGAACGAGGTCAGACGGGAGAGCGTTTCGAGGGCTTCCGTGGTTATTTGGTCGTAGTCGACGATTATGTGCTGGAAAAAGGGGTGTGAATTTGAGGGTTTGTTAAGCTTCTGGTTTGAGATTGTTTGAAGGTGAGTTCCAAGGTAATTATTATGTTGCAAATTGTTTTTTAGAAAAACAAAACTTTGCCATGTTGCGTATTTTTCTTGGCAATAACGGTCTTTATGAAGGGCTGGTAGACTCAAAACAAGACGTGCAAAAGAGCCATGATTTTTTTTTATTTTTGTTTAAAATTAATTGAAAGTAAGGTAAAATTAATGCCAAGGATTTACTCGAGATTTATGGTCAAATTGTAATTTAAGATAAGGTGAAATTTATAATAAATATTAAAAATACAACGTACTTAAGTTGATTTATGATTTCAGGCAATATTAAAATAACAGGTTCAATAAAAGCATTGTAAACAACATAAATATTGTTGTGTAAAGTAAGGTACTTGTACAAAACTCACTTGTAAACTAGAAAACTTCATGGCTTCGGCGTTGAACCGAGATAGAACCGTGTCGGCCTCCGAGGGCGAGTCGAAGCGGAGCCCGCGCGAGTAATACTCGATAATGTCGAGCTGGAAATAAAGTCCATTATTCAACACAATCACAATGCATGTATAGGCCAGTAAGCGTATAAACCAAAAGAGGAGCCACTTTCTTCGCAAACGTTATCGTCACAGACGTAACTTGCATGAGAAACTTTAGTTCCTTTTTTGTCCGTTTTCTACATTTTCGTTTGATTTTTCGACAGTGATTTTTCAGTCGATTGAAATCAATTTTATTGTGTTAAAAAAGTACCTTGAATTATTTTTAAAGCTTGAGTTTTGAGGTTAAAAGACTAAAAAGTCTTAAGTTCTAAACGCCGAAAAAAAAGATATTCATTAAAATATGATTTAAAAACTTGAATCTTTCCCAACACTATCTAAGGCCTCAGCACGCGAACCATTTTATCACTTGTAACTTCGCTTGTTCGCGAATTTTACTGATTCATACGCTAAAACCGGCCAAGTGCGAGTCGGACTCCCGCACTGAGGGTTCCGTACAAACAGATTACTAGTGACAGATTTTCGAACTAATGATAAATTTTAACTTTATTTAATAAAAAGAAAACTACTTGGTAGATTTTGTTCAAACTAATTTTCGTTGATAGTTTTTATGGTGATGTACATCATATATTTTTTTTAGATTTATCACTCTTTTATTTTAGAAGTTAGAGGGGGGGGACACATCTTTTTCAACTTTGGAAGCGTCTGTCGCGCAAACTATTCACTTTAGAAAAGTATGATGTTAGAAACCATATCATTTTTGAAGAGCTATCCATAGATACCCCACACGTATGGGTTTGATGAAAATTTTTTTTTTGAGTTTCAGTTCCCTATTCCCTAAAAAATTATTGCTTTTTTTTAAATTTTGTGTCACAATCTTAATGCGGTTCACAGAACACATCTACTCACCAAGTTTTATTAGTATAGTTCTCATAGGTTCGGAAAAAAGTGGCTGTGACATACGGACGGACGGACGGACAGACATGACGAATCTATAAGGGTTCCGTTTTTTGCCATTTGGCTACGGAACCCTAATAAAGGGACCCACCGACTGACAGCTAGAGATGTGTTACGTACCGTGTCTTTGTCGATCTTTTCGTCGTGCGCTGTGTCCATCTCACAGTTCATCAGAGCAAACTTGCGTATGCTTTGCGAATGTCGGTACACTAGGCTTTCAGTGATTATTCTGAAAAAAAAACTCTTCTTAGTTTTTTTTTCGTTCCTTGCAAGTAAGTAGAAAGGTGGTAATGATGTCAAAACAAATGGAGTCGAAAACCAACTATTTCGAACAGGGAATAATTGCGATCGGAGTGTTGGTGGCAGTTTTCCTATGCTGTACTGTTCACAGGAAATGCAAACAGTGTGTACATTCCCGAACCGGGATTGTTGAGCCACTTACCAATGTTCGTAACTTGGTCGTGTAATACTAATCAAATAGCTAACATCTAGTCGGTCACATCGGTCAATGATTACCCGTCTAAATTGCGAAAAGTGGCAAGTGGCTCAACAATCCCGGTTCGGGACTGTACATTCTCGGCTTGTGAAACCAGTTAACAAAGTACCTCTCACATCAGTAAAAACCCAGGTACCAGAAACTCGAGCCGATAAGCGGCCTACGTGTTTTAGCAGAAGTAAATAGTGTTATTGTTTTAGCTTCCGTAGGTGTTCTTGTTTTGTTTTATTAAGGCGTTTGATTACCATAGCACGTGTAGGCGCATGATGATATGTGAGCAAGTTCACATACAGGTGGACACAGACATCGCGTGCCAAAAGGGAGCCAAAAGGAAGAGCAAATCTGTGCCCTCATCCCTCCTCGCTACCTCGAGCCGGGATATGCATAAGGGGCATTTCCACACGTAAAAAAAAGATAGTATGTGAGAGGGTCAATAGCTATCAATGACATTCATTGTTCTGTAATTAGTAAACTCTGTGACTCAGTAGTGTGACTTGGGCTTTGAGGTCGCGCCGTGGCAGGCGGGCAGTTGCTCAAAGGCAGTCACCTGTGTCGGATCGAAAGGGCACACTGAGTGACTTCTAATAAGAATATCTCCTAATTAGTCAACATTTACCATGGGTTCTGTGGTGATAGTTTGTAATTTAATTCATTTTATAACAAGTATATATAATTAATTAATTACCTGTCTAATTTAACGTTCGTGTGAACGGTTCCCTGTATGCAGCCTGGGCCGATGAAAGTTATTTCTAGTAGTCTCAGTGTGTCGAAAAATCTACAATGAAAACAAATTGCTTTTAGTTACATACATTATTGTGGGTGTCCACGCCCTTAACAAAACAATCGGGCAAGTGAAAAAGTTGGAAATTAAGCTTATAGCCAAGGTTACACTAGGGGACAGCAACGTCACGCGCCGTTGCCGGACTTCGCTCGACATGTCTGGCAACATCGCGCGACACGTGTATATACGCAGATATAAGTCGCGCGATGTTGCCAGATATGTCAGGCACGTCGCCGACACAATGTCTTGGTACATTTGACCCCTAGTGTATCCTTGGCTTAATTAACGATAGCAAGGTGCATTTTGCATTGGAGAAAATTGTAATGTAGTTTTATAGACAAGTGTAGCTAACTGATTTGTTACTTTTTTATTTTTTATACATAAAAAAAACATACAATCACGCCTGTGTTCCCTAATGAGGTAGGCAGAGCACACGAACCGTGACATAGACAAATTAAACCATGATTATGACTACATCACGACTCGCAGCCATTAATTTTTTATGCGTGAGTTAATGAAGTACGATGAATTTGACAAAATAGGTAAATAAAAATCTTTAAATCAAAAGACCATGTAAGAACAAATTGATCTCTGCCCACTAAACTAAAGAATGTTGTTACAATAAATATAATAAAAAAATGCTTCATCAAGATCACAATGACGTGGGTTGTAAATAGGTTCTGTGGTGGGCCAGGATACAATTGCTTCGATTAAACGAAAGCAACATTTTGCGTACAATATATTATTCTAACAAAGACTTTCATTATAAAGTTTAATTGAAATAATCCATCCCGTTGTTTTTGAAAGATAACAGATATTCATATTATTAAGCAGGATATAAAATAGGGTCAGAATAATGTTTATCTACACACATATCATAATTCCTCTTAGATGACTTCAAAAATCGTAGACAACCGGCATTATAAAATTATAATAGGTTGTGTTATGTTATTATAACAACATCCTCATCTAAGACTGTAAAGCAATGATAAAGTTATGACATTGAAATGCTATTACTTAAATTTTGATCATCATCGCTTCACTCATTTTGTTAACACATCCGTGAATTTTCCATACAAAAGTTTTTTTAGAGTATTGGTCATAAAATTTGCAGTAGCTAGCTTTGAATAATAAATTCCTTGAATTGCAGGAACTTCATTAAAATTTGCATTTTTTCTTTTTTTTAACGAATGGGACTAAACATGGATTATTCGAAACTTACACAACTAATACTATTGTTTCTTCTTGATTCTGTACAATATTCTCCGCAGCTGTCATTCATTGTGCAAAATCGCGAAGAGGAATTAGGCATGGTCAATTATTTTTGCCACTCCTGTACATTCATACACTTAAACGAAAAAAAACCTTAACAGTTTTCTAATCGATTTCCATTATTGTACTCGTAAATCTCAATAAATTTGAATTTAGGCGAAAAAAAGCGCATTCCCGCACGCTAATTTGCACGCTAATATACAAATTTATGCACATATAGTAATTAAGCATAAAGTATATTTTCATTTTTATCTACGCCGTTCGTTTGTAACATTAAGAACAGTAGTTTTCATTCGGGGAATGCACTAAGTACTCAAATAATACATGAATATTATTCATTTGTATGTTGACAAGTTGTTTTATTGGAAAGTACATACATACAAATACAACATCACACCTGTATTACGAACATTATTAACAAAACTTTACTTAAACAAAACTCCTTTTTTTTTTACTCGCAAGTTTTTTGACGACGTTTATCATATGTTTAGGACTTAAATTATACTAGAGACCTTTAGGTACTTAAAAGATGGTAAACAATCTTGACGTGTCTTTTTATTTAAACGTACACTTTATAAATCATAATCTTTACATTTTACAATTTAGGTACCTATGAAAAAATCATTTACTTTCATAATTGAATTGTATAGTGTAACGATTTTCATTTTTAGACTGTGTATTTCAATAAAAAGACTTGTCAAGATTGTTTACCATCTTTTAAGTACCTAAAGGTCTAAAGTATAGAAAGGATAATAGTGCATTGTTATCCTGTGTAGTGTCGAGATAGAGTAACACCTGTCCATTTCTACCGTGGATGCTATAAAAGGTGACAAAGGAAACAGGTTTGGGTATGCTTTAGGCGACAGGCTAGTAACCTGTCACTATTATACCTTTTAACTTAAAACTGGATCCCATCAAAAACAATACTTGTCAAAAAAAACCAAGTCTCGCAACTCAGTTGTTCTGCGGTAAAAAGTTGTGAGATCCATGTAATACCAAGTCGGTATAACATGGTATAAATAAATATATCGAAACTTGGCCATCGCACTAAATAATTGAATTTACATGTGTTTACAGGCGATGGCCAAGTCTCGATATATTTATTTATACCATGTTATACCGACTTGGTATTACATGGATCTCACAACTTTTTACCGCAGAACAACTGAGTTGCGAGACTTGGTTTTTTTTGACAAGTATTGTTTTTGATGGGATCTCATTTCTTTTTGTATTTCCAGACATTTCTACTTTTTTCCCATACACAATTTCTGTTTTTTTGCAATTTTTGGTACGGAACCCTTCGTGCGCGAGTCCGGCTCGCACTTGGCCGGTTTTTTTAGTTTTTCCTTGATTCATACACCAAACACTACTTATATTCCAAATTTGAAGCTTCTAGGTCTTCTAGAAGTGCCTTAGACTTTTGATGATCGGTGAGTCAGTCAGTCAGTCAGTCAGTCAGTCAGTGAGTGACAAAATTAAGAAATTTGACCCGTTATAATTCTTAAAGTACTGGTTCATATTGAATGAAATTTGAAATATACGTATCTTTACAATGCCTGCATGGTTACTAAAAATTTCAGTCTTCTAGTTTTATCCACAACGAAGTTACAGGGGGTCGAAAATGGTCTGAATTGCTTCGAGAAAAGGATGGTACGGCCGTGACGCTTTTTTGCTCGACTTGGTGGGGGCACGGCCGTGCCCCCAGATTCCAACTCGGATCGAATAATGTTATTTAGATTATTATTGTTTCGCATTAATTGATCTGGCATAATTTGCTTTGACATAATAGTATTTTCGCATAGTAATACTTTGGACTACTACTTTTTTTGCTTTTTTCAAAAAGCATTATGCGTATGGTATAAATGATTTTATGCCTTCCAATAGAGAACCGGGAATTTTGTATTTCGCGTTTCGTGTGCTCTGCCTACCCCATTTGGGAATGCAGGCGTGACGTATGTATGTGATTGACACACTGATGTCTGATAATAATGATAACATCATCAAACAGAATACACGTATCCTTCAAACGTGATTATTGCACCGTATTGTGCAACATTGTAAGAGGCGTGTCCGCGAACGGATCGATTAAACTCGTTGCACAATAATTGACGGCGAGCGTTTATCAGCATTCTTATACTTTCACCGCAAAAAAGTGAGACAAATACACAATGTTTCCTGGCTTAAAATAAAACATTTTACTCTATTACTTAGGACAGATAAACATACATTACACATACATACATTTTTAGGGTTCCGTAGCCAAATGGCAAAAAAACGGAACCCTTATAGATTCGTCATGTCTGTCTGTCTGTCTGTCTGTCTGTCCGTCCGTCCGTCCGTATGTCACAGCCACTTTTTTCCAAAACTATGAGAACTATACTACTAAAACTTGGTGAGTAGATGTGTTTTATGAACCGCATTAAGATTGTGACATAAAGTCGTCTTAGAACAAGTCACTCTTTACTGGCGAGTAATTTTTTGTTTAGTTTTAGTTTAATTTTAAGTACGTTCTAGTGTACCTATTGTTAGTTTTATTTTAACATACATACATACATATTCTCACGCCTGTCTTCCCAAGAGGGGTAGGCAGAGCACATGAATTAAAAATCTAGTGCCACGTTTAGCAATGTTTTATTTTAAGTGTATGTTTATTGTAATTTCAGTATACTTGTGTTGTTTCTGAAATAAGCTTTACTTGGCACATTACAAAAAAGTTATTTAATTATTTTATCTATGCCCATAATAAGAACCTATATCTGTATGTGGTCGCATTATTCCTTTAAAGTATCAATTTCAATAATATCATAAAAACATCTGATCATTGAAATCAGAAAACAAAAGCTGCCGATCAAAAATCCACAAAAATAACAAAAGGCGAAAATAAAAACAAACTTATTCCATTCAAGTAGATGCGTATTGCGTAAGTGATAACTATGCGCGAGAGTGTTTTGTTTAGTCCACTTTCTCGTCCAGTGTCTTACGTAGATTTTTAAGGTATTCCTATGTATTTATGCAAAGATATACTGCATTCACGTAAATTGAATGGTCTGGTTATGTCATATTATTTATTTTCATCGTACAGTGATGTCACTCAGTTGTGTATAAAACTTCTATGACAGTAAAGACCTTTTACTATGGGAGGTCCACTCCGCAGTTTAGGTACAGTTACGAACCGGGATTGTTGAGCCACTTTATGTTTGTAACTTGGTCGTGTAATACTAATCCAATAGCTAACGTCTAGTCGGTCACATCGGTCATTGATTACACGTCTAAATTGCGAACAGTGGCAAGTGGCTCAACAATCCCGGTTCGCGACTGTACGCTCCGCCGGTAGGCCCTCGTGAAAGGTCTACGGCAAGCAGGTAACGGTAGAAAGAGAGAGCAATATGTCTCCTAAACATGTTCGCGAGTGGACCTTCTGTATTCTGTATGTAGTATACATACATACATCACACCTGTTTACCCAAATTGGGTCAGCAGAGCACGCGAAACGCCACATAGACGAATTCGTGACTATTTTACGTTTCGTAGCCACTGTTGCCAGTGACAGTTGCCAGGTATAATAGTGACAGGTTGCTAGCCTGTTACCTAAAATATACCTTAACCTTTTTCCTTAGTCGCATCTTACGACACCCATGGAAGAATTGGAGACGTGTTATTCTAAATACCAGACCATACGGACGTAGTATTATTTATTACCTATTCTGTGATTTGACTAGCGCTATGAAAGTACTATAATCAGTAATCACATTCTGGTCCAAATGAAACATGTGAAGATTTAAAAAATTCTAGCCACACAGTTACGAGTAAGTACGACTTGGACCAATGTAATTTACACTCAAGTCAAATGAAGGTCATTTCTTGTTTGTTATGTAACAGATCATTAAAAATAAATAACATAACATATACATGCTACGAAGTAATTGATTCCTGATCAACCATTGAACCTGTTACCTGTTAATAGTAGAGGTCATAGTGCCAATGCATTGCTGACTGAATTATACTAAAAAGTTGGTTTTCCCATAAAATAGTTGATTGACCAACAACGTTCTGTGTTCTCTGCCTACCCCATTTAGGAATACTTATATGATTGTTGCATGGAAAACTTACTGAGGCATCACTCCGTGCATGAAGGCGGTCAACTCCGCCTGGCCGCAGTCTGCGACGGACACGTGGAGCGCCCGCGTGTGCTTCTTAAAGATGCGAGCGAGGAAGAAGCTCTTGTCGTACTGCTTTGCACACAGCTTCAGGGTTTGTCTGCGGAGAATTACAATATAAATAACTAGCTTTTGCCCGCGGCTACGCTCGAGTTAAAGTCGGGGTAACACAGAAGAGATCTTGTTAGCCACAGCCCGCATGCCAATTTACAGCTTTTTACGTTGAAAATTGCGGAATCCTACTATTTTTCTTATCGTCTTTTTGGAAAATTCAAACAAAATCTTTATAAATTGTAGCCTATGTGCTATTCTGATGTATAAGCTACATTACTGTAAAGTTTCATTAAAATCCATTCAGTAGTTTTTGCGTTAAAGAGTAACAAACATCCAAACATCCAAACATACTCACAAACTTTCACATTTATAATTAAGTAGGATAATAATAATAATAAGCCTGATATCGTGATAATAGATCGATCACAGCGCCGTGCAGTGCTCGTCGACATCACCATCCCCCATGACGAGAACCTCGTGAAGGCCGAGAAGGACAAACTCAGCAAGTACCTTGACTTAGCTCACGAGGTGACCGACATGTGGGATGTGGATTCGACGATCATTGTACCGATAGTCGTTTCAGCAAACGGTCTCATAGCGAAGAGTCTCGACCACCATCTTAGGAGACTCTCGCTAGACAAATCTCGTTTGATGCAAAAGGCGGTACTCCTTGACACGGCGCGCATCGTCAGTAGGTTCCTCAGTCTGCAGCCCTAACCGCCGGTAGCTTGGGTCCTGCCCCGTTTCCGACGGCGTCCTAGGTTAGGTTTTTATAATATTTGTATATTTTGTAATTTATTTTGTTTATTACTTTTATATAATCATATTGTAAAAACCTAGCATAGAGAGAAGAATAAATATACTGAATAATAATAAGCCTTTATTTTTTCCTTGACTTACATAACAAAATACAATAAAGATCTAAACGTATGTAATTCTAGGATAAATTAAGTCATGGCCCCTCTCGGGTGTAGGCCTCCTCCAAAGTACAATATAAATAAACGTAGCGACCTAGCGCCATCTATCGTCGAGTAAGTAGAACTTCAACTGTCAAAGTGGTCCTACATCCCGCTAACGGAGTTTCGACGTTCAGTTGCATAAATGAAACTTCCAACTTCCTCTCTGTGGACTTCGGTCCCCAGGCACAACATCTGCCTGGAGAGAGATCTCTCTATTGGAGTCTTTCCTCACAAATACATCAATCTTTTGACCATGACCAAGTCACGTACTTGAAGTTGACAAACGCTCGACTATTTTTAGTTTCTAAATTCCATCTCTCACCTCTTTTATCTGATTTGGAACTTAAGTGGCTAAGGGCGCTTACTGAAGCGGTGCGTTTGTCGTACGGCGTACGGACTGTCGGTCGTTTGTTTGCATACAAAAAGCACGGTGCCGCAACGGTGCGGCGTCGGTACCGCGAACGCTCGACAGCAGGACGGCACTCTTTGTATGAAAACAAACGACTGTCCGTACGCCATACGACGAACGCACCGCTTCGGAACTACAGCGGTCCGGATACGAAACGTATAAATTGGGCCTTGCGCAGACGAAAAACTACCCGCGGCGGACTTTTTAGTCTGTGAAAATAGACCCTATGGAATTATATGCAGTGACGCACACGACGCGCAAAGTCTGACTTTTTGTGCGCCGCAGACTCGATCGCACAAAAAGTCTCGTCGTCTGTGCTGGGCCTTGAAAGCGCCCTAAGAAGCGTGAATACAGACGTGATGTGCGTAACAAAAACTTAGCGCCTTTATTCCCAAATATGGGGTTCGCAGATTATACGGAACCTCACACGGACGAAAATGGTTTAGTGTGATAGACATGGGACTATTTCACATTTTTAGTAGGTACAGTTTTAGATAAAACTTAAATCCAGGTGGTGTCATACTCTACTATTTAACTTGGCACAAAACCGTTTACTATAAAAACTAACCAGAAAATAATTAACTAGCTCATGACCTTTTCCTATGTAGTTCAATGTCACATGCACTTCATTTATTTCAAGTTCAACATTTGCGTGCGAGACTTAGGCAGTGCAGCCAATGGAAGTGACAGTTTTAAAGTAAAAGATATCTAAAGTTAAGACAAAAAGTGTAGCAAGTCGTGGCTTAGAATAACAACTCCATTTCTTCAATGGATGTTGTGAGAAACAACTAAGAAATTAGGTTAAGGTATGCTTTAGGCGACAGGCTAGCATCTTATCACTATTATACCTCTTTCATTTTCTTAAGCGCCTCTTACGACATCCGAAGAAATGGAGAGGTAATATTGTAACCTATCACCATACACGTCATAATTTGGAAGTTTCAAGAGTAGATGTTGGTATAATAGTGACATGAATGGTTCTTGCGTAATCCATTAAAGAAAAGGAGATGTGCTATTCTTAACTATATTGCATCTTGAAAATAAAACATAAAACTGCTAAATTACTCTGAATACTGGACAAAAACATGACTATTTCACGTTTTATAGCCATTAGCCGCGTACTGACTGCCCGAGCCGCCTCGCGAGGCAAGCGCATGAGACATGCTTTTGTTCCACATAAGGCTCATAATCGCATCAGAAATGGTTGCCTCGCGAGGCAGCTCGGGCAGTCAGTACGCGGCTAATTACTGAATATTTTTCAGGTTTTTAGTTTTTATGTATGGATGTATGTATGGGAAAAACTCCAATAGAGAGATCTCTCTCCATGCAGATATTATGCCCGGGGACCAAATTGAAAAATTCAGTCCCCCGTTTAGCAATTTCAGGGTAACCGGATGGTTAAGTGTGATATTGCACTGACAGGTTGCTAGCCCATCGCCCACAATACACTATCCCTTTCCCAGAGTCGACTCTTACGACACCCATGGGAAGAAAGTGGGAGGTGCTATTTCAACTTGGCACCACACGAGAAAAATAGTTTCAGTGAGTTAAACAGTTGTAAAGAGCATGGTAAAGATTTCCATGGTTGTCGGTTCAAATCCCTTCTCCAAATCAACCTGAATTTAGTTATGCATTATCAATATTACCATTGCATGTTCAATAAAATGGGATTCAAGTTTTACCTTCGCCCCTCGTACATCAGCAGACCACTCCGCCAATGCCGGCTGACTGATGTGGCAGCCAGGGCATCCTCAAGGTTCAGGTGCTCCAAGACGCAGCCCAGCGGGAGTAGGGGCAGGCTGCCCCAGCCCAAAGACATCTGTGAAGAAGAGATAGTTACTAATAACTGGTGACCTCACCATCCACCCTTTAAGTCCCACAGCTGGGCAAAGATGTCCCAATAAGTTGGTTGGAGGTATATTTCCTAGTTAGGGAATACACATGTTGAACTGCTTCACATTGTGTGCAAGTTTTTTCAGATGTTTTCCATCACAAACTAGCTTCTGCTTTTGTTCATTAATTATGAAAAGACATAAGACTTGAAAACCAGGATTTGAATAAGTGAAAATCTGCTTGAAGAATCAATAACCAACCTCAGTGTTACCTACCATATTTAACTAAAAACCTGCTTAGCTGTTTTCATGTCTGGAATAAATGAACAATTACTGAGCATGTACTAGATGATCCACCTTACCACATCTTTATCTTATGAGGTGTGATTGTGATCAAATGTGACTGTTACAAAAAAAAGACAAAACTCAAAACAAATAAAATCAAGAATGTTGGTTCTGACAAAAATAGGAAACAAACTTCTGACTTTATTAAGAAATAAGACCTTATTTAAACACTTTGATCACAAATGTCACAATTTTGCTGTGATAACATCTATTATAGCTTAGCAAACTGTGAGAGATTATTGCTTTTTTTTTCGAAAACCAACATAACTTGCCCTATCACAGAAACAGATTATCATTGAGATATGAGGCACCTGTGTGTTTTCTTACATTTGCTCACCCTATTTATGTCATTTATAATTGATTAAATATGGTTTTTATTTATTAATGCTTTTTAAAAAAGTAAAATATATGAGTTGGGTTCTTGCCAGGCTGTAAAGATAGATGTGAAATTTTAGCAAAAACAAAATTAAAATTCTTATTAGAAAATATCTTTAAATCTAATTTGAAAAACTGATTCTTATAACAAGCAAAACCAATTAACCTCCTGGATCCCCCGGTCCTCACTTGAGGACATAACATTCAAAAAAATCTGAAGTCTAATGTCAAACCGTCGTAACAAGTTTACACGCATAGTAGGTTTCCGAACACACTTGTCAACTTAAAAAAATAAACACCGAGTCACAGACGCCCAATCAGCGAATAGTGCGGCTTTGACATCGGACGCTGCCGGCCATACCATGCCTCGCGGTTAGTAAATCTAAAGTTATCTCAATGCATTGTTAATTATATATTTTTGTTTTGTTTTTATTAGTACACTTTTGGTGTATTTCACATGTTAGTTAGTGCATTTCTTGCTTTTAGTTAGAAAAAAATAGTTTTATGTATCTCTGAAGTTAATGTACTCGTGCGAGTACAAGAGGACGATATTAGTTTGTTTATGTTCTCGTACGAGTACAAAGGGTCTTAATGCTGTGAGTTGATTTATCTTTCGTTAAAGTTAATTTGGTTTTAATTTCAGTTTTCAGGCTTGCAAAACTGTGAAATAGAGGAGTTTCTTAATTTCGATGAATCCGACGGCCTTTCCGAAGGCTAAGATGTTTGTATGTGTTGTTCGTTTTTGTTACTATTTTTTATAATTCTCACCTTCGGTGAAACAAGGGCATAATTGTTGAAAAATTCAAAAATTTGTTAAGTATACACAAACGTACAGGAAAAGTTTTAGATCATTTGTGGATACTTAACTCATTTTTTGGATTTTTCAACAATAATGTGCCCTTGTTTCACCGAAGGTGCGAATTGTTGATTCTGTTACCTCTAAACAAATGTATAATCAGTATAAATAAGTATTTTCGTAAGTTAATAGGTACGTAAGTAATGTTAATTCTCTGTGATATTATTATTGCTATTTATGTGATACTTAATTAATCGGAGTAAGTGCAAATCAGGAGTTTTTGTGAGTTTATACGCAATTAAAGTTGATTTTTCTAGTATTTTGATTTATTTAATACTGTTCTCGAGTGAGGTCAAAGTCCTTGTGTACTCGTCTGAGGACATAGTGAAAAATCGAGGGGAAAACTCCAGGATTTTTTTTATTAATTTTCCGACAGTAAGGGGTATGTACTTAATACATTTTATGGAAAAAATAATAGTTTTGACAAAATTAGTATCTCCAGGATCCAGGAGGTTAAAGCAATATGATGTAATTTTCTTAGAATCTAATTTCACCTTTTTTTCTAAAAAATCCAATATTTTACTGATGTCAATTATAACTAGAATTTGTTTTGTTAACTCTTATTCAGTTACTGTTCAAAAAAAGTTGTGTGGGCAGGTAGGCATTCATTGATCTTATTTAGCTGAAGCAGTTTCTTAAAATAGAACTTGAAGGACATAGTTGAAATGTAGATAAAAGGACTAGAACATGTAGCAAATTATAAAGGGTAGTGCAAATATAAAAATAATATCCTTGCAAACCTTAAGAGTAGAATAACATTCACCAGAATGTAAAATTGTTTCAAAAGTCAGTGAATCCTGTATTTACAGCCATCTTGTTCCCCAAAACAATTTTTACAGGAAAAGTACACAAACACCCATAAATAATGTTGTTAAACAAGTATAATGAGGCTACACACTCATATAACCCGTGCGTAACTAACAAACCATAAAAATGTGTACTCTAACAACTCAGCTGGTGAATAAGGTGTGACGACATGAAAACAGCTGTTTAGCAAAATATGCCAATTATTTCCCACAACAAAAGACTAAACTGCGCAAAAAACGTTTCACGCGCAATGAATACACAAAAAAACGAAGTTTTAAGAGTTGCTCTATAGAAATGTAATGCACGTATTAATATTAACGAGAGAAATTGCGACGAAATAATCGAGAACAAGAAAAGGTCAATAAAGGTACCTTGATTGTGAATGTTGTTTTGATATATTGGATACTAGATCAACACTTGGAGATTCCTGCTATAAATACTAGTTTTTAGTAAAAAGTTACGACACTTTTCTTATTATTTAACCGTCCATTATCACTTTACTGTTTATCGCGCAACGCAAAATAACGACCAAACTCGAACTCGAATGTTACCAAATGCCTGCCTGGGAGCTGGAATCATTTTTCAGGGGAGTTAACCACAGTAGCGATTGCATGAATTCTGCGTTCGTGACCTACTTATTTGAGAACGTAAAATAATTCAGTTCTAATTCAATTTTCATTTTATTAACGACGTCGTTTAAATCAAGAATGTTTAAAAACTAATTTTCTGTTTTTAAAATATTATATGCAGAAATTTATACACTTGCTTGACTAGCGCTTGAAACATGCCTGCTTGTGTTTAAGAAAAAACTTCTTTAACTGACAGTAGTGCTCAAAACCTCTTATTCAAAGCAGTTCATGTTTAAAAACATTGTAGTAAATCCTATTTGTTTTTTATGTTTTTCGTCTAGTTTGACTGCCAGCGATAGCATTACTTATGAACTATTTATAAATGTATTAGGTTTCAAATAGCAAGTCAATGCACAAACTATTAAAATAATAAGGTTCATAATTTTTTTTAAATAGTTTTCGACTTGGACCAAGTAAGATAGGACCTTCTTACATCAATGGTTTTCGAACGTTGCCTAATTTGACATAACGATAATGTTGCCCGCAAAATAAAGAGAATTACTCTTACAAATAAGTTCAACTCGAAATGATTATCGGTTCCAATAATTATATTAAAAACAATCAGTAGGAAATTTGTTAAAATAGAAGCGGCTAATTGCCACTTGTAGTTCTTTCACCCAATGATAAATTATAAGCTAATAGTAACGTCAGCAACACTGGTATGAAAATAATGGCGGCCAAAAATCAATTTTGAATGTGACATGACAGTCGAGGTCGAGGTTGCGGAGTTTTGTCGCAAAACAAAGCCAATAAATTATTTACCTAGTAAATAAAGCAAATAAAGTTTTCGGTGTCGAGATATCGAAATGAGATTTTAATCGGATCCGTTTTCCATTCAGTGTGTTTTGTTTATCCGTATTGAGTCAGTCAATAGTGCATTTTCTATCTTAATCGATGATGTAAGAAACTGAAGGTCTCATTAGTGCGTACTTTGTTTTATTGTTTTGGGTGACTTGTGTGGGTTTTCGCGATGGAGGGTGAAGATGGGGGGATGGGGAGCCCGGGGGACGATTACGAGAGCAGTTCGCATTCGACACCACAGGAACACAAGTCGTTTGCTGAATTCGCGAAAGACAAATTGGATAGCGGTGAGTGAGATCAACCTTAACTAGGTGAAGAATGCCGGTACGCTAGTATGCGTGTAATTACCTGGCCGCAATCGGGTCAACGCAATATTGGTACACTGAAAATAATTTTGTTTATTTTGTTGTTGTGATATGGGAACTTTTAATACCCACAACAAACATTTTTAACAATTACTGATAACTTTTTTAGCCTCCGCGTCGCAACTCTCGAGTTTAGTCTGAAAGCTGCCAAAGAAAAAAATAATGTTTTAATAAAGTAAATTCCATTTACAATTTCTTTTACTTATAGCTCTATTTGTGATTTTAGTTCCAACCAATCTCGACATTTACTCGCAATTAAAACCAATAGGTGACCAAACATTCCTATAAATTATTTATGTTGAATTAATTGTAATTTTTTTTAATTTTTGGTTCAGCGGGCAGGGAGCTACGCCGTCGGCTCCCGATGGCGGGCCAGCTCGGGGCACATCTGATGCACCCACGTCGTCTGCTGCTGCACTCCACTCCGACCCAGCACACTGATGTGGTGCTGATATTTCCTAAAGGTAAGATATTTCTAAATGTGAAAAATGTGTAGCAGAAAAACTAGTGTTTACATTGGTAAATTAAGCCATACCGTGATTTAAATTTAGATTTCCTTCTGATGTTATTGTCTGTTGAGAATAGGGTTTTTGAACATTTTTTAAATATACTTTTAATAAATTCTTCATTATGTAATAAACACGAAATATTAGTCTTTCCGGATTCTTGTCTGTATTAACAAAGAAAATAAATATTAAAGTTCAAATTGGCAAACTCACGCCAAAAACGCTGTTTGACGTCACATGCAAGTAAACAAAGGCACCACACAAAGAAGCTGTCAAAATTGTCATGTCAAATTATCAATGTCCACTTTGACCACAGATACCTTTCATGGTATGTGACGTCATCAATAAATCGCAAGCGTTTCAGTCACAGATACATTATTAACGAATATTAGAAATTAATAGAATAAAATACTCTAAAAATGCATAATATTTTGAACAAAAGAAAGTGAAATATGTTTAATTTTCCTATAATCTGTTAGGATGGCCACAAATTATAGTTTATTTTTACTGTTGTCAAAGACCCTATTAGTAACTTCCCATTCAACAAAACAAAGACTAAAATTCAGGAATAAGCAAGTAAAATAAATTAATGAACTCTATATGTATTGTACTATAATTTTAAACAAAAAAAAACCGACTTCAAATTTGGGCTATACTGAAAGCATTTGTCTAATAATGAGGGTGACCTTCCATCACCAGCAGGCCTCACTAATTACTGAAATTATAATTTCCAGTCTGCAGGTGCATTCAGTATTGAAAGAATTATCCTTTAACTCCTAAGCATTAAGGAGTTGACCTTCCATCATCAGCTCAGTCATATTTTTTTTACTGCCAGACGTAAATACTGGTGTAGCTTTGAAAAATGTACTCAAAACATTACCTGTGCCAATAAAATTTGAGGATTGCCCTCGATTTTCCTCATATTCCATCATCAGATCAATATATGCTGGCAATGGGACCACCTGGAAACTATACCCTTTCAAACAAAAAAAGAATTTTCCAAATCGGTCCAGGCGTCTTCGAGTAATCAGCGAACACACATAAAAAAAAAAAAAACATATTAATAAAAAAAAAAAATATCCCGACGAATTGAGAACCTCCTCCTTTTTTTGAAGTCGGTTAAAAAGAAATAAAGATAGGTCACAATTAAAATGTATAAATGTAAAGTAACTTAAATCTAAAGTGCAAAACAGAATTCTAAAAAAACAATGGGAAAAATCTCAAAATCTGATATTAAAAATAAAAAAAAACGTGGAAAAGACAACACTAAAAAGAAAAAAAAAATGTTGAGTAAGAAAACTCAAAATGTCGAAATATTGATGTTGTCATTTGTGTTCACTTTTGTTATGGTTCTAAAAAAAACTAAAATAAATAAAAAATAATCTGTTTTCAGTTTTAGTTAAATTCCTCCTTTATATTATATGTATCCCATTATTTCAATTATTATTTACTATTGATTCATGGTTTTTTTTCTCCTGGTTTGGTTCCATCATTTCAATTTGTTTTGAAAATTTTGCTCATAATCATAATTAAATATTTTTTTCATTCATATGGAAAATGTAGGTAAGAGTCCAAGCCTAAAATTTGTTCTTGTTTGGTTAAATCAACCCTAAACTGTTTATTCTGATCAGATGTAAGAGCTACATTATGTTTATTGTAATTTATCTATTAAGTTTACATACTTATAATTTCAGTTTAAAAAAATATTCCTGTAAGTAGTCATCTATGGACAGTTTCATTGATCTTTTTTCTACCAGTTTAGTTTGCTTTGCCAATCCCTTCAATAAAAACCATTTTGCAAAAATATCTAGCAAGAACAATTAAAAAAAAAAACATGTTGTTGTAAAAAATCATTCACAGTGTGTGGTCCTTTGATATGCTAGAGTAAACATGGACATGAACTTTTGGACAAGAGGAAGTCTTAAATTTTAGTCTTAATTTAGCTTACAGAAAAGAACCCTTTCGTCAATAAATAGTTAAGTTTGCATTTGTATGTTAGACCTTATTGGTTATAGTTTAATAAACAAGTTGTGCGTATTTTCACATGGAGTCAATTCTGTACGCTATTGTTAAGAGCTCATAGAATTTAACCATCTTCTTCTAATTACAATAATAAATCCGAAGACATGCTTATAAATGGGTACTAAATGCCTCCAGGAATCCTGTCGGGAAATGAGATTGTTACAGATCAAGTCATCTTGGCACTGCCCCAAAAACAAACTACGTGGGAGTTAGGTAGACTGTTCAATTTACTTTTGCTACGAATTCTGATGGGAAGGGTAAAGTTGCCTTACGTATGAAGTATCTGTACATTGCTATGACGTACGTTGATAACTTTTTTGAGGTCAGCAGGGACCTCTAGACAATGTTTCATTGATATTTATATGTATGTACGCGGGACTTGATCACGATTTTATTTTATTTACCTTCTCGACGTTTCGGCCGCGTTACAGCGACCGTGGTCACGAGTTGACTGAAGTAGAGCGCGACGTTTGTTCGCAGCCCGGGTTCTTCGAACTACCCGCACTTGATTTTCATCAGTAACGGCTTCTCGAACTACCCGCGTTTCATCAATATTGTCCACCATTCCGCTATTACACCGACACACAACACTAACAATGTCAGACGCTCGCATCGAATGTTCGTCTCTAGGCTGACACTTATTAATAACCGGATTCCATGAAGACGAAAGCTTAAAACCATCCCCTCGGTTAAAATTTTTATACTTTTTAATTTCAACCGCTTCACGTACTATTCGCGAGTAATAATGTCGTTCTGTAGAGAGGATTCGGGGATTATGAAGCTCGATCCAATGGTTTGGTCCTGACTCCAACAAATGTTCAGCTATGGCAGATTTGTTAATTTGGCGATTTTTAACAACAGTAATATGTTCCTTGACTATACATATAAATATGAGTGAGAATCGCGAAAGTTTAAAACATTACAATGTTTCATTGATTTACAGGAATCATACGTACCTAGTTTATACCTAGTTGTTTATTATTCACACCACCAAAGGGTAGTGGGTTAAGTATCGCGATACATATGCGAAACGTACGGCGCCGAACTGTCGGTTAAATATGCTTGCAGTGCTTTTCAAGTTGTCTCTAAAGCTCAGCTGGTGTGTCATTGACGACTTGAACAGCACCGCGAGCGTATTCAACCGAACGTTCGGCTGCGTACGCTTCGCAAATTTGTTGCGTCACTCTAAGTCTTCTATAGAGACTCGAGTTCTATATGAAAGACTCAAGTCTTCTAAAAATACTCGAAACAAGTGTTTTTCTTGCACTTACCTAAGCTTTTTTGTACAACTGAATTTTGTTTAGAACTCAAGGGCGTCCTAACGTAATGTTTTCTTAGTAGGTAATCTTTTGTCTTTTAATGCAAAGTTCAAAAAGGCTGTTGTGCTCATTAGTGGGACGTATTTGGGTTGGATTACTATTATATCATAAAAAACCGGCCAAGTGCGAGTCGGACTCGCGCACGAAGGGTTCCGTACCAAAAAAAGAAAGAAAAAAAACACTTTTTTTATGGGAGCCCTCCTTAATGATTATGATTATTTTGATTTTAGTATTTGTTGTTATAGCGACAGCAAAAATACTTACATCATCTCTGAAAATTTCAATTGCCTAGCTCTTACCGTTCTTGAGATACAGCCTGGTGACAGACGGACAGACAGACAGACAGACAGACAGCAAAGTCTCAGTTATTACTGATTCCCGATTTCACCCTTTGGGTACGGAACCCTAAAAAAGTGTTCAGAATAATAACGGCAGTTCAAACGCCTGAATATTCACACAATCCCTCCTGTTATACAATGTTTCTGGGTTAAATATGTAGGTAGGGTAGGTAGGTAGGTACGTCTTATTTCAGCTGACTCTTTCGACGTTGTTAATACAATATTTAACATATATGTATACAAAACGGGCCTGACTTTTTGCCCTTCCGGACTGTCCGCCATTTTTAATCTGCCCGAACTTTTGATCATACGGAAAAAGTTATTCAATTTCCTCATACTTTTTCCTGCACCTCTATCCTTGTAAAAAGCGGTCGCGCGTGAATGATTTATTTTTCTAGTTTGTTACCCGCGACTGGGTCGTATAAATCAGTTAAGGTTCTTCCCAGGGAGTCATGAAATCGGCATCATCATTTCAGAGTCAATAAAATGTACGTCACACTTCATTGACATTTTGGTAACGTTGTGACAAAGTATAAGTAGACGATGTACAATTTAGACCTAACATTTTAGTTATTAGCTGACTTAACAATGCATCCAATTCGATTAATCATAATAAAAATTTGATAACTGGAAAATAATGTGGTCAAAATCATAATCTGCCTAATTTTGTAAATGAAGACATCGTCTATTACCAGATCAAACTTCGCTGGACCGATGTAAGCGAAGTTTTGATTAAAATTCATGAGAAAGGACACGAACCACGTAACATCCCGGAAAAATACGAACACGTGTCCAACGGGATAGGTATTTCATTTCGGAATTCTCGGATCTCGTAGCGGTGAAATGGCTGCTCTGCTTTTAATAAGAACCTCCGGCAAGTGTCAAAATTCACGTCCTATCTCGGTGGCTCCAAAATTGGCCGTTATAAAGACGTACCGTATAATTCGCGTGTACATAATTCAGTAGGAGCTGGCAGGGTTTCAGTTCCTTCCCGGCTGTAGGGCATTACTCCCACGTACAGATGTAATACGATACATTTGAGCAGCAGGCCAGATGAATCAGCCTCGCCACTGAGATTTGGAACCAACTGTTAGTATATACCTAGGCTGGCTAATAGATTATCCATTGTGCAAACAACGATTTTATATGATGACAAATCAGGTGAAAGCGCTGCTGCTGCTGCTGCTGCTATCGCGCGCTGTCAGCGCTGGACGGGCAAAGTGCCTTGGCGGGGCACCTCATGGCCCCCGTGCCTGGGTTTGGCCAGCCTTGGTCTATACGGTTTTTCCAGAGTTCTATTTTGGTCCCATTATACCCCCTATCTTCTCAGTTTAAAGGTTAACACCTTTTTGATCTTAAGAAAGATGATAAATCAAATGTGAACGCGTTTCTTACAAACTGATAAAATCATAAAAAACTAAGTTTTAATAGTTTTACAGCCTACACATCTCCCGAAGTTCCGAAAGAAATGATGTTTTTTATTCGAAGTTTAGCCACGCAAGTACTGATAAAATGATTGGGCTCCTATCTCTGGACAGAAACATTAGGGCAGCTAAAAGCAAATGGGGTAAAACGAAATCGCGAATACATTTAGACAAGCCATTTCCTGCACTCTATTATGTCGGGCATGATGTATCTGAGCTTACCCTAAATGATAGCAGTGCTGTTGCCATATGGGACCCTTGAGACGAGTTAATAAAACCGTTGCGACCAGCCGCTACTTATGAAAAAGATAAGTTAGAAAAGTCCATAGAAGCACATTACAACTGTTAGTGAAATAGTCAGGAGTTACCAGATGGGACAAAGTGCAAAATGTATACGTTGGAGGAAAGTTCAGGGTAGCACGAATCGCTGAAAAAATAATTGACTACAAGTTAGTGGTCAGACTATAGGGCATCTAAGAAATATTCAAAATTTCACTTTGTTTTATGTATAGTGAGATCATTTTTTATTTTGGCTTCACCGTGAAGCCTTCACGATCAATTGGCCTGTGATATTCACGTAGATAATAGATATTTGGCTGACGCATTAGGAATAAAAACAGTTTTTGAATAAAATCAGGTCAAAATATGTAAATCCTCACACTCACAAATGGGGTAGGCTGAGTACACGCCACATAGACACAATCATGCCTGACTAGACATTCCGTAGCCACATCCCCCGTCCCGTGCGGTATCGGGTTTAGAATAACGCTTCTCCTTTCCCACCGTGGATGTCGTAAGAGGCGACAGGCTAGCAACTTGCCACTATTAAGAGGATAGGAGTCCCGTCACTTCTCCATACAAACGTAGTCCCCTGTTTTCTCCGTGAATAATGACATTAGAGCAAAAATATTTTTTTCATTAAATTTGTATCTGTTGTGGCTATGCCCCTACGATTTGCTTTTATCGATTTTCATTTTTTTTTATTTTTTTTATTTAGAAAATCGATAAAAGCAAATCGTACGTTTGTATGGAGAAGTGGTGCGACTCCTATCCTCTTAACTTAAAACCTAAAAAAATGCTAGATGCGGCTAAGGAATTTGAGAATATCTGTAACTAAATAAGACAGTTGTTCGACTCTTGGCAACCTCACTGTCCATTGGGATTCCAACTTAAAATCCACTGTTTTAAGATTCACAACACACCTAGTCTTGAGATTTAGGATTCTGCCACGCATTGGGCGGGATGAATACAAATGGTACCTGAATGTGACCCAAATTAAAGCTGCATTGAGACAACGGGCCATAGTAGATAGATATGTTAATGAAACAATATACAGCAAGATCGCTTCCTTGATCTTACATAATGTATAAAAGAAATGCAGCGAAATAGTCGTTAGGTAAGTATATGTTATGTTTCGTGTGCTCTGCCTACACCATTTGGGACTAACACAGGCGTGTTTGTATGTAAGTATGTGTGCGTGGAAGGACAGATTGCACTTTGAAAGCGACAGAAAATGTGTGACGAATGATGGTGTCTAATCCATTTCGCATAACCCTTTCATTGCCGGGCACCTGATACTGATACTACATCTAATTTTGACGTCGATCGACGTCGGCGGCAATGTATAGGTTAATAAGCCGATACCAATTGTAAGAGAGATGGAACAATAACCTGCTGATTACTCATGCCTATCCTTACCCACGGATATCGGAAGCAAATACTGCTATTATGCCGTCATTACGCTGGAAGGATCTGAGTAATCCATTTGTTCCGCATTAACATTGATGACGTATACTAAGACTTATCTGAATGAAAGTTATCTATGAACAATACATAGAACATTTGAAACATAAAACTACCATGAGATTCATTGGTATACGCTCGGATACACTCAAGACTTTATACATATTGTGCTTATGATTAGCTCTACATGTTTTGGGCTAATTGGTGACAGCAGCCGCGGTGTGTTGCTCTCCCGATGATGGATCACGAATTGGCTCGAAACGTGTAAGCTAGCTAATCTCGATATAAACACGAGTGTATCCGTTTTGTTATATACCAAGCGCATTCTTAAAATAGAATGGTAATTCGACGATTAAAGGGAATTTATACACTGTCGAGTTTATAAAGCATAAATATTACGGACTAGTCCTGAAAACCCACCTTAAAACTCCCAACGTACTGACAGCGGAAGCAGTACGAACGAAAGACTTATTTTTCGCCCGCTGCGATGTGTAATTTCGAATGTTACAGTCGAGTTCATTAATATATGAGCAAAACTAAGGGTTCAAAAAAGTCTGTACACCTTTATGACATTGACAATAAGGTGCAAAAATGTACATATTGGGCATTTGTCTGCTCATACATTTATGAACTCGACTGTACAACCGATACCATGCTGTTTGGATCAGTGCGTTTGGAAATTTTACGAAATATCAGATTATCTCACATGTTTGTTTTTTAATATATATTTTGTGTCTGTATTACAATTACAACACTTGTTCGGATTCTTTTATTTGTCAGTTCATAATATTCTCCTGCATGTAACATGCCAGCTGCCAAAGAACTAGACAGTACGGAGGTAATCCAATCCAACCAACTTAGCGTTAAAGAATTTCAGATCACGTAGCGCTGTCGATCAGATAATGGGTACGTCTGGCTGAACCTGAATGTACACCTTTGCATGTTAAGTACACGCGCACTAAATAACTAAAGTAATGAGGGCATGTCACGCCTGAATAACTTTCCAGTTCGATTCCACTTCATAGTTCAAGTTTTGGAGCGGCATTGTGATTTCCACGGGCACAATAAGCTACGGATAAAGATCTGGTATTTCGGTAACCGGCGATGGTTATCCGTTGGTGGCTGACGTAATGTCGTTTGTTATGATATCGGCCGGGTTGTAAATCTTTGAAAGAGACGTTTTGTCGCTGTGGTGAATTGCTACTGTGAATTTATGGACTAGTTTTTGTGGAGGTATATCGTTGTTATGTTTGATGTGGACGGCTTTCTAAGTGAAATACATCAGGTGTAATTTACGACGTGTAAATTGAAGTTCGCTTTTGGTTTTTTAGCTGAATCGCATTGCTTTTTCAATACACACCGATTGATTAAGAAATCAAAAGATTATAAATATAAATGAATTTTTAATATGAGCGACACATTACAGTCTTAGAGTGATTTCAGAAGAGT
>BHDV01004433.1:294675-317790 GCA_005406045.1 Adoxophyes honmai
TAGATTTCGACATTGTTTTCGAAACTATTCCAATCGCTAGTAGAATTCCAATACTGCCTGACGTGCGTGACGTTGATTTATTTATAGGACTATTTTTAAAATGTCAAAAATAAATTTCGATTTTATAACAGAACTGAAAAATGGCGTCTGGGAAACTAATGTCAGTGGAAACTGATTTTCATATTAATTTGAAATGCTGAAAAACTTCGAACTCGCGCACTTTAACTATTAACAATTCTTGAAGCTTTATACTTTAAAATGGGGTTTCGGCACCAAAATGATTAAGAAATCAAAAGATTATAAATATAAATGAATTTTTAATATGAGCGACACATTACAGTCTTAGAGTGATTTCAGAAGAGTAAAAACCATAGACCTATTTCTATGTTTTTCATAAACACCGATGCTTAATCAAAATCGAAAGTTCTATTGAAGCTTTTAAACTGAACTGAGCACCTAACGTGGACCGTTCAACAGCGATCATTGAACTGGTGTTATGATAATGATTATGAATTGCAATTAGATGTTGAGCTCTACCTACCAATCATGACGACTATTTGACAAATAAAATTTGTTACTTTAGCTGCTTCAGCGTTTAAATAGTAACAACACCTTTATATTTGCCAAAAACAGTGAAATATTTCATAAATTAAGAAAAAAATTTGCACATAGTAGTTTATTTTCAGACTCTACTACTACCTTGACTAGGTATTACATTATGTTAACTATGTCTGCCCTTGGCAGTCCGGTAAATACAGCAAAGAAAATTTCAACAATTGGACCCTGATGGACTAAATTTCAGTGCTTATTTAATCCATAGTAAAATAGAAGTCTAAATAAAATCCCTATTTGTCTAAACCCAGCCTTTTCGAGGCCCGTAGTTGTGACGGAGCTAAATCCATTCGCCAGTAGTCCGTAGGCTGGGTACTCGCATCTTAGTTGACGTAATAGCTCCTGGGAGGGTCGTTGGGCAGGAAGAAGAAAATGTTTACACGCAGTGTATGATTTGTGAGTCTGGGACAAATATACAGTACCGTTTTTAGAGCTTTGGAGTTTCAGTTTTACTGCTCGTGTTTAAAGATTATGTAGGTGTTCCCAAATGGGGTAAGCAGAACAGACGGAAGAAACTGACAAAATCGTTGGTATCACTTTTCGTAGCTACTTCTAGAACGACCTTAACCTAAGATTATGTATAGTTGTGACTACCTAAAGCGTCGAATCTTGTGCAAACTATCGATTGTTACCTCACGAAGCATATGAGGTAACCAGGTTATAAGTTCTAAATAAATAGAGTCCCATGATTTAAAAGTTACATAAGTAAAATACAAATTTGCCGTTAACTTGTCTTTGCTTAGTGTGTAGCAGTGGCTGAAATCGGGATCATAGCATGACTAAATCCAGACATTCTGTCAGCGGTCTTACAGCGGAACGAAAGCCTTTATAAGTTTCCAGAGTTATTTCCGTATCAGGGATAACACAATACAAACAATATATGCCTATTTATATGCTCATGGCGGCTCGCTATGAAGGATTGACCCACGCGACGTATTTGACCGCTCCTTCGTCTACAAACATATCATTTACATGACAACAATCAGATTCCGGGCCGGGTTCATTTGTATATCGAGAGTTCGGTCGACAATCTCGACTTGTTTCCATACGTATCATGTATGTATGAATCATCATATCATGTTTTTCATAGGTATCTACTGTTCATGTTCAGACGAAGACATGGAATGTTTCTCTGTTCAAACGGCAAACTCCGCCATGTAGTTGAATTATTAGGCCTATCTTTTTACGAGCTTCTATTTACTTTCATCTCTCCAGTTATCTGTAATCAAATCTTGTAAATTCTTGTAATTTGGAAGCCGTGGTAGCCCAGCGGTTCGACCTGTGGCCTCTCAAGCAGAGGGTCGTGGGTTCAAACCCCGGGCTCGCACCTCTGATTTTTTCGGAATTTATGTGCGATATCGAATTTGATATTTACCACGAGCTATTCGGTGAAGGAAAACATCGTGAGGAAACCTGCGCACAGCGACGAAGCAATTCAATGCTGTGTGTGAAGTTCCCAATCCGCACTGGGCCCGCGTGGGAACTATAGCCCAAGCCCTTTCATACTGAGAGGAGGCCTGTGCCCTGCAGTGGGACGTATATAGGCTGGATGATGATGATGAAATCTTGTAAGTTACATTTCATCCACTTCCCGGTTCCCGTTTGGTTTGAAATTTTGTACTCTTGTTTAAATCGGATGGCAATGCAATGACGTGGTAGTAGACTACTGGTAGCCCTGCCGGGACCGTCTCCGATGGAGAGAACTCTTCAACAATTGGTTTCATTGACTTGAAATTTGGTGCACATAATCTAGGATCTTGTCATCCAATTGAAGTAAAATTAGTAATAATATCAGTTGGCAATAAAGCTTGTATCGAAAACTAAAATTGGTTGGTTAGGTTATTCCTATTTCTCATGTAGCCCCGGAGACAACTGTTATGAAATTGCTTAGAAAAAGTTGGTCCTGTTTTATGTTCAGGAGAAGGTACGCCGTAAAAACGTGTGTTTATTGTTATGACAACCAGAGGCAAAATAGGTGATCGTTCCTATTGTTGATTTATTGGTCGGAAATAGTAACAATGTCTTATTTTGTAATTAAGCCAACCTGCAAAACATACAATTTGTTCGACATCGACTGTACAATTTAGGGGCAGCGCAGACGACAGACTTTTGAGCGATCGAGTCTGCGGAGCAATAAAAACTCTGAATGGAAACTGTCAGCGCGCCACTCAGAAATTTTATTGCTCCGCAGACTCGATCGCTCAAAAGTCTGTCGTCTGCGCTGCGCCTTACGGTCATTCACGAGCGAATAGGTACAAAAGCGACCAGAAACTTTTGTGACAGTAGTCTTTTTACAGGTCTGCAGAAAAATAAATATAAAATTACTTACTACGTAGGTACTTACCTAATATTCACTCTGTCATATTGTCTCGCGTCGTAAAAACTTATTATAACAGTTTCTGGGTTAATAGCTTGTACTCGTAACTTCGCTTCGAATGACAGGGCTCGCCAGGACATGACCCTAAACATTATGAGTAATCACATTAGAGAAAGTTCCTGAGGGTTGCGATGTTTTGCGACGCCGGAAAAAGTTGCAAAGGGTTTAATAGAGCACGGTGATAAACCACGAACGAAGTTTTATATAAGTACTTTTTACGAGTATGTTTTTGCTTTTATAAAATAACGTGTTAAAATTGTACTTATAGTTTGATGTAGTAGACCTATTAAAATGCATAATGGATTTCGTTCTTCGTGTGCTATTTAAATTTATATATCTATAAATAGTCCGATTAAAATCAGAGTTTTCCCGGTGGAAAAATACTTCTTTTGTAGGGTATTGTACCTAATCAAATAACAGAGAATTACTAACTTGAGCAGCGGTTGTTAAAACCAAGCCTTAAATTGCCTCTTGAAAAGACTAAGTTGTTACAGAATTCTGCAGGCAAACTTCCCCTTACTGCAGTAATGTCAATCACCCGTCACCCCCTGAATACTGATCTACCTAATTGCAAAAAGCACTTCCCGCTGTGCATTTTCATTTCAGTGTTTTCGCCGCAAGGCATTTCAACGCGAAGCTCGCGCGATGGCTGTAATGTAACTCTTACTCTCGTTCTTAGCAATATCTATACTAATATAATAAAGCTGAAGAGTTTGTTTGTTTGTTTGAACGCGCTAATCTCAGGAACTATTGGTCCGAATTGAAAAATTATTTTTGTGTTGGATAGACCATTTATCGAGGAAGGCTTTAGGCTAGATAACATCACGCTGCGACTAATAGGAGCGAAGAAACATTGAAAAATGCGGGAAAAACGGGAAAAATTAGGTACTATTCCACGCGGACGGAGTCGCGGGCACAGCTAGTATGCTATATTTTTTCCTCAATTTGGAGCATCATGGCGACTGAGATACATTTCAGGATCCTTACTTGTCTTACTCGATTTTCTTTTTTTTTTATCCTCTGGAACAATGCCTCATCATCATCAGTGATGCCAGTTGATTCAGAGTCAAAGTAAGCGGTAATTACGCTAAGCAGTTCCGGTAATACGATAGTATTCCGTATTAGGCGAGCGGCAGCTGTCACTGCCTGTCTACGAGACGGCGGTCGGCAGGCAGTCTAGGGTAAAGACCACTTACGTTGACTGAAGTAGTTTGGGACGCATTAGGTTAACGACTCTGTGTAATCGCCGCTCTAGATATGTGAGCGCTATTGTCTAACGCACTTAAAATCTAAATCGTGTTTATTAGACAGTTTCAGTGTCAGTTCGTTTTGAAATGTATGAATTTCGAAGCGATTATTACTCGATTATTGATTCCGAATTAGACAAGCGCTGCTGGATTAGTTCCATTCCATCCATTTGTCACGTGAAAAGGCTCTCTTTAATTAAATGGTACACTAGGTAAGGTGAACGTTTACGTTAGTTTTCAAGTTTGTATCAGCTTTTGAAAAGATTGCGCTGACGAGGGCCCATCTGCCATAAATAACGGTTGCCAGTAAATGTCGTCATTAAAGTGACGATCTTTTTCATACCTCACAGGCCTCCCGGACAGCATGCTGCTATGGCTGCTCCAGAAACTGCGAGGCAGCCGGCCGCGGCTGCGAGTGTGTGTGCGGCAGCACGCCTCCTCCGGCTGCTCCGCGTTCTACATCACCGCAGATGATGATGTGTGAGTGCTGTGACTTACTTCCCATACAGATTGCTGGTGTCTACTAAGAAAGCATTAGCAGTCATCTGTGATTGCGTGTGTGTGCGGTAACATGCATTCTCCAGCTGTTCCGCGTTCTACATCACAGCAGATGACGATGTGTGAATGCCGAGTCTTACTTACCGCACAACTTGCTGGTATCTGCTCCAGAAAATTGGTGACACCCGGCTGTGATTGCGTATGTGTGCGGCAATATGCATCCTTCGGCTGCTCTATGTGCTATATCACTGCTGATGACGATGTGTGAGTGCTGAATCTTGTAATTCCCAGCTCACCACCAATGACGATGTGCGAGTATTTTATCTCGCATCTTTCCGACTGTATTCTAGAATAGTAATAAAGTTCAATTCTTCTATACGTGTAACAGCACAGCAGTATGTTGACTTGTGTTGCTACGGGTTTTACACTTACCGCTACATCAGACGTGAAGATCTTTGAAGAGTTATCAAAGGAGCATTCGACACGTAACCATAGGTTTACTCACAAGCCATGTGGAGACACTTAATTACATGGATCTCTCACACCTATCGATACAGAATCAGGAAGAATGCTGTAATAATAGAATGCCATTTGTCGTCCAGCCTCCTGCAAACGGCGGAGGAGGTCCATCTCCCGAAGCTGCTGAAGCCAGAGTTCGGAGGCGGTTACAAGGAGTTCACAGTGCGAGACATGCACTGTTTCCAGAAGGTAGGCACAAAGAAAGAAAGACATTTAAAGACAGAAATTTGACACTGGTAATCTGATAAAAGATTGAACTTAACTAAAAATTCGTTAGCCTTAATAAATAAATTATAATAACTTAAGCATATGCGTGCAGTAATAAATAATAGAACACTTCCGTGCCAAATAGAGCCAAAAGGGCCGCACTCAGCATATGATTATAAAGATGGGGGTTTTGGCTACGTGTGTGGTATAATAGTCCAGGAAAGCAAGAAAATATCCATGAATGTAAAGCTTGATTTAATGTAGGTAAGTTGTTGCTCTCCGGGGCCTGTCGATTTTTCAAACTTGTATAGTTCTGTCTGGAGCTAACGTCACCCTTGTATTCCCAAAGGGGATAGGGCCATAAGACGATACGTTACACAGAAAGCAAACCAAGCAAAGAAGCCACTTTCCATATCAGTTTATAAAGCGAATCACACATTACGTTTTGGTGAGCAATAACAGTAACTAAGCAATGTCGAGGTCATCATTCGTTCGTCGTGAGTCACAGAAATAACTTAGCGGCTGAAGTTGAACCGTAACTGGCAACACAAAACACGGGCAAATAGTGTGGTGGCCATGTTATAAATTTTATGGCAAAACGGCAGTTTACACGTCATTTTGGCATGTTCTTGAAACGGGAAAACTTATTTTTCTGACTTAGAATAGCTGCCGTATGTGTGTAAAATAAGGTGAAACATTGAGGATTTCGAAATCACACAGTAAGATAGATGGAAGAGGTAAAATAGTGGCAGGTTGCCAGCCTGTCGCCTAAAACATACCGAAACCTTTTTCCTTGGTCGCCTCCATAGAGGACAGACCCAATAGAGAAACAATGTTGGTCTTCCAGGCCCGCAAAAGGTTAGTGGTTTGGCACTTAATAACTGTCACAGAAACTGTACAGAGCCAATAGCCGTAGAAAAAAAGGCGCTAGCGTTACGCGCGATCTTGGGCCGGCCAATAAGAGCACAGCGATCGCCTCAATGGTTTGGCGGAATCGTCTCCGAACAACCAAAATGAGATTAGTACTTTATTAGGTCTGGCCTCTATTGTCGCCTCTTACCACATCTACGGAGGAAATGGACCTCTCCATTGTTATTCTACCCCGACACCACACAGGAGTAGGGCAACAGGCTAGCAATCTGTCACTATTATAATACTTCTTCCATCTGTTTTAAAACCTAAAATTATGCTTGAAGTGGTTGCGAAGCCTGAAATAGTCATAATTATGGTTTCGTCTGTGTCACGTTTCGTGTGTTCTGCCTACCCCATTCGGAAACGTAGGCGTGATTGTATGTATCACTATAAGTAGGAAATATGTACCTATTCTCCATCTAAACTTTTTATTAACACTAGCACTCGTGCCCTTACGAAATTTTTCACCTGATCACTACTTATGCTGATCTCATTCAATTTGTCCAGGGCACATCGGCAGCAGAACTCTTGAACTCTCAAGAGCGAGGCGCCTTGGTGAAGCACGTGCTTGAATCAGCTCGCGCCGAACCCGGAGACGAGAAGGCGCTAGAACCAGCACTCACTCTTCGCCAGGGACAGAGCATCGGTGAGTCTCTTGCTTTCTAGGAGTTACCCCGATATGAGGGAAAGGGATGACAGGATATGGACTTGCCTCACGCCATCGTTATATTAGTAAAATAATGCTAATAAAAAATGATGGAGAGGTAGAGAGTAAGACAGAGCATCGGTGAGTCTCTTTCCTACCAGGAGTTATGCCGATATGAATTAAAGGAATTATAGGATACTAGCTTTCCGCCCGCGGCTTCGCCCGCGTGGAATTCAGTTATATTGCGGTATAAAGCGAACATTCCCTCGGGAACATCAATTTTTTCCGGGATAAAAAGTACCCTATTATTTAATCCGGACATCTATCTTTACGTCTGAAAAATTTCAAAGCAATCGGTTCAGTAGTTACGGCGTGAAAGCGGAACAAACAAACAAACAAACTAAGTAACAAGTAAACAAACTAGTAAGGATGCACGTGCCCCATCGTTGTATTAACAAAATAATGCTAATAGAAGATGATGGAGATGTAGAAAGACAGAGCATTAGTGAGTCTCTTTCCTTAATGTGGTCTAGTAAGCTAGACCGTTGATTGATCGAATATTTGGACGTGCCGTCAGTAGACTGCGGAAGGCTGATTGATTAGATTTCCTCAATGTAACATTGTGTGGGTTTGAATCTATTTAAAAGGATTTTCATCAATGCCTATAATTTACTATAAGTGCCCACTCAGCTAAACGGACGTATATTAGGTAATAGTTAAATTTACGTCCAAAAGCTCGGTTTGCGTGTTTACGTAATATGGTTTTTCGATCAGCTACAATACAATACCCGGTTTGAGGTCGGCGACCGATATTTCTTTTGACGTTAGTTCTTGTTGATTTTCGTGAATTGGTCACGCATGGGTACTGTTGAGCGGATAGCGATCTAATTGAAAAGAATTGTTTACAGTTTAGCTATAAAACTGTACAAATGCTAGTAACATACGGAAAGTGTTACAAAAAGGGGATGGTTTCCATAATTAATTTAATTTCTATATTATGACATGGCCGCTAAATACCTATATTTGTTGAAAATTGTCATGGCATGGCCCAAGGCTATTGCTATTACAGTCAATATTGATCTGATTGATTTGAAATTTTGTGCACATGATCTAGGATGGATGACAATGAAGTACAGTCAACTAATTTGATTCCTAGGCCTCTGTAGAACCATGTCGTAATAAATTTATTTGTTTATCATCTTTGACATTGATTGTTGCATTAGGCATGTCGTGATCGTGATGACATCTTAACTTTTTCGAATATGTGTCATCGATAATCAATAGAAAAGGAGTCTGTTTACGTATCAATAACTTTCATGTCATAGATATCGGGATGAAAACTAAAAATACTTTTCTGCCAAAACTTCACTGAAAGAGTATCGACTATTTGTTTCTCTGTTACACTTGCGCATAAAAGAAGGTTAACTGGAATTGTCATTGTCTGTCCGTCAAATTTTCAATTTTTTTTTAATTTCATGTCATGGAGCGAAAACGTTTAAACTCTTTACGAATATTTCATATTGTGATTGGAGAGTTGATAATCGTTTGACACGCACAGACGTTGTCATCATCTATAGTCAATGCGACAAAGTTCTATAGTGGCCTAGGAATCAAATTGGTTGACTGTAGGTTTGGAAAAAAGTTCAGCACAAAAAGCTTGCATCGAAAATATAATTTTGTTAGTTAGGTTATTAACTGTAAAACAAAATTCCCATTGCCTTCTTGCTATTTTGAGGGTCGTCAAAATCTCAAGTTCACCTCAAGCCACTCCGATCACTCGAAACTTGTACCGTATTCGGTGTTTCAGCGGATCGCGTCGTTGACAATCTGAGAGGCACTCCAGCATTTAAGCTTCAGAAGTTGCTGAGGTGCTTTTAAGTGTTCTGTTGGTTTGTGATATAACTTTGTACGTTACACGTGGAATGGAGTATGTCAATTTGAGGAAGCGTGATTATCAGTGTTTTGAAATTATAGGTTTAGAAAGAAACCTTTACTTCGTTTATATTACATCTGTGTCCGTCTACCCCGACTTTTATGACGCGTCACAGTGTCCACGGTTACAAGACTAGTCCCTAATTAGTTAATTACACAGTCAAATAAGCAACATTTTTTTTAATCTCAAAACGATCGCTTGTAGAATGTCAATTAATTGCCACTGACGCCGATCGGAGTCAAAATTCTATAGCGTGTTGGAATAGTAACAAAATCGAGTTTCAGATGTGTATTTTTGTTGCACCTTCACGCTCATACGGCGTGACCTATTTTGGTGAAATTTGGTATACAAGAAGTTGACACCCTGTATTAACACATAGGCTACTTTTATCCAGGAAAAGTACATAGATCCTATGGGATTGCGACAAAACTCAACGCAGTCGGAGTTGCATTCAACAGCCAGTAGGTCAATATATTTGTTTTACTTGAAGATTTGTTTACGTTGGTTTTCCTGTCTGGTGTCGAAATAGAATAACACTTCTCCAATTCTTCCGTGGATGTCGTAAAAGACGACTAAGGAAGTAGGTTTAGGTATGCCTTGGGCGACAGGCTAGCAACCTGTCACTATTGTACCTGCCACCTTGAAACCAAAAAATATATGCTAGAATTGGCCACGAAACGTGAAATAGTCGTCCTTTTGTCTATGTAGCGTTTTGTGTGCTCTGCCAACCTCTATTGGGAATACAGGCGTGATGTCATGTATGTATGTATGTATGCTTTAGGCGACAGGCTAGCAACCTGCCTGTAAGTACTACCTCCTCCATCTGTTTTCAAACCTAAAGTTATGCTAGAAGTGGCTGTCACGTTTCGTGTGCTCAGCCTACCCAGTTTGGGAATATAGGCGTGATGTATACTGTATGTAACTAAACCGAGTCCCCGCCCCTTGCAGTACCGGCGTGCGTGTCCCGCGGGGTCGTGTCGAGTATGTTCCCCTTACACGAGCGGGCCGCGCTCGACAGCCTGCGACGCAAGTGGGTGCGGACTCTCTTCGCGCCCCAGCCTCTAGGTGAGTCTAGACACACATGCTCAAGTGTGAGCGTGAGGGCAATATTACTGCACGCGTGCGTCAGAGATAGATAGCAGCAGGTCAGCGTTCGAATTTAGCTGTGCTCTGCGACCGGCCTTTAGGCTTAGCACAGCAATACGCGCGGGTGTTTTCGCGTGTGGGATAACTACTCGTACCTGTCACTCTCTGTCGTCTCAAGTTAGATAGTGACGGGTATTGTCTATCTCGCGCACAGGACGGCAGGTATTGAAACGTCTCCACGAGCGATATATAAATAAATATCAGCACTTTATAGCATTATGTTAGCGTTCCAGATAGGACTATGTTGTATTATATCGAGGCTTTAGTTAGTGTATTGGATAACTGTATAACTAACACGTAGACGTACTGCGCTTACTAACGACTTTATTGTAAATCAATTATTTAAATAAACAATTTTTGAATTTTTTGAATTTTGAATCGCGGCAATGTTGTCTTCGGGCCGTTTATTTCTGTATGCTCGATAGTTTATCGAGAGAACAGATGTGAATTGTTTAAAGTAGTAATTTATTTACAAGAAAATACTTTTTTTATTTATCCATTCAAGTAAATAAAGTACTCGGTATTGTACAAAAAAAAACAAATGGGGATATAGTCGGCAGCACAATTATCCGCCCATCCTATTGTTTCATTAACACATGGTCCTTTGTCTCTATGGCCTTGACTTAATCTCACTTTACACATTTAAAAAAAAATCGAGAATGTATATTTTCGGTTTGAGTTGGTCTGACTTTGAAATTTTTGACAATTTATACCTTTGTTTATTTTTCAGATGAAATAAGCGAGTATTTTGGTGTCAAAATAGGCATGTATTTCGCTTGGCTGGGTCACTACACTCGCTCCTTAACAGTGCCGGCCGTCGTGGGTTTTATATTTTGGGTAAGTTCTATTTTTAAAATATTTATGGTCCTTCGAGCCGGATTTCGCTGGTCCTTCGAGCCAGATTTGAATATTGTTAGTTTTTTGTTTGCAGATTTGGCTGGGCACAGCAAATGAGAATTGGAAAGATGTTGCCTACGTTCTGTTCTCATTATTTAACGTGTTGTGGGCATGCGTTTATTTAGAAACGTGGAAAAGGTAATATGGTACTTGTAGTACTAAATATTAATTACTACAGGATTTCACAGACATGTTTTACTTTGGTTAATTAATTTGTTGTTTTTTCAGGTATTCAAATGCGCTAGCATATAAATGGGGGACGTTGGATCAGAGAGATGAACTTTTAGTCGAACCACGACCTTTGTTTCAGGTAAGTAGGAGTATTTTTTTTCTCAGGAGCGACGTCACAAGCCACACTCTCAAAATTTGATAATCTGAACCAGTGAATGTCGTTATTAAAAGAAAATGTTGTTACTTTCATTTAGGAACTTAGAATATGGCGGTCACAGAATGGAATAAAAATCTGTATGATAAACCAATTTACATTCCAATTAAGAAAAAACAGAAGTGGAAAACTTTTTTATCTGCACTTGATTTCCATCATTACCGGCACATCGAACTACTCGCGTTTAATGCAATCATCAACTGACTGAATATACCATTTTCACACATTTTAAAACATTTGTTTTAGGGTGAGATGAGCATAAGTCCAGTGACAGGCCGGCCGGAGCCTGTGTACCCGGCGTGGAAGCGGCGCCTGTGGCGGCACGGCGTCTCCTTTCCCATCACCATGCTCTGTCTCATTCTCGCCACGGTCGTCACTTTCACTCTCTTGCACACGCAGGTAAGTCTGTCAATACCATCGCACGATTATGTCGTCAACATAGGTTGCTAGTACATCTGTAGCGGCCCTAGTGCCACCTATCGTCCAGTATCAACTTCTTCCACAAATGTCATCAACTGTCAGTGTTGTTTCGAAGATCAGTTGCACAAATACAACTTCCAACTAACTCTCAGTTGACATCGGTCCTCGTTCCTCGACATAACATCTGCCTGGAGAAAAATCTCTCTTTTGGAGCTTTCCCACATCTGTAAAGTTTATTGCTTTATAGGCAGTTGCCTTTCTCTCTCATTTTTTTCACTGGCTATTCCTTCTTTTTTCAGGATTGGTGGGAGAACAGGATAGGTTATTTCAGTTGGATCCCGCGAGCGCTATTGGCCATTATCATATTCCTTGAAGAGGAGGCGTATGCGCGGATAGCGAGGTGGCTCAACGACAAAGGTATGCTTTTATTTTGATGACAAGTTTGAACTTGTTTTTTTGTTAATTGGAGATGTGCACTAGTACCCATCGGCTAGGTGTTTGTTATTTTTTTGCTAGTCCAAAATTAGTAAAGTATAGAAGTATCAGTAAATGTCATAATGAGTTAACTAAGTTATCGAATAAACCTGCGGCAATGGGAGAATAATATTTTATTCTTAAGATAGTGAAATAAAATGGATCAAATCTAATTTTTAAGTCGAGACTAGCTGTAGGCTTAGCACAAGGCGCGAGTGGAGATGCGCGCGAGATAGACTTTACCTGTCACTGTCTAGCTAGAGACGCTAGAAAGTGACAGGTAATATAACCTGCTTGCGCTTAACGACTTGCGCTTGTAGCTGTGCTCAGCCTACTGATGTAAATAATACCCATTCACAGGGAATATGTGGATATTAATGTCCGTCTCCAAATATCTTTTGCCCGATCAAGTGTGTTTTGTTTTGAAAGAGTGCCGTTTTCGATCTACGTGAATACTACCTTGTGTGTCTAATGTGTGATTTTCAAATACCTCATAGATTGGAAATATTTTTGCATGACATTGGTTTTATGCCCTCTCAACCCCTTCTTCATTCATTGTTCAATCTAGCACCAACTTCGAATAGAACCTGTATACTGTTTACCTATGTACATTATTATTATTCTTCGTAGATTAATTAAATTACCCTCATAAATAGTTTTTAGTTAACTAGAAAACATAGGCAGTAAAAACAAATAGAGGAATTACTATAGTATGTAATTTTCTTTTTATTGCTTACCAAATGGGACTGGACTACAAAAAACGACTATTTTTAAAATGGTAACACTGACAATATGTGACACATCCCGCCTTTTTTTGTAAACAGAAAACTATCGCCTCGAGACAAAGTATGAGAATCATCTGATAGTGAAAATAGCATTGGTTTGTATTAAAAAAAGCTAAAATGCCGTGCTAAAGTAAAGCTAAATCATCACGCTTTGCTTGTCATAGACAAAAGGTTATTAACAGATATTTAATCATTAACAATGTTAGAGCATAAGTGGTGTTGAAAACAAATGTGCAATATCTCAACAGTCATAACCATAACCATCTAATATTGTGGATATGTTTTTAATACCTAAAATAATACATAAATGGACACTGCACGGGGCAAACACATAAGTACGCAATTTTTTTTACAAAAAATCTATTTGTTTATTTGACTATTACTTTTGTTTGATAGTTTTAGGAAAAAATCTAAATTTGATCATTATGATTATGGCATATACGACTAACACGAGCATGCCCTGTATTGTCTATGGTGTTGTACAATTAGCCATAAAGATTCATTCTACCTTAATCTTGAGACAAGAGTGACATAATTTGGACATGCCAATATGTTTGTTGCGGACTGTATACTAAAAGTCCTTGTGTATAAAACGTCACTGTAATGATGATCGGACAATAATAAATTATTACTGTTCTGAAACCGCAAACATAGGAAAACAAAACAAATAAATCGTGAATATTTAAGTTTATGGATTGGATAAACATGCAGATGACTGCTTTGACAGTCATTAGTTATTAATGGAGTAAATAACCTATTTCAAAAGTCTGCCATGTGTTTTCCCCCACGCATATGCCTTTATGTATTATGTTATTATGCTCTATGTTACCAGCACAGGGTGTTAGAATCGCACGCGATTATTTTTGCATGATTTTACAGGATACTGGCCAAGTATTAAGATTAAAACACTATGTTTTCGGTTAAAAAATTGACAGATTACTGCATTATTTGATTACTAATATTATTCACGTGAAAAATAAATTCGAATCAAATAAACGTTCAAGAACAATTCGCTTCTTGTGTCATCGAAGTCTTAAAAATATCTTACAAACTTGTCATTAATATCAAATCGAACAGTTATACAGCAATTATGTTCTTATATCAATATCAAACATAATATGAAATCCTCATACTCTTATATATTTGTTTATAGTATTCAGATCCTGGACAATCTATTTTCGAATATCAGAATCTATGCCATCATTAGATAGTTTTTTCTAAAGCCTTGTTTAAGGAGACGCGGCGGCGGTGTGTAACGCTTAAACGCTGCTCATATCGCTTCTCAATGAAATTTATAGTATAGCGTTATATGACAGCATTTACTTCCGTAAACGCTCTCATATAACGCCATAAGTTTGAATCTAATGCGGGTCGCACCTACGCACGCGACGCTCGACGCCACGTGTCTCCTTAATCGAGACCCTAGAATAAAACTGAATCCATAAAACAGTCCAACTACGTACCTACTTACTTTACATTAAAAAAATGTGACATTATTTCATTAGAAAAATACATTTAACTGTCACTTTGTCAAACCGAAAACTTGGTATAAAGCTGGCACAAACAAATCTAAATAAAAAAAGCTTACTAAATTCCGCATGCATTACGATCGGTAACATAGCTTTGAACAGCACCACTATTAGGATTTCTTTTTATTTCTCATCTGGCACTCGAAAGACATCGATACACGCGTGAGAAAGCTTTCTATGTAGGTTATTTTTTTAATTTAATGCGATTACAGGGTCTGTTCTCTATTTCAGTTTCAATTTGTGAACTCGTTCATGAGTTTGTTCTACATTGCGTTTTATCTGCAGGATATGGATAAGTTGAAAGAGGTAAGAAACAAAAGGGCACTAATGTTTTACGTCAATTTCGAATAAAATAAAAAAGTAGCTAATCTTAAAAGAGTATAAATAACGTGATATTCCAGATGACGTGTCGATGCACGTTGCATATAAAATACATACATACATACATATTTTTTGGTGTGTTTTATTTTTATCTTCGACTGAAATGAGTTTCAATGATTTATATTATGTTGATCTCACACAGTCTGGTGTGTTGAAGCTTTTATTTCCAGAAATAATGAAACTATAAACCCCCTGCAAAAATATGCCTATAGGACTTATAGTATTTTTTATATTTCAGCAACTAGCAGTTTTGCTTATAACCAGACAAATAATAGGCAACTTGAAGGAGTCTGCGTTGCCTTATTTGATCGAGAACCTCAGATTGGCCAAAATATGTGTCGATGTATTCGGAGCGCTCAGCCCTACTAAGAGTGAGTGTTCCAGTTTTTTTATATGTTCTTAGTAATTTTGTACAGTAGTAGTCTTTAGTATACAGGATGAAAGAAGTCGGGCCCAGAAGATAAACTACCTTAAATCCTTGAATAATTTTAACTGGCTACACGGATATGTCGTAAGACAGACGAGAGTAAGACCAAATGTTTTTGAGAGGAATTTCACCCGTTATCGATTTGTAAAATAAATTAGTGAGAGTTTTCTACTTAGTTTGAGCCCCGGGCGAAGCAAGCTAGTTTCAAAAAATCTTTGAATGCAGTTTTGTTTCTTTTTAATAATAGAGGAACGTGTGTTTTAAGTACAATGAGCCAACTTAATAATTTAAGATAGATTTTCTCCAAGACCTAACTTATTTTCCCCCCGTTGCAGAGAGATTTTACTTTACAGTAACATTGTTTTCAGCGCCAACGTCAGCGCAGTTCACTGAGATGTTCGAAAAGAAGAATGACACTCCGGACAGTAACATCGGTAACGGGGACGATAGAAGGGACTCCGAGCCAGGAGTCGGGCAGAAAGTCATACATCAGGCGGAACTCGAGTCGCAACTGTTTAAGGTAAGGTCAATTTAGACGGAGTTGGAAGTTCTATATTCACCCGAAAAGAAGAATGACACTCCGGACAGTAACATCGGTAACAGGGAAGATAGGTGAGACTTGGAGCCGAAATTCAATACATCCGAAAAAAAAAACGAAAATTCTTAACTTTATTTATGCAAATAGGGTCCAAGAGAACCTTCTTTTTAGGGTTCCGTACCCAAAGAGTAAAAACGGGACTCTATTACTGAGACTTCGCTGCCTGTCTGTCTGTCACCAGGTAGTATCTCACGAACCGTGACTGCTAGAGAGTTGACATTTTCACAGATGATGTATTGCCGCTTTAACAACAAATACTAAAATCAAATTAAGGGGGGCTCCCATAAAAAAAGGTGTTTTTTTTTCTGTTTTTGGTACGGGACCCTTCGTGCCCGAGTCTGACTCGCACTTGGCCGGTTTCTTGAGTCTACCAGCGCTTCGGAAAGACCATCATTGTCAAGAAGAAGGCACGCTCGCGTAGTACCTCATCTGGTCACGTGAAATGTGACTGTAGTTAGATCCTTTGTAAAACTTTTTTTTTTTTTTCAGTACGAAGGCACATTCGCGGAATACCTGGAAATGCTGACGCAGCTCGGGCACGTGGTTCTCTTCTCCTCGGCGTTCCCTCTGGCCGCGCTGTGCGCCGCCGCCAGCAACGCGGCGGAGATCCGCGCGGACGCCTTCAAGCTGTGCCACGTCGCGCAGCGGCCCTTCGGCGAGCGCGTCAAGAGCATCGGCAGCTGGCAGGTAGGTTCGCTGTAGTACACATACATACAGTCACGAGCTTTAATTTGGGGCTCATTTCCGTTAAATTTTCTTAGAACATTCATAATGCAATAAAGTTGAAACTTTAGTGCAATAATGTTGAATGTCAAGCTAAGTCCCTGCCATTTCGATAACTGAAGTTTGCTTTACCTAAGACGGGACTGTTATAAAATAACCATAGCAACGTCAGTTTCCAGTAAAACCGTGGTCGGTCATTTGTTAATCACAAACTGTGTTATAATGTAACCATAACAACTCACTGAATCGGTCATTGGCTAACCGAGCTTTGTTTTAACCTAACCATGGCAACGTCCGCGTCATTGGTGAAGAGAGTTCGGCAAAAGTCGTTAATAACGAATCGACCCCTATCAGTATTGTAAACCGGCATTTACTCTATTACATTGACATTTTCCGCTCCCTCAAGTTGACGTTATTGCACGGTTGCTCCTGGACTAGAAACGTAATGTTGTCGATGGTAGACATCATGACATTTATGACATTTAACTAATTGATAAAATATTAGATATTCAACCTTAGGTGGGTCACAAATTAAAGGTACATACATCACAACAGCAACGCGGTATATCCGCGCCGCGGTATAAAACATGGGTGTAAAATAATACAATCGGTCTCTCATTAAAATTTTACGGAAGTTTTTAAATATCCTGGAAAAAATTAGGAAATTTATAAACTTACGGATCTTGTAATTTTCCGATGACGTCTATATTTCAGACATTGTGCACCAGTCGCTCATTAAAGTACTACTCTTCCAGAGCGCGATGGAAGCCATGGTAGCGGTGGCGGTGCTGGTGAACTGCGCGCTCATCGGGCTGTCGGGCCCCGTGCACCGCCTGCTGCCCGCCGCCGCGCCCGCGCACTCCGTGCTGGCCGTCGTGGCGCTAGAGGTTTGCTTGTGAAACGCCACTTTGTATCTAGCTTATACTTCATGTTATTTCCAAGACGAAATAAACGTATCTAACCCGATCTAATCTAATGTAACCCCCAGCACGTGATCCTGGTGGTGGTGCTGGCGCTCCGGCTGGCCATCCCCGAGATCCCGGCGTGGCTGGCCACGGAAATGGCCAAACAGGAGTTCCAGCGGCGAGAGGCCATCAAGAACGCACACGCGCCGCTGTTGGTAAGAGATTAGATTATCTCTAGATTGGTTTGGTTTACAACGTAGGTCAGATGACAACAGGAACGAAGTTTCCAGATGCATGTAAGGATTATTTTATTAATCGAAATGTGTGAAGTTCCTTTTTTCTCAGTTCAAAAAAAAGTTTTCGATAATTATAAATATACCTAAAATTGTCCAACAAAAGGTTTTCATTTCGTGGCGGTGGCAACGGAATGGAAGCACAAAAATTCGCCCCAAAAATTGGGACTTTTTTTTTTCTTTTTGTATCGAAATCGCATATGAATTCTCTGAGTATGAAAAACCATTTTTAACTCTAAAAAGAGATGGACCACTTTTTATGAAGACATACATTTTTATTTACATGATACACGCTCGTATTCGTTTTATTTCGCTATTAAACATAAATCGGAATGTTTTCGTCTGGTAGACAAAACGATAGTTTTCCCTCTAATAAAAGCACTTTAGCTAAGGAAGCTCGCGATTTCATTCACCTTTTAAACGACTCGCATCTTAAAGACTGAAAAAAAAATAGTAAAATGTGCCTATACTAACCATACAATCCTCCCATAGTCGTCCTGCCCCTCACAAGACGACGTCCGCCCCTCGCCCCGCTCTCCCCGCTCTCCCCGCACGGGCACCCCCACCACCCCGAGCAAGCAACCGGACAAGCAGCCCGACAGGAAGAAGATCAACATCGGCAAGATACCCGAGATACCGCCCTTCAGGTCAGAACTGTGAGTGGGCTGTATATTGCGGGGAATGACGCTAGTTTTGATATTAGATAGCTTTGCATTTGTCCTATACAGAAACCGGGAATTGAGCGTAATGTTTTGACCAGTGGTCCGGTATACCCCTGTAAAATTTTTCCTGAAATTTTTATTATACTCTGTCGGTTTAGGTACTTAACTAAAAGTAAACAAACTTTACGTTTTTTTTACTACCCAACTTTTTTTGATATTCTAAAAGTTTAGCAAAGGAATCTTACGTAATATTTATTGGTCTGATGGACGTTAGTGTTCTAATTCCGATTGTTTCTGGTATTAGATAAATTTAGGCACCAACAATTTTTTTTTATTGTTTCCTTCCTTTACTAAACTTTTTGAATATTGGTAGTAAAAAAAACGTTCTTAACCTGTGAAATCTGACATAAAGTTTGTTTACTTTTAGTTAGTACCTAAACCGACAGAGTATAGTGACCTTGTGGGAGACAAATGTTTCGTCGCTTTTCAGTTTGTTGCGCCCTGTGTTTTCGACGAATGTCCCATTAGTCGGCGCGTACGCACCTGCAATTGTTCGACATTGTGATGCTACGCGGTTGACTAAAAGCCGGATAACGAAGTACATAAGGAATATTTCAGAAATACGAAATATTATTTTACACGAAAATTCCGGGAAATATGTATCACAGGGGTTTTTAGACGCGTATACCCGAGCGCTGGTTAAAATGTTTTCGGTCAATTTCCGGCCACCTGTATAGAATAGGCATGTGTACTAGGTCAAAGATATATCATTCTAATTAGTCCGTTAGTTACATTATGGCAAAATATGAGACACGTGTTTTTTGGTTCATCAAATAATGAAATATCGACAAAGAGAACAAACTCGTGACGTCACGCCGTGATAAAAATTGTACCACTTAGTGACGTCACTCGAAACTTTAGACCATTTCCTCATTTAGGTCATTTCTTGTTTGTCAAGTAAAAGAAAAAATACGTGCACCATATTTTTTGGTAATATGACGGACTAAATAGTTTTTTTTTAGTCGACCACCCAATTATTAACTTGCACGGAGGTCGTTTTACGGTAGATGGAATGAGTAAGTCTTGCTAAACACACTACATTTTTAACGGGTGATATTTTAGATATTAGTCAATTAGTGGCCATTTTACACAAACTTTCACGACTTTTTGTTCCTTTTTTATACAGAGAGAGACCAGTTTCCGTTCCACGGAAATGTGAGCTATGATTAATAGCGTCGTAGAACCGCGTTCATAAATTAATTCTAAAATGACTCAACCGTTTCACATGTACTTAATTGGATTGGGTGTGCATTATAATTATAATAATTGACCATACCACTTATATCTAACTGTAAACCTAAAAAATATACTAAAAGTTGCTACCAAGTATGTTTCTATCGATGTACCATTTCGTGTGCTTTGCTTACCCCATTTGGGAATACAGGCGAGATGTTGTACGCAAAAGAAGTTCTTTGTTCGCAATTAAAAAAAACTGCGATGCTCCATCCTTTGTTAGAAGCAGGGATCGGAAAAATTTGCGACATTGTTTGCAATTATGTGGACATGACTCCAAAATTAATCAAAATGTTAATTAATTATTCATTGAAATATAATTTGAATTTTCGGAGATAATAGTTTATTCATAAAGTGCTTATAAGCACGTATATACTATAGTAACTTTAAAAAAATACGTTACGACGACGATGAATTACATAAATAATTATTAGCAAAAGGTTCGTATTTAAAAAAGGGTAATCGTTTCCGTAAATATTTATATAATTATAATAAATAAATAACGATTTGGAAAAAATACTGTCAATTTTTTTTATAAACCAACACTTTAACAAACTTTTGTATTTATTGACTAGGAATCAAATTATATGTCAAGTACAGAATTAAAAAATATATGCCAGAATTGGCTGCGAAGCGTGAAATAGTTATAATCATAGTCATGTCTACTTCACGTTTTGTGTGCTCTGCCTACGCCATTTGGGAACTTAGACGTGATTACGTATGTACGAGTATGTACGTAAAAAAATAATTAACTGAATAACATTTCGAATAATTTTGGAGTCATGTCCACATAATTGCAAACAATGTCGCAATTTTTTCCGATCTCTGGTTAGAAGTGAATGGTTACATTTATCAGCACCTATAGATGTCTAAGTTTAACATCGCTAAACGTTTTAATTTTTATTTTGTTTTTTCTTTTCAGTTAATTTGGTACAAGTTATGTCGGAATCGGTGTGTAGTTGTTTATACTTTGGATTTAATTACCTTTTTTACCTCGAGTACAGTATTAAATACTTTGGCTTGTATATTTGTTACTTTAATGTCAATTAATTATTATTTTGCAATAAATGTTTTGACTCATATCGCCTGTAGTTTTTTTGTTTTGTGAATTTACAGTTTTCTACGTGACATTGAAGGTAATTTCGCTTTTTTATTTTTCTTCGTCACATTTTTTATATTATTCAAGAAAAACAAACTCTTGCACGCATTATCGTAGTCCTTGACTATATTTTTTTGAGACCAATTTTAATTTTACTGAAATGGCATCACATTTATTCTTTTTCCTTTTTATGATCTTGCTTGAATTTAGGCTACTTTTACTAATATTTTCTTTCGAATGTGAACGAAAGTTACTATGTAGTAGGCATACTATAAAATGTATTTACTAAATATTACTTTATATTTTCGGCTTTGGCGTCCATATAAAGACTAATAATTATGTATAATTGCCTAATAATTCAACCAAACAAGAATAAGACCTGAAAGTATGAAAAAAGCGGGTAATAGTGATTTATTCTGAGAGTAAATTTTATTCTGGGTTGGTTAAATCGGCTCTTAATCTGCATATAGTTATAGTTATAGCAAAATTACTTACTTACTTTTCTTTACCACTTACAGCTTTTAGTTCGAAAGAAATATTCTGCAAAATTGTTATCACTTAAATTAGCAGTTTTCTTCACATCCGTTTTAAGCAATCTGAACTTCTCACGATAGTTTTGGACATTTTGGAAATTTACTTCATGGTTAGAAAACCGTTGATGGGAGTCGAAATCCTAATGTAAAAAAAAGCATGAAAAAATATTTTTTTTACTAATTAAATATTAATTTAAATAACACGAATATTATCAAACCTATTGCCTATTATTCCATAAGTTGGAACCAAGTTCAGAGTTCAGAGTTTGAATTTCGAATAAAAGTTCAGTTTGATCGTTATTTCATTCAAATATAGAACACAATTCAAAATTCGAATTCAAGTCGGGCTTCTGGCTAACGATTGAATCACAAGTTTTTTCAACAGCCTATATCTTGAAAACCATGAAATTTTTGAAGGTTGCATTCACTTCTTTTGATCGTTTGAGTCACTCATTCTCCTACTCATTCTGGCGTTGATTTTAGTGACATTCTGTATATAAAAAAATCTATAAATAATTTCTCTACCACAACACAAAATGTAAATAAAAATCAGCTCACAGTCTTCTTCGCTTTTATCTTTGACATTTTTATTGTAACAATATTTTGCTCAAAGTTTTCTCAATAAAAAACATTGTAAAGCGGTTTGTCGTGTCATTTCAGACCTAAAGCCGCGTCCATAGCGGAGCCTCCCGTGATCACGGGCTCGCTGCAAATCCTGCAAGACGTCAGTCCGACCAAGCCTTTACGTCGTAAGGTATGGAACTATCATTTTCTTGTTATATGAAAAGGTTTCTTTACTTACGTAGCTTAGGTAGTAGTGTAAAAGTGTATGCGCATATAATCTGACAAATCACATCCGTCGAAGCATCAGTATGAATTATGTTATTATTAATGTTATCTTTGTATTTTATATGATTTTGTAGCGACCCTAGCGCTACCTATCATCCAGTATTAGAACATCTTCCACAAACATCATCAACTGTCAAAGTGATCTACATCGCCCTAACGAAGTTTCAAAGATCGGTTGCATAAACACAACTTTCAGAGCCTGGAGAGAGATTCCTATATTGGAGTCTTTCCAACAATTTTGTATAAAATAATGAGTTCCGTATTACTACTATATTTTGTACATACTAAACGTTTTTTTATTTGTATCCATATAGATTTTTTAAATGCTTGAAACGGCTAAACTGTTACAGTGGCGCCCAACGTGGGGCCAGTATTCATTTGTGTGTAAAGTTGCTACATATAAAGAAGGTTATTGGGTGTACTGCAGCATCGTTTACTTAATCATCTGTCTGACCAGTAGACTTCGTTAGACTGTACAGCATTGTTTCTTAACTTCGGGTCGCGGGCCATATCGAGACGGTCGCTGGACCCGCGGGACTTTTTGAAAAACACCGCAATCACTGCATTTCATTTGTTTTTCATTTTTAGTCGGGTCGCGGGCTTCTAACACTGGCGTAGCCAGGACATAGTTTCGGGAGGAGTTGAAGAAAAAAATCGGCCAAGTGCGAGTCGGACTCGGGTACCGTAACATTCATCGCCCAAGGAGCCCCCCCGTAATGTTAATATCTGAACTTTCCAGGGGGTTTTGAACCCTCAAACCCCCCC
>BHDV01004456.1:11885-41871 GCA_005406045.1 Adoxophyes honmai
AAATCGCAGTAAGGAACCTTAGACTTGGCACAACTATGTCTAGATTTCATTACTTTTTAGAGATAAACAAGCAGCTTCAACGAGGCTTGGGTAGATTTTTTACAGAATGTTTTTGATGGGATAATGTTTACAAATCTTGCAAGGAAGATTTGAACGTCTTCCAATAGACCGATTGAGCTGAAACTTGGTATACTTACGTAACTTGGATGACAATACAATATTCTGGTAATGGACTTCCCAGCTGGGACTGTATACGATGGAGGGAACTCTTCAACGGTTGGTCTGATTGACTTGAAATCTGGTGCACATAATCTAGGGTGGATGACAATGAAGTACAGTTGGCAAAAAATACAGTCGGCAAAAAAGCTTGCATCGAAAATTAAAGTTTTGTTAGTAAGCTTATTATTATGTAGCCTTTCATTGCTCTGTCTACTCTATTAAGAAATACAGGCGTGATGAATGAATGTTAAATTTCAGCCACAACACTGTACCATCGCGAACAGGGATTGTTGAGCCACTTACCTATGTTTGTAACTTGGTCGTGTAATACTAATCCAATAGCTGACATCTAGTCGGTCACATCGGTCATTGATTACACGTCTAAATTGCGAACTGTGGCTAGTGGCTTAACAATCCCGGTTCGTGACTGTACTCTGATATAGGGTACCGTTTTCATGTGCTTCATATGTAGTACCTACGTTTGTTTTACTCGTGTTATGAGCTGAAAGTTAGAGTTGTTTATTTAAAAGCACTTCCTGGGAGTTGTTTCACATTCTGGTGTGAATATTGAAAATGAAGGAAAATTTTCGAGTTAACAGCATAAATGTTTGTTTCATAATGCAATGGACGAATTTAATTTTTAGGGTTCCGTCGCTACGGTGAAAAGGCGACCCTATTACAGGGGTTTTGCTGCCCGTCCGTCTGTCACCAGGCTGTATCTCAAGAACAGTGTGATAGCTAGATAGTTGAAATATTCACGAATTATGTATATCTATTGCCGCTATAGCAACAAACACAGAAAAATAAAATAAAGTAATTATTTACAGGGGGCTCCTATGGAAAAAAATGTGATTATTTTGCAGTTTTTGGTACGTAACTCTTTGAGCGCGAGTCCGACTCGCACTTGGCCTGTTTTTAGGAGATAGTGTGATACATGCTTATGCTTAATACATATAATAGAGAAACACTGATAATTTTACATGTTTCTAATCTAACGTCAAAATTCTTTAGTATGTTTAAATTACCCAGGCTGCAGCAAGTAGTGGGCAGTTCCACTACATTTTCGTTCGGTGGAATCCATCCCAAATAGTTTAAGTCGTCTTGCGTAACGCGAAGTGAGTTTAGGAACGTCGAATCGTGAAAATTTGATTGCAGCGGACCTTATTCGTTGATTTTTTCTCACAGGACCCTTGAAAGTCAATTCACGGACCCAATTTCCGCCTGGCCTGTCGACGTCGGGTTTGTTGAACTGTGACAGATGAGCGGACGACGGGGCGGCCAGCTGCCGCGGCCGTAGCCGAAACAGGGGCTTAAGGACGTTAGTCCATCGAAGTTACTGACATACTGATATTTTGGGCCGAGTTTAAGTGTCGCCACAGCCACAAATGTCGAGAAACTAGATGCAGCTGCAGAAGTAGTTGAAGCGCGACAGGGAGTTGTTTAGTTCAGACAGCCGGTTAGTGGCAAGTGGGACAAGACGCGACCTACGCATACCTACGCATTCACAAAACATTCGCATCATTTGATGCAAACGCGAATGTCGATGTGATTGTTAAAAATGATGCGAATATTCGCGTTATGTGAATGCGAATATCCATGATCATGACATTCCTAATCGATACATACATACAATATTCTCACGCCTGTATTCCCAAGAGGGGTAGGCAGAGCACATGAATTCAAAAATCCAGTGCCACGTTTAGCAATTTCAGCAGGGTAACCAGATGGTTAAACGTGATATTGCAGTGACAGGTTGCTAGCCCATCGCCTACAATACACTAACCCTTTCCCAGAGTCGACTCTTACGACACCCACGGGAAGAAAGGGGGAGGTGCTATTCTAACCCGGCACCACACGAATCCTAATCGATCTACTCGGAATATTGGCGGCCGGGTTGACGACACTCAGGTGACGGACGTGCGGTGGACACGCGTTTACAGTAGTCAATCTATGTGTACAGTCACAAACAGGGATTGTTGAGCCACTTGCCACTGTTCGCAATTTAGACGTGTAATCAATAACCGATGTGACCGACTAGATGTCAGCTATTGGATTAGTAATACACGACCAAGTCACAAACATAGGTGAGTGGCTCAACAATCCCTGTTCGCGATGGTACTTCGGCGATGGCAACTTGTTCTCGGTGACAGTTCGGCGGTGGACAAACGGCCTTAGTTATTTCTACATCTTCAGACGAAATATTCGTCGCGGCGCTGTCTCCCGTGACAAATAGGCGTCGGCAATCAGGGGCTATTAGCTGAGAAAGGAAAACGTCTCGCGAGCATAATTTATACAAAATACTGTTTCGCTACGGGTGTTGCACGTACGAGTGTTTGGTTCCGTGGCTTTGGAATGAAAGATGAACCCTTGTAAGATCAGTTAGATGATCATTATGACCGTTAAAACACTTTTTTTTTAAAAAAGAGATGTGGCATTAAAGATTAAAATTGACGTTAAAAGTTACAGAATAAATTGACAATACATTCATTTATACATTGGAGTGCTTACATAATGAAACAGGATTCCGGCACAGACAAGTCTGTGAGGGTCGGCACCGATCCTGACCTGGATCCTGAGGAAACCTGTTTATGTAAGCATCCTTACACCTGTCATTTTCGCAATAGCGCAATAGAAGAGATGGCACAAAGGCAGAGTAAGAAAAATTTGCATATGAAAGCTACGACCTTTTGACGTTTCGTAGCCGCTTTTGGAGGTATAGCTGCGACAGGTTGCTAGCCTGTCGCCTATTACAATATCCACAGAAAACGAACAGGGCTTCTTTTAAACCCGACACAGGATCATTTCACACACACAATGAAATGGTAAGCTTATCATACATACATACATACATATACTCACGCCTGTATTCCCAAGAGGGGTAGGCAGAGCACGTGAATTCGAAAATCCAGTGCCACGTTTAGCAATTTCAGGGTAACCAGATGGTCAAACGTGATATTGCAGTGACAGGTTGCTAGCCCATCGCCCACAATACACTAACCCTTTCCCAGAGTCGACTCTTACGAGCTTATCATCCTTACTAATATTTTAAATCGGAAAGGGAGTTTGTTTGTTTGTTTGTTCCGCTTTCACGCCGTAACTACTGAACTGATTGCTTTGTTTTACAGACGTAAAGTTAGAAGTCCGGATTATAGGGTACTTTTTATCCCAGAAAAAAATTATGTTCCCGAGGGAATGTTCGCTTTATACCGCAATATAACCGAATTCCACGCGGGCGAAGCCGCGGGCGGAAAGCTAGTTCCAAATGAAAGCTCCACGTTAAACGTCATCTAATTTCGACAGCCCGACGTGGACGTTTAGTTACGTCACAGAACGTCCCGCTTGTGCAAATTTGCCTAAAGTTCGCCGCCGGCCGTGCGGCAACTTTGCCAAATTAATAAAATACCAGACGAGCAAAGTGCATATGAATATGCAAACGAGTACGTTCTAAGCGCTAACCTAATGTATTACCATTTTGACTTACCCAAGTGTCCTTGAGTGCAATGCGAGCCTTTCCCACTTTGATGATCCTTGAATACTTCTGGAACATTCTGACTGTTAATTTATTAAATTTCTAATTCGGACCAACCGTTGGTGTCCGTGTGGTGTCGGGTTTAGAAACCCCACGCCTCTCTCTTTCTTTTTATTTTTATTTTTTTTATTTTGATTATCTTTTATTTAGAAAAAAGAGGCGACTAAGGAATAGGTTGATGTGTATTTTAGGCGGCAGCCTATACTAGAGACCTTTAGGTACTGAAAAGATGGTAAACAATCTTGACGTGTCTTTTTATTTTAACGTATACTTTATAAATCAAAATCTTTACATTTTACAATTTGGGTATGAAAAAATCATTTACTTTCATAATTGAATTGTATAGTGTAACGATTTTCATTTTTAGACCGTGTACATAATATATTTCAATAAAAAGAAATGTCAAGATTGTTTACCATCTTTTAAGTACCTAAAGGTCTAAAGTATAGCAACCTGTCACTATTATACTACCTTCTATTACCTACCTAAATAACCTAATTAAACTGTATAACCTAACCTAACCTAAAATTACGCTAGAAGTGGCCGCGAAGTGTGAAATAGTCATAATCATGGTTTTGTCTATTTCACGTTTCGTGTGTTCTGCCTGCTTAATTTGGGAACATAGGCTTGATTGTGTGTAGGTGTTTCAATGAGCCTTTTGCTTATTTCGTTTGAGAAATAGGAACAATACAGTGTAAGCCTTTTGCTCATTGCGTCATAGGGACAATATGAAAATCCTTATTCATTACTCCGTGCTACTCGTCTAAAATGTCACTATGAGACCATGGGGGTGGGTTGACCTCAATCCGTGATCGACTTGCGTTGTTTTGCATACAAATGCATGACGTCACTTCTCTCCCATCAACTGTCGCCACTATAAACCTTACAGACGTAAAACGTCGCATCTCCTTATGAAATGTGGGGCTGTTACGACGTTTTACTGTTTAACAAAGCGGGGGCGGAGTTTTTTAAAGTTATTCATGACTGCGATGAAAGCTCCGATTACTCGTTGTACGAACGGATTGGCTGAAAGACTGGGTAGTGATCTATGAGCCAAGTAGGAGCGGAGAAACGTGATAAAGTTTTCGTAGAACTATTTTACAGTGAACGTCATAGTGACATTACATTGCTCGACAAAGGAAATTGATCAGACTTATATCGTAATAGATACCGCGAGTTCCTGCATTTCTATGAACACCAAGCATGCCAATTTTTCTCTACAAACGTCACAATGCGCGCTTTAGTGATGGAAATTGACCAAAACCGATTCAAAGGTGATGCTGCCTTATTCAGGTTGTCCTGTCTCTAGGAAGTTAAACCTTTATGGATAAGTATCTAAGTAGGTAGTACAAGACTAAATGAAATCGCGTCAAAGGAAGAGCATTGCTTTCCCATTTTGGCACGCGAACTACGCGAAGTCATCTTCAGTCATCTTGAGTCATCTATTTCGATATAAGTAAGTCTGTGTCTTTTATACGTTTATTGTGACAACGTTTTACGGTGGGTCATAATCATAAATCGATCAGTTCGACGGTAAAGCAAAATAAATAAGTCATGATCATCATTTATATCACGCCTGTAATCCCAAATGGGGAAGGCAGAGCACACAAAACGCTACGTAGACCAATCAACGACTATTTCACGTTTTGTAGCCACTTCTAGCATACAAAGCATATAAAACAAATAAGTGATTGACGTATATTAGATCTGTGTAGTGTTACTGTGGTTGTTCTAGTATTTGTCTGCAGCAACATAACTCCTAAACAAAGGACCAATTATGATACGGTTTCTATGCTAAAGCTGATTCTTGTGGTCGCCATCTAAGAAAAAACAATCTAATTGGTGGTTTTTAAAAACTAAAGTTAGAAACGACAATGTTGCGGTCTTTTAAACTTCAAAGTTGGTTAGGTTATTAAATTAATAATGAAACTTTATGTTTGTTAGTAATAGTTAATAGCCAACCAAATACTTTACTTTACATGTTTACATACCCGTTCCTTACCCTTCCTCACCCGTAAGAGTACCCGAAATCGACGAGCATGTATGAAGAGACTAATGAATGTGGATGAAGCAAAAGAAGTATGCCAGGATCGTAGCAAGTGGAACAAAGTGGTCTCTGCCTACCCCTGTGGGAAAGAGGCGTGACTGTATGTATGTATGTATTACCCGTTCCCAGGATGTCGTAAGAGGCGACTAAGAAAAGTGCTGTAGGCGACAGGGTAGCAACCTGTCACTATTATACCTCGTTCCTCCGAGGACCAACAAATTGTATTGCACATAAAACAATTACAGAAAAACAGGATACAGGATACTTCATGTACAAAGGCGAACTTATCCCCGAGGGGATCTCTGCCAGTTAACCTGAGGGCGATTGACAGGATAAAATACGTTAAAAGTGGCTATAGACACTTTTCCGTGCTCTGGCTATGCCTACCTCATTTGAGAATACAGGCACCTATGTTATTTATTTATTTTATAACAGTGAAGTTTGGTACTAAAATATGGGGGTTTTGAACTCTTTCAGTTGGTTATATCGACTATAGACGGACCGAGGGGCTAAGTGGTAAACCGTGTACAGAATCTCATCTCGATTGCGCAAAGCGAGGAAAATGGATTGGAATCCAAGAGGCAAATCGTTCAGAAAGCCTCATAACTTCTTTCGTCTCAATTTTGTCAGAAAGTTCGCTTTTATTTCTTGTTTGAATGTCAATCTAACTAGATAGAGCCTACAGACTTTGTCTTGTAGCTATTAGGGTGAAGCCAACGAGCGTAATTTTTTGAGTTGTGATCGCTTATTTTCGGTCACTTATCTTTCGTTACTCGTTTTACGGTATTCATTTGCGTCATGTGAACTCATGTGGCATCGACTGCATTTTTGTATGAAACCGAATGAAGCAGAATTTTTGCGGCCAAAATTCTGCTACTCACGAAGTTACGCTCGCTTGGCCTCACCCTTATTATTGAATTTGAATTGGTATAATTCAATAAATAAGTATTAAAAAATCGTGTGGTGTCGGGTATAGAATGACATGTCTCCTTTTCTATGGATGTTGTAAGAGGTGACTAAGGAAATATATGTTAAGGTATATTTTGGGCGACATGCTAGCAACCTGTCAGTATTGTACTTCTCAATTTTATGATCTAAAAATATGCCAGAGTGGCTGCGAAATATTCTCGATAATTTCAGGGCTTATGGAAAACCGTTTTGCAACAATGATTGGTTTGGCGGAAATGTATTGGTCTGGATATCTACCCAATCAGTTTGGATGTTTACCTATAGTATAAGTAAGTTTATCAGTTGTGTACTTAATTTGCGTAATTTGACCAATGAACTTATTATAATAATATTCCCTACCTAGTAAAAAAGTAACTTTTAAAATAATTAGGATACGTTTTGACGAAGCTACATAATATCTTGAATATACACCAGAAGGCTCCGCCAAGCCATTTAATCGCCCGAAAAGTGGTTTTGAAGTCGTTAGAGGGGACGTACGAATGCCGCGAATACGTCGCCACGATACACGTAATAAAGATTTCCTTTGTCGAGCGGTGCAGTGCCACTATGAAGTTTACTGTAAATTTGGATCCGGGGTATTATGTCACACTTGCAGCATGTAATAAAAACGGAAATGTAGAGATCTGGGGTAAAATATTGCATGAAAAATGCCGGCGTTGAAAGGGTCTCCTAACAAAAATTGCCAAAAAAACATGTTTTTGTATGGGACCCTACTTAAATAGGTACTTATTTTATATTGAATTACTTATAAAGTAGATACACAACTAAATATTTTGTGTTATTTATAACTGCCCAAAAACACCAAAAACATCAATCACGGTATCATTCAAACTCGACACTGTTCCATCGCGAACAGGGATTGTTGCGCCACTTACCTATGTTTGTAACTTGGTCGTGTAATACTAATCCAATAGCTAACATCTAGTCGGTCACATCGGTCATTGATTACACGTCTAAATTACAAACAGTGGCAAGTGACTCAACAGTCCTCAAAGTCACCTTTACAAGCTTGGAATCATTTAAAAAGTATTTTATTCGGTTCTTAATCGTTTATTAGCTAGCTGAAGTTTATTATACCGCGTTAAAACTTTGATATTACCAATTGCAGCCGTGGGAACAAATAATTTGAATTCCTCCTTTTCTCTCCCCGGACCAATCTTCCGGTGTTTAGCAAATGGCTTTCTGCAATAAGCTTTATTGTAATATAGCGCTTGGCTCAGAGGAGAAATTTAGCTTAAAATGAATGCTATTATCACAAAAGAGACGAATACAGAAGTCAATCAAGCGTATGTTACTATGTTGAGCCACTTGCCACTGTTCGCAATTTAGACGTGTAATCAATGATAGAAATGACAGACTAGATGTCAGCTATTGGATTAGTATTACACGACCAAGTTACAAACATAGGTAAGTTGCGCAACAATCCCTGTTCGCGATGGTACTTCGCTTTCATACCTCCGCCCAGAGGCTCCCAAAAGCCTAGTTCGGACTAGGTTAGTATTTTAGTCAAGTAGCGAGTAATTTAGTAAGTAAAATAATAAAATTGTTCACCACACGTTTAGTTACTAAAATTACTCGCTACTTGACTAAAATACTGGCTTAGGGCGCCTGTGCACTACCATGAATTTTCCGGTCCGGCCGTCCGGTTTTTTAAGGTCTCTCGCGCCGTTCCGCTCACGCCAATACAATTTAATGGAAGAGCAAGCGAGACGAGAACTCTATGAAAAAGCCGGACCGTAAAATTCATGGTAGTGCACAAACGCCCTTAGTCCAAACTAGCCGGAGTGATGGCATATGCACAAAAACTATGGTGGCGCTTGTTGTGAGATTTATTATTTATAGTAAGAAGGAAATAACTTTAATTACCACGTTACATTATCTTGCGAGGATTTCCAAATTGAAAGACATTTTAAATCCCCACGTACAATTTTCTCCAGTAAGCTAGTAAATAAAACTTTCAAGGCATTTCATTCAAAATATCTATTTATGACAATTTCACAGTAGGAGTAGGAGAGGTGATTGGTGTAAATATTGTCCAGTGATATTTATTTATTTATTTATTTCCCTGTCATACCAGCAGGCACAGCTAATTAGAGTTAGGGTAGAATCAACCATCCGAGAATTTAATTTAGTCTCCAAATTATTATCTCGAGCGTGCCTAAATCAATTTTACACATACTAATACTTAAGTACAAACTAACTATGAGAATCAATTTAAGTAATAAAAATGCATGAAATAATTATTGCAACCAATTACATAATATAATTATGTAGATTAGATGCAAAATTCCGGGAACATAATGAACTTGAATTAAAAAAAATATTTAGTTTTAATATTTAGGTTTAGTTTTATTGATACTATGCTTTGGATTTATGACAGTCAAAATTTGCCCAAATTTTGTCATGTCAATTTTTCAAAGTTTTTTCTTTTATGTTGATGTTACAATTGTTAGAAGCACAAAAGAAAAAAAGCTTACAGAAAATTTAAGTTATTTTAGTAAACGGGAACGACACGTCTCCGATTCGGCTACCAGGCTACCAGAACCCTAAGGAGCGTCGAGAGAAGTCGCGATAATTCTGCTGTTTGAATATGGTAATGTTGGCACAGCTGGTCTGGCGGCAGACGAGGCAACATGGATCTTCCTCCCCTCGATTTAGGTCCAAATTGCTTCGCTTGTGATTATTACAAATTAAGCTAATTTTCGCTGTTTTGGAGCCGTGTTTTGTATATTGAAGGCTGGATATCGGTTTGTGATGACTTGTGTATTTGTTAAGTCGTTTTGTAAGGTTCTGTACTGTCTAAATCTAAATTTAGGTATATTTGGTTTACGCAAGGCTCTTTTGTCTTTTTTTTTAGTATACCAGCGCTTAGTAGTCAGTCAAAGTTACTTTATGAATGTCGATGAAGTTTAGCATGTGATAGTACTTTAACTTTATTAGACGAGTGTAGACGGTCTACGAGCGTAGGCGGCTACGAGAACGGCTACGGGTGATGCTACGACCCGAAGAACTTTGTATTTCCCTATTTTCCTGATGGTATTATCATCTTATTCGATAACATACATGCATACAAATCATGACTATTTCACGTATCGTGGCCACTTTTCACACATTTTTTAGGCTTTGAGTTAGCAGTTATAATAGTGACAGGTTGCTAGCCTGTCGCCTAAAATATATCTTAATCTGTTTCCTTAGTCGCCTCTTACGACAACCACGGAAGAAATGGAGAGGTTTTATTTTAAATTCCACACCACACGGAGGATTTCGATGTTTCTTAAAAAACCTAAAAATATGCCGAAAATGGCTACAGAACGTCGAATAGTTATGGTTTCTTCTATATAAGCGTTTCGTATGCATTTTGTATACAGGCGTATAATGTATAATGTACCATCGCGAACAGGGATTGCTGAGCCACTTACCTATGTTTGTAACTTGGTCGTGCAATACTAATCCAATAGCTAACATCTAGTCGGTCACATCGGTCATTGATTACACGTCTAAATTGCGAACAGTGGCAAGTGGCTCAACAATCCCGGTTCGTGACTGTACATTCACGAGTAATGTAGACGCGTAACGCGTTACATTCAATTTACCTTTGTCAGAAAACTGACCCTTTCAATTGCACGCGAGTACAGTCGCGAACCGGGATTGTTGAACCACTTACCTATGTTTGTAACTTGGTCGTGTAATACTAATCCAATAGCTAGCATCTAGTCGATCACATCGGTCATTGATTACACGTCTAAATTGCGAATCACGGTTCGCGACTGTACCAAACGTTAGTCAAATATCACCCAACCAGCGAACTTACAATATGAATGAAGCGCTATCTTCTTGTCATCGGGAATATTGATATAAGCCAATGAGGTGGCTGCTGTGGCGTGAAATAGCCAATCAGAACGCCGTATTTTCCCTACACTTCAAGGGGTTGTTTTCTTACCAAATCGGGTTAACCTGAATGTTTACGGTACGGTTATACGAGTATAATCGCTTGTTTTAACTGACAAACAGCATTTGAAGGAGATTGGTGCAAGAAATCACAATGTCCCATACAAACTTTGCGACCTTTTCACTCTTTTAAGAATTCAATATTGAAGACTACATTTACAAAGTTTGTAGGTCTCCTTACTCTGTTGAGTGGATTACGTCACAAAAGGAAATCACAATCAGTGTGTCAGTGTAGACTAAGCAGATACAGTAATATGTTATCTTTCCATATGTCGGTGCCAAGAGATACTTGACTGTAAAACATACGTTATCTGCGCTGTATCTCTCATTGAATTATATAGGGAGCGATATCGACAGATATCCGTTCAGATACAGATATCTTATCCTATCTGCTTAGTGTGTGACACGTTTTAATGACAGGTTTCGAGCCTTAGTAGTTTTGAATCGTCATTGAAGGACGTGATAAATACTGTATGTATACAGGTGACCAGGATTCGACCGTAAACACATCCGTACCAATAAATAAATGTGAAAGTGTGTTTGTTTGTTTGTTTGTTTGTTTGTTTGTTTGTTTGTTTGTTTGTTTGTCCGTCTTTCACAGCTAAACGGAGCGATGGATTGACGTGATTTTTTAGGTAGAGATAGTTTAGGGCATGGAGAGTGACATAGGCTTCTTTTTGTCTCTTCAAAACCCCCCGTTTTCCTAAAATGAGGGGTGGAAGTTTTCAATGTAGAAAGCTATAAATTGGTATGTGTGCTATCTCTTCTGCGATACCCCGAATTTAACGCGAGCGGAGCCGCGGGCAAAAGCTAGTATTTTTACTTATATGTTTTACCCGACGCGTCTGAAAACTTTAGAACATTTTATTTAATTCGTTTTTAGTATCGGTTGTCACAGCGGCAAGATAAGTACATAATTAATTAGTGAATAATTTAACTGTACCTACTATCGCGGTTTTTAAGTTCTTGTCAAGGAGTTCAATTCATGAGCCATTATAGATCCTTTTCAAGGAAAAAAATCTCTTAAGCCCGTCACACATTAAGCAGATACGGTAAGATATCTGTTACAGAACATATATCTGTCAATATCGCTCCCTATACAATTCAATGAGCTAACACACACTGCGCAGATTTACCGTCAGGTATCTTTTGACACCGACATATGGAAAACTTGCATTTATACGCAGATCAAATATTATCGTAGGGTGACGGCACCAGTTATGGACGGTTTAAGCTGACAAGCACCAGTGATGGACACTTCATTCATAATTTAAAGACCATAGAGTTGTGAATTGATTGTTGTAAAACAAATGACATTTCCTTAGTGGGTAGTAAATAAGAGTCATTGTCCATTACTGGTTCTATGTCCATTACTGGTGCGGTCACCCTATATGCGTAGTCTGTGACGGGCTTTAACGTAGATACTCGGCAGTATATGTAGTGGTTACCTCGTCCCCCGCAGAAAACGACAGAATTTTTTGTTCGAGAAAATTTACCGATGCTGTCTCCCGTTACCTTATTCCACCGAGGGCTTTAATAATTAATGGGTTGTCACTATGACGTTTACTACTGTGAGTTGATTCCATGGCCGCTCATGAATTTTAGTCCCTGACTCCCCAACAGCCTGGTTACAGACAGACGGACTAAAATACAGCAAAGTTTTAGTAATAGAGCCCCTTTTTTACCTATTAGTACGGAATCCTAAAGAGGGCATTATTAAAATAAGGTTAAAAAGCGAACAGGAAGCAATGGCAGACGTTTAATGAAACAATATTATCTTTAATATTATTTTTGTCTCCGCCCAAGCGAACAAGAAACAATTATCAATTCTGCTGATGTTTGGCGTTCGGCGCCATTTAAATTTTATTAAGCTGGGTGCTCACTAGCGAACTGTAACTGTAATTGTTACATGTAGGTAATGTAACCAAAAACCTAGTGTGTGCGTGGTTTGTAAACCTACTGCGAGCGTAGAAAGTATTCATTTCTGAACCTGTAACTGTAACGCACGTACTCACTAGAACCTACTATAACTACTATTAATACTACTAATACTGTATCACACGTTACGGTTACGTCTCGCTAGTGAGTACCCTTTACAGGTGTTTTGCCTGTGTGGTGTCGGGATAGAATAACACTCTATTTCTCCGGTTTCGTAAGAGGTCATTAAGGAAATAGGTTTAGGTATACTTTAGGCATTTAGCTCGCAACCAGTCCCTATTATACCTTTTCGTCTGTTTTTAACTAGTCATGGTTTTATCTTTGTCATGTTTCGTGTGTTCTGCCTACCCGACTTGGAAACACATGCGCGAGTTTACTTTTTTTACATCAAATTAACTTAAAACCGTAAAATGGTCATGATTTTCTCCGTGTAGGTTATCGTACGCTCTGCCTACGTATCGTAACACAGGTGTGATTGTATTTTAATTTAATTGATTGTTGTCTGAATTAATTTATCACAGACACCATCAAAAGCTCATGATCAGTCGGCTTAGCACAGCAAAGCGCGAGATGCGCACGAAACAGACTTCACCCGTCATCGTCTAACAACATGAGAGATGCGCGTAACAAGAGACATCAGACAGTGACAGTAGTAGTCTCTCCCGCTCGCGCGTTGCTACGCTAAGCTCGTAGACGTCGGGCGCCATAATTCAGTCAACGCCTCCGAACCCGTCCGAATATTTTTAAAAGTTATCTGGAATCCAATTGTGGCCCCTAAGCTATCGCCAAATGCTGATTAACTTCAGAAAAGGTTCAATTTGCGTCCTCATTTAAATAATTGAAACGAATAATTCGGAAGTCCGCCCCACTGCGAACCGGGTAAGGCCGTACTAACAGCGATGAGCTAGATATAGCAGGTGAAGAGAGCGATACTATGGTGCTGGTGAGATCACTGTGATGTTCAAAACTCAGAAATGAAAACTTTATTTATGCAAATAGGCTCCTAAGAACACTTTTACACGTCATTTTTGATTTTACCAGCGCTTCGGAAAGACCATCATTGCCAAGAATGCGCCCCAAGAAACTTAGCAAAGTCGAATGTGTGAGGTAAGTGTAAAATCCGTACCAATATATAAATGTGAAAGTGAGTTTGTTTGTTTGTTTTGTTCACGGCTAAACGGAGCGATGGATTGACGTGATTTTTTTAGGTAGAGATAGTTTAGGGCACGGTGAGTGACATAGGCTACTTTTTATCCCGGAAAAAATTGATGTTCCCGAGGGAAAACAAAAATATAGTTTGCTTGATAGATCGATATCGATCCATGATAGATCGATATCAATCGATAACCGATCGATAGATGATAGATCGATGGCGCCGTGTGTCGTTTGAAACGAGAAGTTTTCTTATAGTTGTGCTTTATACCACAATATAAAATAAGTTCCACGCGGGCGGAGCCGCGGGCGGAAAACTAGTGGTTAGATATACGGGAAGATTCTTTATCTGTAAGTTCTGTAACATAGATCCGTAATCGCTCACGGGCCACCGGCCACAGCCACAATAGCCGCCACTAGAAGCTAGACGCAGCTACAGAAGTAGTTGAAACGTCGTTTTATTTAGTTTAGACACCCTGAGAGACAATAGCTGCGACGATTGTAGTCTTTGGGAGCCACCGGCCGCAACCGTGTGCGGCGAGGCCATATAAAAGTGCGAAAACTACAACAAATATGCCGATGGCCGCGTTCTTTGGTTGTGGCCGGTGGCCCATGTGCCGGTAATGTGTGTGGTCGGGAGCCCTAGCTTATCGCTCGTCGGCGGTGGACCACCGGCCTTATCCGGCGTCCGATTGAATTAGGCGACCAGGAATAGGCGATTATAAATTATTAGAAACTGGACAAGCTGATCAGAAACGCGTAGAAGGTTCTAGAAAAAGTTTGCTTTATCATCACATTTCAATAACCTAAGTACAGTCACGAGGATTGTTGAGCCACTTGCCACTGTTCGCAATTTAGACGTGTAATCAATGACCGATGTGACCGACTAGATGTCAGCTATTTGATTAGTATTACACGACCAAGTTACAAACATAGGTGAGTGGCTCAACAATCCCTGTTCGCGGTGGTACACACTAGGTTTTTGGTTACAGTACCTACATGTAACAATTACAGTTACAGCTCAACAATCAACAATTACAGGTACGTGGGCTCCTGCTGTCTATGCGATCCTGGTACCACCACAGTCTATAACAGCGACTCCGGAGACAAATATTGTAATCAATGACAGATGGGGCTGACTAGATGTCAGCTATTGGATTAGTATTACACGACCAAGTTACAAACGTAGGTGAGTGGCTCAACAATCCCTGTTCGCGATGGTATAAGTAAACACTTTACAAAAACAAACGCCGTGTGGTATCGTGTTTAAGATAGCAGCTCTCCACAGCTTCTGTGTCTTAACTAGCAACCTAACATTAATTGTACCTGTCAACTTTAAATCGGATAAATGTGCTTAAATTGGCCACGAAACGTGAAATAATTATGCCTAAACTACCCACCCGCTCCAGCAGCGCTATTGTCTAACGCATCAAAAACGTACATTGTTTTTAATTAGACAGTTTCAGTGTCAGTTCGCTTTGAAATGTTTTAATTTCAACGCGATGTTTGGTTTCAACTAGGGCTAGGTAGCTAGTCTGTCACGAAGCATCCTAAACCTACTAAGGTAAATGAACCAATGCTCGACGCCTCAACGCCCAGTAGATGACACCCATCTGTCACCTGTCTCACTATGACATATGGTTGCAAGTGCCATGTATTTGGTCAGTGTCGAGCACAGGGACGTTTACCTTATCTAGATATTCACGGAGAAACGGAGAGGTATTATAGGTACTACAGACACCACACCGACTGAAGAGTCCAACTTCGTACAATTAGCTCATACAATAAGCGAAGTTTATTTAATTATCATGCAAGAGCTAAACTCATCAAAGGAATACCTTTGAAAGCTTTGAGTGTTCTTTGCTTTATTATGCAGTTGCGTTGGGAAAGATAATCGTTCAAAGGACTATCTGATATGACATGTCGACTAAGTTAGACTAAAGGATAGAGACATGAGAATGAGATTGATTACATGCTTTTCAAGGGTCAGTTAAATCAAGCGAGAATAATATTTAAACACTCTTTACATAGGTAATAATATGCAATACTGTAATGTAAGCGTAAGTCACTTTTACCGGCAGCGCTATTGTCTAACATAGACAAAACTATGACTACCTTCTTTACGTTTCGTGGCCACTTTGTCGTATTTTTTTTAGATTTTCAGTAGGCAGGTATAAAAGTGACAGGTTGCTAGCCTGTCGCTTAAGATATTACTTTCTTAGCCGCCTCTTACGACATCCACAAGAGAAAAACAGAGGTGTTAATATATCCCGACACCGCGGAAAAAACGGTATACGATTATTATTACACAGATAAAAAAAACATCAGCTGTTTCCACAGCACCCCTTGTCGCAACCCCTATTCTAAGGGTTGCAACAGACAAAGACTCTGGTAATGTTTATAGGAAGCTGTAAATCGCGGCGCCGGTTCCGGGTTCGCTTCCCGGGCATGCTCTGCCACCTCTCTTTCTTTCGAGTTCTTTATTCCACAATCTACCTTTTTAAATCCCCAAAATGGGGATTATAATGGTTGTAATAAATGATTTCTTTCAAACAACATTAACTAAGTGAGATAAAACATACCGTAACCTATTTTCCGTAGTCACCATTCACAACATGCACGGAAGAAACGGAGAGGTGTTATTCTACACTCGACACTACATGGTATCGAAATAGATGACTCAAGTGTTTGTACTTCACGTGTCAAAAGGGAGAGCAATGCTCTTCCTTTAACGCGACTTCATTTAGTTTTGTACCACTTAGGTTAGGTTTAACTGCCTAGAGACAGGACAACTTGAATAAGGCGGCGTCTTTGAATCGGCTTCACTCGGATCAATTCCCATCACTAAAGCGCTGTGACGTTACAGTAGGTAGAGAAAAAGTGGCACGCTGGGTTTTCATACAAATGCTCGCGGTATCTATTTCGATATAAGTCTGTGCTCGACACCATACGGCAGTGATGAACCACTGGCACGCGTGCCAACCTTGGCACGCAGCAAAATAATTCAGGCACGCCGAATTACACCCATCTATTCGATACGAGTACATAATTATCTAGAATCTAGATGAATCCTTGTAGTTTAGAATTTTTAATAAATAGTATATTTAACTTAATAGTCTTAATTTTATCTAGTTTTAGTTCTGTTCGATAGGTAATATAAATAAGCCTAAATGACTCGACGGCACTTCATAGCTATAATACTATTAGTTTCATAAAAAAAACGGCACGTGAATCGGAAAAGGTCCGCCATCCCTGCCATACGGGATACGGACGCTTAATAAAGTTACGTCATTTCTAATTAATCGTAATTAATCAGAAACATGAGCTCGTGAAGAGCTATCGCTGCAAAACTGTATCTCGCTCCACTCCAATTATACTAATATTGCAAGATTTCAGCGCTCCCGATATAAGCTTAGTTAAGGGGCTTATTGCAGCTAAATTTTTACTTAAAATAACATACCTCCAATTTTACCGTGGATGTCGTAAAAGGCGATTAAGGAAATAAATAGGCGTTTATTTTAGGCGACAGGCTAGCCACCTGTCACTATAGTACAAGGCTGGCCAAACCCAGGCCCGCCAAGACACTTGATTGGCCCGCCCAGCGCGCCTGGCCAGCGAGCTGGTGGCGCGCGGTGGCAGCGCTTGCACCTGATTGCTTGTCTTGAAAAATTGTTATGGCCCGCTGGCGCCACAATCTTAAAAAATTTGCTCGCTTGTTAAATCTATTGGCCAGCCTTGCTATAGTATCTCTTAATTTGTCGTTTGTGTGTGTGTGTGTGTGTTAAATTTTTACTTAATACACACACGGAAACTAGTAAAGCGAACAGCAAGAAAGCCTGGAAGCACAAGCTTGCTCGTAATGCTCAGAAGTAAAAATTATAAGCGCCTATGCTGGACCAACCATTGAAGAGTTTCCTCCATCGGAGACGGTCTCGGCTTGGCCATCAGAAGTTTTCTACCAGATTATTGCGTTGTCATCAGATTTACATAATACTAGCTGTGCTCGCAACTTCGTCCGCTTGGAATACCCTTTTTTCGCAATAAAAGGTAGCCTATGTCCTTTCTCGGGGTCTAAAGATTGTCTGTGCCAAATTTCATCAAAATCGATTGAGAGGTTTAAGCGGGAAAGCGTAAAAGACAGACAGAGTTACTTTTGCATTTATAATATTAATATAAGTAGGGATGTACAAAATTTCAGCTCAATCGAAAACCGGGAAGTGGATCAAATTTAATTTGCAACTGATTGCACACTAAAATGTGTAAAAACAATAGATTTAAAAGATGCTATGAAATCGTGATTCCAAATTTCGTTTAGACGTACTCTCCCCCTTGAGAAAATGAGTTACGCAATTGAAGCCTCGCTGACTCCTAATGGAAGGGGTGCCAACTACCCGCCTAGCCAATTAATGTACTATTAAGCCAGCTCGTGCGCGATTGTCGCTTCGAATGCGATGCTCTGAGAAAGGGCTCACTCCACGGTTAACTCATTCGTGGTAGCTGTGCCAGTTCGGAAACATTTAAAATTGAGGGAAAAATTTAAACTGTTGACGCTAAATATAATATGATTAGGTACAGTATTAATAATAAATAAATTTTAACCTTATCGACAATAACGACGGTCCAAACACTACCGACAAAATGTTCAAGGTGAACTTGCAGATATTGCACATCATTTTTTGTATTTATATTTACGCGGGACTTAATCACGATTTAAATTATTTACCGTCTCGACGTTTCGGCCGCGTTACAGCGACCGTGGTCACGAGTTAAGTTGAGTTGACTAATTTAAATCGTGATTAAGTCCCGCGTAAATATAAATATGAGTGAGAATCGCGTCATTCTTGCTGCAAAGGTTGTCCATCGCAGTTCAACGCGGAAACGCGGCTAGCGTTTTGGGCACCTTTGCGCCAGGAATGACGCGGGGCGGTTTGTTCGATTAATTTTTATTGTTTTTGTTTTTGTGTGTGATTTGATTACCTATGTAATGAAGAAATTATTTAAAACATTAGGTATATAATTTTTTGTGATTATAAAACACAACATACAAATTCGCAAATGGGAAGGCAGAGCAAACTGAAGCCAACATAGATAAAACCAAGACAATTTAAAGCTGGGAATCACTTTTAGGGCCGATTGTTCAATCACCAGATAAATTTATCTGCCAGTTAAAATTATTGCTATCCTTTTTTCGCGTCATATAAAAGAAAAGTGACAGCCAACATTTATCGGACTGATATGTTTTATCTGGTGATTGAAAAATTAGCCCTTAATATAATTTTAGGTTTATGAGCAGTCGGAAGAGGTGTTGACAGGCCGCTAGCCTGTCGGCTAAGGCATACCCAAACCAATAGCTAAGGAAATATCCTTAGTCGCCTCTTACGATGTCCAAGGAAGAAATGGAGAGGTGTTATTCTAATCCCACAGCTAAAAAAGACAAAAAAGTTATCAAGTTAAAATATTGTTATTTCTATTATTTTATTTTCAGATTTATATCGCCAACACGTCTGTCTGTCACCAAGCAGGTAATACAAAATAAAATAAGTGTTCAAAGAAGCCCTTCATACAAAAAAAAATCATTTTTGTGCTGTTTTTAGTACGGAACCTTTGGAGCGTGAGTTCAACTACCACTTTTATCTTTAACGAGTTAGTTGCATGAATAATAATTATAATAATTATTACATAATTATTATGTAAATGAAAAATTAGTTAACATTGTTTGGTTTAGGACGGAAACCGCGTTCCCGCGCCACCATAATCACGGAACCGGAAATAGTGGCTTGCCTAATCTAATTTAACTGAATGCGGAACGGTTTGAACAAATAACGGCGATTCAGTTAGTGCGCTCGTCGGGTTATGTGTTTACGAAGTCCAGGCGGAAGTAGGAAATGGGTCACACAGGGACATTGTTGGGTATTTAACAATATCGGGGTAGAATAACACCTGAACATTTCTTTCATGGTTGTCGTTTCTGAAGACTAGGTTAAAGTATGCTTTAGAAGTTTAGACTATAAGTTAGTATCTTGTCATCTATTTTTTAACAACATACAATCATGCCTATGTTCCCAAATGGGGTAGGTAGAACAAACAAAACGTGACAGACAAAACATTATGACTCTTTCACGCTTCGCAGGCACTTCTAGCATAATTTTAGGTTTGAAAACAGGTAGAGGTAGTATAATAGTGACCGGTTGCTAGCCTGTCGCTTAAAGCATACCTAAACTTATTTCCTTTCATCCCATGCAATATTCTTAATATTCTTACACAGCCAATAGTTTTAGTCCTGTCACACGACGTTGACCGATGGCCAATCAACGCGTCTGTCCCCGACAGCCAATATCGACGTCCGAATATAATGGAAGAAATACGGGCTTCATTAAAAGATGACACTTATCTGACTTGCGCTATCGGGTAGCGTCGGTCAACAAATACAAGACAATACAGCGTTAGATAACATCGGATGACACTTCTCCATTTCTTTCGTGGTGAGGCGACTAACGAAATAGGTAGGTACAGTATTACCAAACAAAGAATGCTTCACGATGTACCTGCGTAATAAATCAGTTTTGTGGCGCGGGAAACTTCGATCCACCAATGATTAAAGAGATTTTTTCGCGCGCTGAACACTTGTGTTCTGATTGGTTATTGATTGAAGTCTCGGACAGATGACCTTTGACAGATGTCTAGCACCCCATCGCCAAATGCGTCAAGTAGCCGAACTAAAGTGTGTGCGTAGCAAGCAAAATTGTGCCCAGAGCATTTCTGAATAAAGTTCAGTATAGACAAATTACTTGTTAGGCTACTCTCGGATAATATCGTTCTGCGCTTCTCGGCGCAGACGGTAACAGGCGATGTGACTTATTTTCTTTGGAATACTGTACGCTTTAGGCGACAGGCTGTCCTGTCCACAGACTTACATCGAAATATTATGTAGATACCGCGAGTTCCTGCATTTGTTTGGAAACCAAGCGTGCCACTTTTTTCTACCTACTGTAACGTCACATGAGCGCTTTAGTGATGGAAATTGACAGTCCGAATGAAACCGATTCAAAGGTGACGCCGCCTTATTCAAGTCGTCCTGTCTCTAGGCAGTTAAACCTAATCTAAGTGGTACAAAACTAAATTAAATCGCATCAAAGGAAGAGCATTGCTCTCCCTTTCTGCACGTCCAGTACATACACTTGAGTCATCTATTTTGATATATTAAGTCTGTGGTCCTGTCATTATAATACCTCTTCCATCTGTTTTCAAATCTAAAATTATGCTAGTGGCTGCAAAGCGTGGAATAGTCATCTCTTTCTGTGTCACGTTTCGTGTGCTCTGCCTACCCCATTTGGGAACACAGGCGTGTGTGTATGTATGTAATAACAGATGCCGCTATAAGCCTTCTTATGGGATTGCGTTTGGTTGCTTTGAAAGGCTTAACCTATCAAAGGCTAAGGCTAAGAGCACTTCATTTTGTGGATATCGCAAGTGGCGCCTAACCCTAATTGACGTCGGTTGTACGGTCGACCAAGAAAGTGGTCTACCACTTTTGACAAAAGTTTCTATGAGATCAAAATTATCAAAAGGTTGACATTGTCACTGTCATAATGTTATGGCGAGGGGAAATCGACCTTGTTGTTTCATGAGGTTCAAATGAGTATCGATCTTGAGGGGGTTGACTAATTTCTTGGTCGACTGTACGACGAGCGATGCGATTAGCTATGTCCACACCAGTGCGCTTTCACGTTCACCTTGCGTCTTCCTCTGACGCATGCCCGTGCAACCACAGCGCATGCACTGAAACTACATCCGTCCTCAATGAAGACGTACTGGCGGCATGCGCTGTGGTTGTTGGTTGCACGGGCATGCGTTAGAGTAAGACGCAAGGTGAACGCGAAAACGCACTGGCGTGGACCCTATTTAGTCGTGCGACGAATTAAAACGAAGATTTCTTCAGTGTCCTATTTGGTGGTGTCACACCTATAACACCTCTCTATTTCTTCCGTGGATGTCGTAAGAGGCGACTAAGGAAGGTATATTTTAGGCCATGGGCTAATGACCTGCCAGATTAAAACCTAAAAATATGCTAGAAGTCACGAAACGTGAATATAGTGTTTTCTATGTAGTCTTGAGTGCTCTCTAATCCCAGTTGGGAATGAAAATGAATGAATTGAACGAGTAAATGTTGAAATCCCGTTGTCATTACAGGAAATGTAATGGATTTTTGAATTCACGTGCTCTGCCTACCCCTCATGGGAACACAGGCGTGGGAGTATGTACATATGTATGTATTACAGGAAATGTTGAGTGGGTGATCGCAACTCTCTTAGAACTAGGTATAAAAGCACTATGAAACTAGATTTATAGTACTTATCCAGCATAGGGTACGTTCCACTTAGCGCCCGCAACGCCATCGACCATGACCGCAGAAATTGCCGTTCTACTAACATAAATACGCCGCGGGCGCTGCAGGCGAATGTTGTGGAACACACAACTTGAGTTGAGTACTGTATGCGCGTAGCAACTTTTTTTTACCATACCGCCATGGTAAAAAAAAGTAAAAAAAAACTTTTAAGTAAAACGGTTTTATTTTAGTCTAATCAATGTTTATAAAACCGGTTTACTTAAAAGTTTTTATTTACTTTTTTTTCAAGCTTTTAGTTTTTTTTTTAATTTGATATAGTGCACTGTATTTTCCTTGCAAATACCTTTCAATTGATACCCCCATATTGATGGGGTAGATAAGAATTAGGTCATCCGCCATTTTGTAGCGGCGGCCATTATAAATTTACAATGACAATGAATGTACATTATTGTATTGTCACCACAACTAAAAGCGCATGCCGTATTTAAGATCAATCAGTTGACGAAAAGAGGGTGAAATTTCAATTTCTAAATTTGAACCAACAAAGACCAAAGAATAAAGACTAAAACAAACGGGGTAAGCTAAGTAAAACCGTTTAAAAAGTTGAACCTGAGAGGATTGTCAGTGAATATTTCCCCAGGATTGTATTAAAAATTAACTCAACATGGTAGGTATCCCGTGACTTGGTTGGGTATTTCACAAAACGAATGAAACTCGGAAAATTCATTTTTTAATGCTATGTTTTGACAGTGTTGTGTGTTGACAGGTGACGTTTTAGTGAAAGCCCACTCTGACGCACTCTTAGTAAGTGGGCGAAGTGGCCGCGATGTGGTCTACACAGGATGTGTAGGTCTGCGGGATACGCAGGCCTTGGGTGGAACGAAGCATCTAGTGTATTCCAAACGATGATGGATTCAATAACGAATTCGTTTGCGAATTCAAGCTGGATTGTATGGAAACTGAGACAGCGCCACCAGCGGAACGTTTGCACGACTGCCGCGGTCGGCACGTCTTCTAAATCCCGCGTCGATTCGCAAACGAAATCGGTATCGAATCCATTTTCGTTTTGAATACACTTAACTAGACGTTCAGTATAGTGTTACAGTTGTTGCGGGTGGTTAGTGGAACGTACCCGCAAAGCGAAACAAGTCGTGACGCGACCGTCACGTGCTATTACCGTCTGGTTCACAAATGCGGGGATTTCTCAACTCCCCCGCATTATGCTAATGCTCTGGATTGATACACATGAGCTCATTATGGCTTATGATGTCAGCGTAGCGTATGCTGTACGCATGTACCATCGCGAACAGGGATTGTTGAGCCACTTACCTATGTTTGTAACTTGATCGTGTAATACTAATCCAATAGCTGACATCTAGTCGGTCACTTCGGTCATTGATTACACGTTTAAATTGCGAACAGTGGCAAGTGGCTCAACAATCCCGGTTCGTGGCTGTACGTCAATGATGGTCAAGTTATTTCGTCGTGTTAATGAAGCGGAGAACGATCGGGAAAACTTGCGGAAGTTACATTCCGCATTAGTGTCCCTGCGGGTCTTGCAAGTGTCAACAATGCGGCCTTTAAGTTTGCGGCGGTTATAGCGCTCTAATTACATATAGAGGCCTCTTCGTAGCCAGGGTCACTTGGAACGTAACTAAATGGTTACAGATTCGATCACTCGCGTTTATCTGGCGCTGTAGATTTTACATTAAATAGGTTGAAGAATTTGTGGCTTCGTTGATCTTAAACGAAAGGATTTATTCCGATGCAATGTTTTATATTCTACACATACGTACATAAGTCACGCAATAAAACTCAATAAAATTATTTATTCACTTTTATTTAAGATACCTAGGTGTAATAAGTACTCATAGACTGATTGATATTCCCGCCAAAGAAGTTAAAATAAAACCATTTATTACCTATTTCTATTTTACTTTTGAAATTCCTTAAAAAATTAATATCCGTAACCGAAATCGACGGATGATCTGAAATAAATTCATATCTGTATCCGGTATTACAATAATTTCTCTATCCGTATCCTAAATTTTATATCCGCCACATCCCTGCTAAAGTACCTACATAATCGAGTCGGAGCTGACTCGGAATTCAATAAGCGTAAATCAGTATCCACTATTGAATCACCAATTAGCACTGTAGACATAATCGATTCGAGATTCGCTAAAAAATAGCTCACCTTGTGAAGGAAGTGCCTCATTTCAAAGACAGAGCTTGCAAAATTCTTCGTAAACAAAACCATGACGATTTCACGTTTCGTGCAATAAGCTAAGTCCACACCTGTGCGCTTTCACGTTCACCTTGCGTCTTCCTCTGACGCATGCCCGTGCAACCACAGCGCATGCGCTGAAACTAGATCCGTCTTCAATGAAGACGCGCTGGCGGCATGCGCTGTTGTTGGTGGTTGCACGGGCATGCGTCAGAGGAAGACACAAGGTGAACGTGAAAGCGCACTGGTTGTGGACTTAGCTATATTGCATATTTTGATGGTTTCAAGTTGGCAGGTATAATAGTGACAGGTTGCTAGCCTGTGTCGCCTCCTTAGTCGTCTTCTACGACATTCACGTCAGAAATAGAGCAGTGCACAGGCGTGATGTATGTACCACCGCGAACAGGGATTGTTGAGCCACTTACCTATGTTTGTAACTTGGTCGTGTAATACCAATCCAATAGCTGACATCTAGTCGGTCACGTGTCGGTCATTGATTATACGTCTAAATTACGAACAGTGGCAAGTGGCTCAACAATCCCGGTTCGTGACTGTATATATTTGTCTCCGGAGTCGCTGTTAAAGACTGTGGTGGTACCAGGATCGCATAGACAGCAGGAGCCCACGTACCATCGCGAACCGGGATTGTTGAGCCACTTACCTTTGTTTGTAACTTGGTCGTGTAATACTAATCCAATAGCTAAGATCTAGTCGGTCACATCGGTCATTGATTACACGTCTAAATTGCGAACAGTGGCAAGTGGCTCAACAATCCCGGTTCGTGACTGTATGTTTGTATGAAATTGGCCTATGGGTCGTTTCTTTAGCGGATGCAGTCGACGTAAAAATAGGGATTTGAGATGAAGAATCCTTCTCGGAAAGCCGACACCCACTAGGGGTAGTCAATAACCCGAGTTATATTAGAGTGGCTGCAAGTGGGGTCAACGCTCGCGTAATAAAAGAAACAAGTTACTTATAGCAAGCTTGAAAGCTTTGAGATTTCGCAGAGTTGGACGATGTTATCGTAACATTTGATATTGCAGATTTATCATAAAACGTCCAAATTTAGTCCACACCCCTACATCCTTAGGTGCTGCAGTTGACAGACTATCCGAGACGCACTTTTTAGTCTGTGAAAATAGAACCTATGCAATTATATGCAGTAACGCACACGACGCGCAAAAAGTCCCATCCGTGTAGACTTTTTGTGCGCCGCAGACACGATCGCACAAAGTGTGCGCTGCACTTAGTCATAGATGACGCTTATTTCCTCAAACGTAAGCAAAGTATACGAAAAACTGAGAAAAATCCATAACTCACATAAGTTCACGTTTGAAAGCAATTTTGATAACAAAGGGAAGAGGTATAAAGGCGAGTCCAAATTAGTAACATTTTGCCGGACCGAACACCGTGACCGTGACAGAGCCGGGAGTTTGTATCGATAGTGTGGACGAAATTTGTTACGCGTACAAATGTTACGATCAGTTATCCGTTCAATTCTCCGAAACAAAATGTCTGTACGTCCAAACATTGTACGTACTCCCACAATGTGGTTGTGACAAATGTGGACGATGTTTTGGTTTTGTTACGGGCAAATGACACTGGGTACGGGCCGATCCATCCAAAGTGGTTTTTTTTCAAAGGATGTTCGGTACTGTCACGGTGTGCGGGAGAGGTACACACTGCGATTTTTGTCACGCGTACAAGCACGCGTGTCTACACGGGATTGATGGATCGGGCGAATGCACGTCTTGACAAGACAACCCCCGCTCCCCCGCCCCTCGCACGTATGGCATTCATCGGTTGTAGAGGACTATCGTAACATTTGTACGCGTAACAAATGCCGTCCACACTTATCGTTACAGACATCGAGCTTTGTCACGGTCACGGAGCTACCACCAGCGTCCGATGCGATGCAAACTTCTATCCGTCCAGACTATACGTAACAAGTCCGCGGCGATGTCACGGTGTTCGGTCCGGGGAAATGTTACTAATTTGGACCCGCCTTTATAGTGACAGCTTGCGAGCCTGTCGCACCTATGCCTACACCTGTTTTCTTAGTTGACTTTTACGACACCATACAGGATAAAATTAAGAAGTGTTATTTTAAACGGTTCTCTATTGGAAGGCATAAAGTTTTTTAGACTAATATTGTTTCGCATAACACTTTTCGCCGAAATTGTTTTTTGCATAATCATCATTACGCATATTTTTTAACGCATAATATTAAAAAGCCTAAATACAGAAAGCATAATTGTCATCAAGACTAATGTCTATAAGCATAAGCATAAATAGGCATAATAATCAAAAGGCATATCAATATGCATAATAGTATTATGCCAAAAAATAGTAAAGTTTTGTGCCAATGGCTCGTAGTAATAGGCTAGATGACTAGAAAAAACTATTTAGTCCGTCAGATAGACTACGAAAAAATATTGTACCCATATTTTTTCTTTTATTTGACAAACGAAAAATGACGATAATACAGAGCCTAAAAGTTTCGCGTGACGTCACGTTCGAGTACAATTTTTACTCAAACGTGACGTTACGAGCCCCCACTCAGGAAGTTTGATGATCTGTACCTTTGTCGATGTTTAATTTTTTGATAAACTAAAAAATATGTGTCTAATATTTTTCCATAATCTAACTTACGGACTAATTAGAATGATATATTTTTAACCCTGTCATCATCCCTATTATTGCTATTCATACCAATGGTATGCATACTTATGTATTATTTAGGAACTAAATCGATGTCGATGATGGTCCGCGAACTATTCAGCGATGTTTAGGCGCTTCGCGCCAGGATTTCATACTAACCTAACCTAACCTAATAATAGTAATTACATGGTAACAACGAAACTGAGTTTTTAAATTATGCATTAAGACATTTATGCCAAATAATTATTAACCCAAACAATAGTATGCGTAATGTGTATTCGGCCAATACAAATTAGTCCAATTGAAATTATGCTATTAGCATAGTATGCCAAAAAAGTATTAGGCCAAAGTATTATTATGCGAAAGTACTGTTATGCCAAAATTAATTATGCCAAATCAATTATGCGAAACAAAAATAGTCTAAATAAAATTATGCATTCCAAGGGGATCCCATTTTAAACACATACACCACTAAAGCCGTGATTGTTTGTATGATGTAGTATACATGCCTTTTTGCCTTTCTTTCGCATAATTGTTTATATAAGTTTAAATTACTCAATTGAGGGAAATTAGTAAATTGAGATGCTTTAAAGTGTGTCACACACTAAGCAGATACGGTAAGATATCTGTTACTGAACAGATATCTGTCAACATCGCTCCCTATACAAGTCAATGAGCTAACACAGCGCAGATTTACCGTCAAGTATCTGTTGGCATCGACATATAACATTTTATCGTATATGCGTAGTCTGTGACGAGCTTAAGTCGAATGGTGGACAATCGCCTACATAATATTACGCCTGTACTCCTGAAAAGGGTAAGTACCTACACATACAAACATACATACACTCACGCCAATGTTCCCAACGCGATTTTAGGTTTGAAAACAGATGGAAGAGGTAGTATAAAAGTGACCGGTTGGTAGCCTGACGCCTAAAGCATACCTAAACTCTTACGACATCCACGGAAGAAATGGAGAGGTGTTATTCTAGACCCAGCACCACACGGGTTCGGGTTAAGTACGTACCATCGCGAACAGGGATTGTTGAGCCACTTACCTTTATTTGTAACTTGGTCGTGTAGTACTAATCTAATTGCTGACATCTAGTCGGTCACATCGGTCATTGATTACACGTCTAAATTGCGAACAGTGGCAAGTGGCTCAACAATACCGGTTCACCACTGTACACGGGTTGAAATTTTAAACAGCGTTTTATCTTTATTAAACTTCCGGGTTGCCCTTTTTTCCATGCGGTTTGACAATCTTGCCCGACGGGCCGTCGAAGAATTCAGAATTAAATTCCTTGCCGTCTGACGTTCGGTGTGTGACCACTTTAGACCAAGATTTTTAAAGTTCCCAGTTCCTACGGGCATTGTTAAAGTCGTGGACTGAACTTGTAGAAAAGAATAGACAGCCGTAGTTAAAAGTTTTAGAACACGAGACATTTCCAAAGTAGTTTGTAAATTTTAATTTGTTCTGTTAGGGTTCCGTACTTCAAGGGTAAAACCGAACCCCAGTACTGAATTAATTAATATTTTGTTGTATATCTACTTTAAAAGTAAATAATTAAATTAAAATAAGGTACATATTTAACCTCCTGGATCCTGGAGATCCTTATTTTGCCAAAACTATCATTTTTTCCATAAACTGTATTAAGTACATACCCCTTACTGTTGGAAAATTATTTAAAAAAATCCTGGTGTTTTCCCCTCGATTTTTCACTATGTCCTCAGACGAGTACACGAGGACTTTGACCTCACTCGAGAACTGTATTAACTAAATCAAAATACTAGAAAAATCAACTTTATTTGCGTATAAACTCATAAAAACTCCTGATTTGTACTTCCTTCGATTACTTAAGTATCACATAAATCGCAATATCACAAAGAATTAACATTACTTACGTACAAAATACTTTTTATACTGATTATACACTGGTTTACAAAGGTAACAGAATCTTTTATTAAAAATAGTAACAAAAACGAACTTTAATATATAATTTGCACTAGACGCACTTGTACAAACATAAAAACTTGTATATAAAAATAAATCACTTCACTAGATGAAATCTGGGTACACTGAAATCTGAGTATTGTTCATGACCCAGATTTGATCCTATATTCTAAAAATCACAATTGTTACAATTTCACTAAGTAGGTACCTAAAATTTTTTTACGGACTTAATCTAAAGTAAACGTTATGTTTTAATTCAGTTTTTAACTTGTAGAACATACATCTGGTGGTGAAAAAAATGGAATGGGAATGTCTTCATTTTCTAAATCGTGTGCCAAACTTGAACAAGTAGCTGCTGATGCATCGCTTATTTTGCTTTTTATGCTTGGACTAGAAAACCGTGACTCCCCTCTATTTCTATTTGTAATGCAGGACTAGGAACCGCCGAATTTATATCTTTCGATATATTTTGTAGATTTCAAAGATGTCACTATCATCGTTGTTTTCTGATTCAGATGAAGTACAATCATGGCGTTCTAACTTTGGAATGATGAATGATACTTAGTTGTCACATAAACATCTTCGCCTTCGGAAAGGCCGTCGGATTCATCGAAATTAAGCAACTCCTCTATTTCACCTGATTCAAGCCTGAAAATTGACATTAAAACATAATTATTTTTTACGAAAGATAAAACAACTGACAGCGTTGAGACCCTTTGTACTCATACGAGAACATAAAAAAAATTAATTCGTCCTCTTGTACTCGCACGAGTACATTAACTTCAGAGATACATAAAACTATTTTTTTCCAATTATATGCAAGAAATGCACTTACTAACATCTGAAATACACTAAAAGTGTACTAATAAAAACAAAACAAAAATATATAATTAACAATCCATTGAGATAACTTTAGATTTACTTACCGCGAGGCATGGCGTGGCCGGCAGCGTCCGATGTCAACGCCGCACTGATCGCTGATTGGGCGTTTGTGA
>BHDV01004456.1:62921-90099 GCA_005406045.1 Adoxophyes honmai
GCCTCTTTCCCACAGGGGTAGGCAGAGACCACTTTGTTCCACTTGCTACGATCCTGACGTACCTCTTTTGCTTCATCCACGTTCATTAGTTTCTTCATACATGCTCGTCGATTTCGGGTACTCTTGACCTGGCCTGTTTCTAAAACGTCCGCCGAAATTATACCTTGACCTATTTCCTTAGTCGTCTCTTACGACAACTACGGAAGAAACGGAGAGGTGTTAGAGGCAGCGCAGACGACAGTCTTTTTATGCGATCGAGTCTGCGGCGCACAAAACGTCTGCGTGGATTGTATGCATTGTGCGCCGGACTTTTTGCGCGTTACTGCATAATAATTATATAGGTTCTAATTTCACAGACTAAAAAGTCCGTCGCGGATAGTCTGTCGTCTGCACAGGGCCTTATTTTAAGCTTGACACCACATGGAACCTAAAATTGTGCTAAATATCGCTTCGTGTGTCTGTTTACCCCATTGGCAATGCAATTTAAACGATTATTGATCTCGAAAACTTTACAGTTACCAATTACACGAGGGAGCTTATTTCTAATTAATATGATTATGTCATGAGAGCATTTAATCTTCTCTTAATTAGTTTATTATACCGGTTATGAGTCACGAGGCTTCGAGTAATATTTCTGTCACTTGAGGGCGGGCGCGACTTCAGTCATAGATACATCACCTTTATTTCATTTTGATAATTATATTACACTAGCTTTTGTCCGCAGCTCCGCTCGCGTTAAATTCGGGGTATCACAGAAGACATAGCACACATACCAATTTATAGCTTTCTACGTTGAAAACTTCCACCCCTCATTTTAGGGAAATGGGGGTTTTTGAAGAGACAAAAAGTAGCCTATGTCACTTTCCATGCCCTAAACTATCTCTACCTAAACAATCACGTCAATCCATCGCTCCGTTTAGCCGTGAAAGACGGACAAACAAACACACTTTCACATTGGTACGGATTAAAATGTCAAAACAGTAAATTCGTATAAGTAAATAATAAAAATGAATTAAAACATAATTATGCTGGAAGTGAAATACTCATGGTTTTGTCTATGTAGCGTTTCGTGTGCTCTGCCTACCCCATTTGGGAATACAGGCGTGTTGTATGTATGTTAGGTTTAAAAATTAATGTCAGTTTTTTTTGTAGTGACGGGTTGATAGCCTGTCGTCTAAATTATACTTGATTCTACTTCCTTAGTCATTGCTTAAGAGATCTACGGAAAAATGGAGATGGGATTTTGCAAAAAAGTTTGACGTTTTAGTTTGACTTTGATGTCTATGTGCCTGTCCGTGGCATCGTAGCTCTCGAACAGATGCAGTTTTTGTAATCGAAATCTCGAATGGAATCTGTTCAGTAGTTTTTGATATTCATTAATGAAAAATCAGAAAAAGTAGACTTTTCAAACTTTTAACGTAAATAATAAAATAAATTAATTCCTTAACTAACAAATATTATAATCATTTTATTAAATATAAAATATGTCAATTACAAATCAAATACAAAAAATCAAATAAGTCAAATACAAAAAAAAATTAAAAAAATTAAAAATAAACTTAAGCCTAAAGCCTAAGCTAGTCCAAAAGGCCCCCCCGAGTTGCCCCCGGTGCAAAGGTACCCATAACACTAGCCGCGTTGCCTCGTTGGATGGCAATGGATAACCTTTGCACCAGGTACGAACCCGCGCGAGCATCCCCTCCCCTCTCTCTCATTTTGCGCCCCTTCCATTCTCATTCCTTAACTATGTTAAAATACTTGTCGGCACAATGTCACAGTCTTCATTAATCTAATATAGATTATTCTGCCATCTAACAAAATCCACTTACTATGAGACCATCGATGTATAAAGGAAGAAGATAGGCACTATATTATTATCTAGTGCATGACTTTTGCTACCAGGAAAACATGATATGATAGGATCTTAAGTGTAAGTCATCTACTGTATAACTCGTAAATGAGTGACGTCAGAAATAGCAAAAGTGCAAGAAAAAATAAATATTTTCGCATTGAAAACCATAACACGTGTTAACTCACTGCTAAGTTAAAAATACAGTTTATTAATCGTGATATCATAATCATGGTTTTGTCCGGCGCACATTACATACAATCCACGCAGACTTTTTGAGCGCCACAGTCTCGATCGCACAAAACGTCTGTCGTCGGCGCTGCCCCTAATCGTGCCTATGTTCTCACATGGGGTAGGCAGAGCACTCAAAACGCTACATAGACAAAACGATTCCTCTTTCACGTTTCGTGCCCACTTTTAGCATAAATATATTTTTGTTTTTAGGTGGCAAGTACAATAGTGACAGGTTGCTAGCCTGTCGCCTAAAATATACCTTGACCTGTATCCTTAGTCGCCTCTTACGACATCCACGGAAAAAAACGGAGAGGTGTTATTCTAAGCCCGACCTCCGCACGAAAAAAATACATGTTTAATATTTTTTTGTAATCTGACGGACTAAATTTCAACGTTGTGTGTGAAGTACCCAATCCGCACTAGGCCTGCGTGGGAACTATAGCCCAAGCCCTCTCATACTGAGGGGAGGCCTGTCTCCTGCAGTGGGACGTGTATAGGCTGATGATGATGATGATGACGGACTAAATAGTTCTTGTCGTGCACCCTATTGATGGATCCCGATTAAGAAGAATTTGGGATCACTCGATCACCCATTGTTGGGCCAACTTTACTGAGCTGTTTTATCATCAATGGTTGAGTCAGCACCGGCGGCGACGGCGGGTCTCCGCTGGCTGGCGAGCTGCCAGCGCGGCTGCTCTTTGTTTATCCTGATCTAACCTGCCGATTGGTGACCGAGTTAGACAAGCCGTGTTGCAAGTTACTGAGAATTATCAGGCTTGCCGCAGTCGTTTGGTTTAATTGACGATGCTAAACAAGTATAGGTTAGAGCACGACACAAAGTTTGTATCGCTAAATCGAACTAATAACTAAAACGTTTAAAGCGTAATCAATGGTTTCATAATTCAATATCTTAAAAAAATACGGATCGGCCACGCTATTGTCTAAAGCACAAAAATCAAAATCGTTTTTAATTTGACAGTTTCAGTGTCAGGTCGCTTTGAAATGTTTCAATTTTCGAACGATTTTTGGTTTCAACTGTCAAATTAAACACTATTTTGATTTTTGATGGGTTTGACAATAGCGCTGCTGGTTTCAGTCAAACTTAACTACAAACCACAGCAAAAAAATTAGCTTTTGAATGAAAAAAACCACAGCGCAATCAAATTACGATGTAATAAGGTAAAAGTATCAATGCTCGACGCCTCATAGATGACACCCATCTGTCACCTGTCTTACTATGACATGAGGTTGCAAGTGCCAAGTATTGGGTCAATGTCGAGCACAGGGACGTTTACCTTCCACGAATCAACACGGAACATAATAGCAGTCCTCTTGCATAGCAATTTCCCAAATGAAACGAAAGTAGGGTAGTAGGGACATACAACGTGTAATGTTACCAGTATCTTATTTAGGGGAGGGGGTCAAACATGGCTTCCATTCTGATTACTAGAGACTGCAGCCGATTGAATTGCTAACCCAGTATAACTACCTCATTCACGGAAACAAGTCAATATCGCTCTCTCTGTCTAATCCCATACAATTGACAAAGACAAAAAGTCGACCACGTTTGATAATCTCGAAAAATGTGTTCACACCTGGCTAACAATAGAAGTGAAATTTTAGGCTTTTTAACCGACTTCAAAAAGGAGGAGGTTCTCAATTCGACCTATTTTTTATTTTTTTTTAAAGTTTATACTCGTCATAATAAATAGCAAAATTGATGTTGAATAGTTTTCTCAGTCAAGGTGATATTTTTTTTATTTTTTCACAACCCCTAGGTGTCTTATTATTTTTTTATTCAAGGTGAAAGTTCATTTAACAATAATAATTTAACACTTTAAATTACAACGAAAATTTTCTTACGAAATTACAATCTGTCAACAACGTTTTGATAAAACACTGGTAGCCAATTTTGAACACTGCATTTTTTGTTTTCCCCACTAAAGCCGAGTACTCACTAGCGAGCCGTAACTGTAACCGTTGCATGTACTGTAACCAAAAAACATAATGTGTTCGCGGTTCGCAAACCTGCGAGCGTTACGCGAGTGGCTTGCAGCGAGCCGATGTTTACAATTTACTCATTTTTGAACCTGAAACTGCAGTACGCGTACACAAGAACCTCGTTACTGTATCACACATGTTACGGTTACGGCTCGCTAGTGAGTACCCGGCTTAACTTATTGCTGTGAATGATGTATCCCGAATATGCAAAATTTATGCCACTGTAAATGTGATACGTTGCCGTTGGGTTGTAAGGCTTTGATCCTTTGCTTTTGCTTCCTCTTCGTGAAGTACCTCGACGAAGTACTCTAGAAACTAAATTCTTTCAACTTTGCGACCCTTTGAAGGCTTTGACTCGCCCTCAAAAACCGACAGCATTTTTTTTAATACATACATACAATCACGCGTGTGTTCCCAAATGGGGTAGGCAGAGAACACGAAACGTGACATAACCATGATTATGACTATATCGCGCTTTGAAGCCACTTCTGGCATAGTTTTAGGTTTGCAAAGATGGTAGAAGTAGAATAGTGACAGGTTGCTAGCCTGTCGCCTAAGACACATCTAAACCTATCCTTAGTCACCTCTTACGACATCCACGGAAGAAATGGAAAGCTGTTATTCTAACTCGACACCACAGGAAATCTTACATCTTAGTAACAAGAGCAATATTGGCTCTCCACTGGCACATACGGAACCCTAAAAACAGAGCATTTGTTTAATTACTCCGACATTGAGTCCACAGTCTTGTCACATCAATCGAGCCGCGTTAACACTGGGGTAGGGACGCGACGATGTATCGATACATCGATAGATATCGATACATCAAATGTTTCTATATTCATCATGTTTTTTTGTGACTTTCGCTTACATTTGTCACTAAGCGGGGTTTAAGCAAGTTATTTTTAATACGGTTACAGCGCCTATGGTAATGAGTTGTCTCAAAAAAAAAAGATATTTGTCAAGATTGAGAAAATATTGCCGTCATGCCGTCGATAGACTTGATTTTATTACTTTGTTACGTTTATAGGATATACTAAAAATAGTGAACTTTAAATAAATGTTTGTTTTGGTTTAATTGGTAATAAAATAAAATGGGTCAAGGTAGCCTAGCAGTTTGTCCTGTGGCCTCTAGAGCAGAGGTTCGTAGGTTTGAATCCCTGGCTTGCACCTTTGTATTTTCCGAAATTTGTATGCATTGAATTTGATATTTACTACGAACTATTCGGTGACGGAAAACTTCGCTAAAACGTTGACTTAAATAAAATAAGTCGGATAAGTTTGCCTTTATACCTGAAACTGTTATCGTCTATTAGTTTCAAGAGTCATTCAATACAATATCAACAATACCATCGTCTCAAAACTTTAGTCGATTGTCGATGTTTCTTTCGATGAAAGTATCGATATCGATACCGATGTGCTCTCCCACTCTACACTGGGACTCGCAGCGGCGCGCGCGCCGTATTATTAGCCGCAGCGCCCGGCCGCCCGGGAGGGGGGATGGCGATCAATTTATACACGTGATGACAGACGCACCGAATTACCGGGAAGATGGATAGAAATGTTAAGAATGATGGCTTTATTTGAAGGACACCCGTTTTGTTTCTATTAATATTTAAAAAAAAATGGATGAGTTAATACCACAAGGTGAACTGGGATGGGATAGTTCAAAACATTAATAATTTTTTTTAACTTCATTTAAGCATAATAGGTTCCTAAGAGCACTTTTACTGTCGTTTTCATCTACCAGTGTTTCAGAAAGACCGTCATTGCCAAGAAGAATGAGCCGCAAGAAACTATAGGACAATCGGCGAGACATGATCCCTGACATGAGCCATGACAGTTCACGTTAGTGATGGGGCGTGTCGATGGAACTTAACTTTATTAAAGACGAAGGAGTTTTGTTATGTTGTCGTTGAAGTGATTTAATTTTTTTGGCATAAATTAAAAACTAAAAAAACCTAAATTTTCCAAAAATAGAAATGGACCCATTTCATTTCCTTATCGTATAATTTTACCCAGTAAACAAACTTTCGTTTTGTGAATCAGGTCATTTATGTAAGGCCCGTACCGTACCGAAAAGTTTTTTTACAAAATCCTTATTATTACCAGCAAAAATTTGGCCGGTAACTGTTTTAAATTTTTGTTAAAATCCCTCTATTTATGATATCTTTGTGCATCTATTGGCATAGTCAAATCAGTTTGAGTACGGTTATTATTAAAAATGCAGGGCGATAAAATAATGAGGAGATAAACTGTTTTGCGAAATTATCTCAAAAATCTCAGTTTAAGTTTTGCGGCGGTAGGAAAAATGGTGGATGTCTTTGTTATTCATTGGAGTTTCATTAAATATCGTCAATATACTTTGTAAAAAAACTTTTCGGTACAGGCCTTCTTATGTAAAATATATATTTTGTGAACTTTGAACTTCAACTTTTGTGTATGGCAACACGAGTCGCTTTTAGGGTAGCAATCACCACAAACTCCAGCGTTTCACTGTTGAGTACAGTTTTACGTAGTCTTTTCGGCATTTCGCATTGCAGACAACTTAAATGATTATAAATCGAAGACGGAAAGTGTACTACTTTAGTGTATTTTGTGTACATTCTTTTCAACTTATCGACATTTTTATCGACATTTTTTTATTGATATTTTTCCACATTAGTCGATGTCTTCCAAACGAAGTAACTTTTGCAAGACGTAAACGTAAATTCTGGTTGAGATAATTCCTTGTAAATGTTAAGAATTGTTATAATTCCATCGAAATATCATTGTAATGAAATAAATCTACCTAAAATAAATAAACGTAATTTTTAAACGCCTACGGTTCGATTTCAATGTAACGGTGACGCCGCTACAAGGTTGTATCGTGATTATTATTGTCAGTGTCCCAGGGATCATTACTCGTCGATTGTTCTATAGGCAGAAAGTAATTTTTTCAAAATATTTTTTTTACAAAATTAAATAAAAAAGAATGAATCCATAACAATAATAAAAAAAAGGTGAGTACATATGTACAATGTACCTACATGGTGTTTAGTAACATTGATGATCGTTGCCATACACACTGATGCGTATTATGCTAGGTTTACACGGGCTTAGTAGCTACTTGTCATTAGTGTAGGTGGTTAGGGACTTACAGGCACAGTGACAAGTGGCAAGTAACCGTCTACACTGTGGTGTTAGAGAATTGTTTTAGTACAAAACACTTTGGCAGCTTTGACTAGGTAATCTAATAATCACTAATCAAATTGCACTTGTTAAAATGTTTTCACCACTCGACAAGTGACAAGTATTAGTAGATTTTTACCTGGGGTGGGTGCTTGTCGCTTAGTAAATAGGAACGGCTTCTAATCACTTGCACTTGCAGTTCCACTGATACTAAGCTCTTATACAACATGTTTATACACCTGTGACAAGTGTAAGTGACAAGTACTAAGCATTTGCTACTAACCCCGTGTAAACCTAGCATATCGAGAGAGTGGCCCGTGTTTTGATCGTAACGACGACACTTGGGGTACCGGGCAATAGCTGAGCTTAAAATTGCGCTACAAATTGCAACGAAACGAATGGCTCGATTTGGCCTGTCATAGGCGTGAGTGTATCTGTCAAGTCCCTTGTTAGACAATAGCCCAAATCACGAAGGCCGGATGTCTCAATGAGTTCATGAGTAGCCAATTTGCAGCGATTGCCCCTCATCACGCTGATGATGATGAGGTTCAGGGTCTCCGTTGATTCGGTAATCGGTTTCGTGACCCCTGAATTGTGTCCCTATGTCACTGGCAAGGCCACAACAGATCACCAGGGGTCGGATTTGTCATCGCATAATCCGATGAAAGAAAACTATGGAGTCGATATTAAAACTAAACTTTAATTCATATTCATACTCACTAATTTTCTTAGTCCCGTAATACTTTGCCCCTTGTGCAGGTTAACAGATTAAAAATGTTAAAATCGAAAATTAATCTTACTGAATAAAATTAAAATATGGAAATATTTGTCATTATTTACTCGTATTACAATTGTAATTTTGAAATGGACAATGCACATGCCATACCTTGTCAAGATTTTGAGGCACTCAATCCTGTATCTACAAGCTTTATGAATATTGGAAACTAGATGCACATTTTAAAAGTAATGTTTTATTTTACTTTAGTTTTATTCACAATGTAATTTATTTCTACTTACTTACATAATTTGTTTTATTTATAATTTAATTTCGTTTTTAATGAAACGAATGAGTATGAGTATGGTTTACTTAACAATTTAATTTTAATTTAATTTTAATATCGACCCCATAGTTTTCTTTCATCGGATTATGCGATGACAAATCCGACTCCTGCAGATCACAGTCGGCCAAGAAATTGGTCCACCCCCTAAGGTCGACGTTCATTTGAACCTCGTTAAAACAAGGTCGATTTCCCCTTGCCATAACATTATACATACATATTCTCACGCCTGTATTCCTAAGAGGGGTAGGCAGAGCACGTGAATTCAAAAATCCAGTGCCACGTTTAGCAATTTCAGGGTAACCAGATGGTTTAAACGTGATATTGCAGTGACAGGTTGCAAGCTCATCGCCCACAATACATTAACCCTTTTCCAGAATCGACTTTTACGACACCCACGGGAAGAAAGGGGGAGGTGCTATTCTAAACCGGCACCACACGGGAAAATATTATGACAGTGACAATAGCTCCCCTATTATTATTGTACTCAAGTCACGTCATGTGTCATGTCAAATTAGTGATAATTTTATCTTACAGAAACTTTTGTCGAAAATGGTAGACCACTTTTTTAGCCGACCGTACAGTCAAAGAACTAGATAACTGTGCCGCTTTGTACCTTTTTACGAGAAATGTCACTGGTATACTATCTACTACGCAGCAATACGAAACTCACTATGAAAAGGTTCCAAGTGGGACAGGTATCAATTTCCTTGACTGTACAAGTCAATAGCCATACAAAGTGCTATCAAGCAACGCTATACACTGTTTACAGACCGATATCTCCGAACAGTTGTGATCAATTCTGAAATCTTTTTAGTCAAATTAATCGTAAGTCCAAACTTAAATTGTAACAAATAGGTAAGTATCTTAAATGAAGTGCTTTGAAAGTGTTTTTCATTAGCTTCATGTAAAAAAATTACATTAAAAATTACATTAAAATGTGATTTTTTTATACAGTATAATATAGTAAGTAATCGTCTCAAGATATCTATGCAGTAATATTGACGCTAAAGTAAAAATTAGGCGTAAGAATTTATATCAGAACAGAAGCGATTAGCTTTTGTCCCTACCTTCAGGTAATTGGCTAGTTATGCTCTACCTGTCAAAACCTATCATTACATCGCCAGTCTCAATTACAAGCACACACAACAACTGACAATTCCACGTAGCATATCAAAACACCTGCTTCAGAATGGCCTTAAGAATGACAGAGATTTTGATGAATCTTCCCAATGAGCGGCTCGCGGTCCGCTTCCCGAGGGAAATCAGAGCCGCCCCGGCTTGACAGCCACTGTTAGCCGATGTTATGAACCAGGTTATTCACTAGCATAAGCTCTTATTTGGCCACGTATTTCGGGTCTAAGGATATCTAGCTCGAAAATAGGTTGAACATGAAGTGGCAATCAGAACACGACAACGGCATCAAAATTATGGTGGATTTGGCTTGATCGTGAGATTGGTGGATTCGGACTCGCGCTCAAATGGTTCCGTATCAAAAACAAAAAAAAACAGGGTTTTTGTAGGTATGGTAAGACAACGCGACAAGTATCATATGCCTTGAAATTGTTTTTCGTTAGGTAGCTATACAAAAAATTAATTAAAAAAAGAATTTATTGCACTTTAAGATACAATATATATCATGCATTTCGCCAATGCTGAAATCATCGCAAGATAATGTAACGGCGTAATTTAAGTAGCAATGACAGTAAAGTACCTACAGTATTACAGTCGAGTTCATTATAATTAAGCAAAACTGAGGGTTCAAAAATATCTGTACACCTTTATGACATTGACAATAAGGTGCAAAAGTTTACATATTTGGCATTTGTATGCTCATATATTTATGAACTCGACTGCACCAAACAAAGAATGCTTCACGATGTACCTGTGTAATAAATTAGTTTTGTGGCGCGGTCTACCAATAACTTCGATCTACCAATGATAAAAGAGATTTTTTCGCGCGCTGAACACTTGCGTTGTGATTGGTTATTGATTGAAGTCTCAGACAGATGACCTTTGACAGATGTCTAGCACCCCAGCGCCAAATGCGTCGAGTAGCCAAACTAAAGTGTGTGCATAGCAAGCAAAATTGTGCCCAGAGCGTTTGTGAATAAAGTTCAATATAGATAAATAAAGGTCGAAAATGGTCTGAATTGCTTCGAGAAAAGGATGGTACGGCCGTGACGCTTTTTTGCTCGACTTGGTGGGGGCACGGCCGTGCCCCCAGATTACACGTTCGGCTACTCTCGGATATCGTTCTGCGCTTCTCGGCGCAGACGGTAACAGCCGATGTGACTTATTATCTTGGGAATGCTGTAAATATTTATGTTTTCATCACCATCATCATCGTCAGCCTATTTGTCCACTACTGGACATGGGCCTCTCCTATGGCACGTCACTCAACTCGGTCCCCGTTTTCTTATTATTATCTAAATTAAACAACTATACTTTAGACCTTTAGGTAGGTACTTAAAACATGGTAAACAATCTTGACATGTCTTTTTATTGAAATACACAGTCTAAAAATGAAAATCGTTACACTATACAATTCAATTATGAAAGTAAATGATTTTTTCATACCTAAATTGTAAAATGTAAAGATTTTGATTTATAAAGTGTACGTTTAAATAAAAAGACACGTCAAGATTGTTTACCATCTTTTAAGTACCTAAAGTTCTCTAGTATAGACACAAGTGCCACAATAGTTAGTAGTTTTTGAGCGATCGGGTCTGCGGCGCACAAAAAGTCTGCAAGGATAGTATGCATTGTGCGCAGGACTTTATGCGCGTCGTGTGCGTAACTGATAATTCCATAGGTTCTATTTTTACAGACTAAAAAGTCCGTCGCGGATAGCTTGTCGTCTGCGCAGGGCCTATATACACTTGATTGCCTTATATACGTATATGTTTCGCGCCCGTGCCGATTTCTAAAGCGTTAGCCAATAGCCTGAAAGGGGTAACATTTTTATTGCTATCGTGTCAAAATCTACGCAATATATTATCCAATTTGATTCCGTTTAGTCAAACAGTTTACAAAACGGTCCCGCATGTCCACTTTAGCTTTGATTTATCAAATTTATATCTTCAACGCTATTCCTCTGTCGGGACGCCATCATTTATATTGAACCACGTCCATTTAAAATCCACTTTATTATTTGCTAGACATCCAAACAAACGTGGGTTTAGAATAACAGCCGTGTCTTCCGTGGACGTCGTTAGGCGACAGGATACAGGTTAAGGTGTAGTTGAGGCTAGTAACCTATTGTAGCTAAACTTAAGGATACGTAAAATCATTCCTATATTCCTAAACTGCTATGCACAGCACACGAAACGTGACATAGATAATAATATAATCTATTTCACGTTTAACTATACCACGACTTGCAGCCACATCTAGCATATTTTTTAGAATAACACCTCCATTTCTTCCGTGGATGATGTAAGAGGCGACTAAGGAATTACGTTAAGGTATATTTTAGGCGGCAGGCTAGCAATCTGTCACTTTTATTCCTGTCAATTCAAGCCAAAAAAAAATATGCTAAACATCGTCACGAAACGTGAAATAATCATAGTATTGTTTATGTTTCGTTTCGTGTGCTCTACCTACCCCATTTGGGATTACAGGCGCCGTGTATGTGATACGCCAATCTTTTTATTTCTAAATGGCATTCGATTTACATAAGGAACCACCACAGGAAAATTAGATTCAGAAAACTAAACCCCAAGCCCTTTCATGCTGCGAGGAGGCCTGTGCCAGTACGCAATGTTGTATGTAGGGCACCGCTGACACCGCGACGACCTTGGCCAAAGAATGTTACAAACAAAAAAATAAATATTATTTCGGTACGTCGCATCTCGTAAAACTAAATACAGTCTCGGCCGCACGTATAAATAAAGTATAAGCCCGTCTTTCAGCAGAAAATAGCCCGCGAACAGCTGAGCTGAAAGAGAATCGGGTTGGCGCGTTGTTTTAAAACGAAAACACTGAGGGCCTATTCACACTAACGATTCTTTTCGGCAATTTTTAAGCCAAGGATACATTAGGGGACAAATGTGCCGCGACACGTGTCGCGCGGCATGTCGAGCGAAGTAGCGCGACGCTGCCGGATTTCGCTCGACATATCGACGGCCGAATAGCCCAGCGGTTAGAGAACCTGACTGTGAAGCTTAAGGTCTCGGGTTCGATCCCCGGTCGGGGCAGATGTTTGTATGATGAATACGAATGTTTGCTTTCGAGTCTTGGATGTTTATCTATATAAGTATATTTATCCGTTGTCTAGTACCATAACACAGGCATTAAATTGCCTACTTTGGGACTAGGTGATTGGTGGAAAAATTTTCCAGTGATATTTATTAGCGATTATCTCGAGCGAAGTTGCTTGCTTCGCCCGACGTTGCTGGGGACACGTGTCGCGGCACATTTGTCCCCTAAAGTACCCTTGGCTTTAGGCGATGCGACATCGCTGCGAGCACGGAGCAAGCTGCCTCATTAAAAATCGCGGCGATATCGCAACTTGCTTGCCCATGCTCGCATAGCCTAAAAATCGCGGAATAGAATCGCTAGTGTGAACAGGCCCTGAGTCGTTCACCGAATGCGGTCGCCCTGCGTATTCGCTTCGCTTTGACACTGGTCATTGGGTATGGGTGCCCATTTAGTTGCATAAACTATTGTCATCTCATAAGCATGCGTACATACATACGTATATACATAACATAATATCACTTCTGTATTCCCAGATGGGGTAGGCAGAGCACGCTAAACGCTACATAGACAAAATCATAACTATTTCACGGTTTTTGGCCAATTCTAGCATACTTTTTTGTTTGGTTTTGAGTTGGGAGGTATAATAGTGACAGGTTGCTGGCCTGCCGCCTAAAATATACCTGAATTTCCTTAGTCGCCTCTTACGACATCCACATAAGAAATGGAGAGGTGTTATTCTTAACCCGACACCACACGGTGAGCATTCATTCATCATCAGCCTATATACGTCCCACTGCAGGGCACAGGCCTCTTCTCAGTATGAGAGGGCTTGGGCTATAGTTCCCACGCGGGCCCAGTGCGGATTGGGAACTTTACACACAACGTTGAATTTCTTCGTCGCTGTGTGTAGGTTTCCTCACGATGTTTTCCTTCACCGTATAGCTCGTGATAAATATCAAATTCGACATCGCTCATAAATTCCGAAAAATTCAGAGGTGCGAGCCCGGGGTTTGAACCCACGACCCTCTGCTTGAGAGGCCAGAGGTCGAACCGCTGGGCTACCACAGCTAAGCATTCATAGTTACCTCATATTCATCCCTATGCGTAACTGTAGCCATATATTTTTGGGCATACTGTGTTGTGGGCATTCATTTGATGCGCATAAAAGAAACCTAACCTAACCTACTTTCCTGGCAGCGATTCGGTTCTATGCGAGAACAGATCTAACCTAACCTACTTTCCTGGCAGCGATTCGGTTCTATACGAGAACACAGTTCTAACCTAACCTACTTTCCTGGCAGCGATTCGGTTCTATGCGAGAACAGATCTAACCTAACCTACTTTCCTGGCAGCGATTCGGCGAGAACAGATCTAACCTAACCTACTTTCCTGGCAGCGATTCGGTTCTATGCGAGAACAGATCTAACCTAACCTACTTTTCTGAACTGTATACTGAGGTTAGAATAATTTAGGCGACAGGCGACCGGTTACTGTTCCACCTCTTTCATCTATTTTTAAGTTAATATCATGCTAGAAGTGGCTATTAAATGTACTATCGAACCAACTGATTCCTGACCCACCGCAGAACGTTGTCACAATAAACAAAATCATAAAGATTTCCTTTGTCAAGCAATGCATTGTCACTATGACGTTCACTGTGAATAGGTTCTAAGGTGGGTCAGAAATCAATTGGTTCGATAGTACTTAGTCTTGGGTTGTCTATAAAACTACCATGGGAACACGGGTATAATGATGTAAGTGTGAAACGAAAAATGTCTGGGTCTTCCTAAATAAACTAGATTAACATAATTATTAGCTGTGTCAGTATCACTACATTATAAAGCAAACTCGCTTACTGCTGTCTGTCCATTCGTATTTTTGAAGAGATAGTGTGTTTCAATAGATTTTTTTTGTATAATACACTCAAAACATAGCAGAGCTTAAGGCCCCGGGTTCGATCCCCGGTCGGGGCAGATGTTTGTATAATGAATACGAATGTTTGCTTTCGAGTCTTGGATGATTAGGTATCTTTAAATAAGTAAGTTTATCCGTTGTCTAGTACCCATAACATAGGCATTAAATTGCCTAATTTGGTACTAGGTGATTGGTGTGAATTGTCGAGTGATATTTATTTATAATAAGTATCAGTATTCAGTATTCAGACGTTTCTAATGTGGATGTCGTATTTTTTGCGCTTACATTGTAAACGCCGACCCTTGCAAGATTGATCAAAGTAATGTAAATAATGTACTACAGTATTCTACATCCTAAAAAGGTCTACAAAAAAGTCTGCGACTTTTATAGAAGTCTATTTACTCCTTATCCTTATTTTTACAAAGGGTGAACATAAAATTAAAATGGTGATCTAAAACAAGCGTTCCTTACTTTGCTTTGCTGGCAGTGAATGCACTAAATAACTCGTATGATTTAATTATTCTTATTAAATTTGATGTGTCCAGTTTTAGCTCACGATTTCATTTCACCTTAGTATGATTATCCTAAATTTTACTAGGCTTATTTTAACAACAGAAATAGCATTATATGGCGTAGTATTAACTGAGTTAGAATTAGAAGCATTAATTATGGCCCTTTGCTTGTAATTTAAATAAAAAATCAGGGATATAGTGGTATATTTTAAGTTATTCCTTCAAAGAAAATCGCTAAAGAAAACATGTTTGTATTATCTACATACGTACATCACGCCTGTATTCCCAGACGGGATAGGCAGAGCACGCCAAACTTTAATCAACTGCGTTACATCGCAATGTCGAACGGTTGCAAGAGCGTACGCGCCGACTAACGAGACTTGCGGACGGCCCTTAAAGTAGGTAAAACACTGGACGCAATGACCCGAAAAGCGATGAAACAATTTTCTCCCACAAGGTCAAGGTCAATTTTCAAAAAATATTTTACAAAGCTTTTCAGACGCTTAAGGTAAACGTCCCCGTGCTCAACACTGACCAATACACGGCACTTGCAACCTTATGTCATAGTAAGAGAGGTGACAGATGTGTGTCGTCTACTAGGCGTTGAGGCGTCGAGCATTGGTGCATTTACCTTATGCCCGAATAGTGGTTATAATATTCACGGTCAATTTCCGGCCACCGTGGATAGATTCCACTTAACTTGCACCCCATGCGAAGCCGGGTGTAACCTGTAGTATAGAAATTACACCGCCAAGTGTTCTCCACCCAACGGGCTACATCAAAGACATAGTTTCGACGGCGGTAGCACAAAGACATCCATTCCCATAAACCTATTTATATACCGCTTAAGACGGCATAAAGGTTAATAATACACACATAATGTACATACCTACGTGAAGTACATACATACATACATACATATACTCACGCCTGTATTCCCATGAGGGGTAGGCAGAGCACATGGATTCAAAAATCCAGTGCCACGTCTAGCAAATTCAGGGTAACCAGATGATTACATGATGAAGTACATGACTGTATAAATAGACGATAAAATATTACATTGTACCCAAAAAATCGGTTTTATCTCAAAGTGTACCATATTTGACACCTCATTTGTTACATTAAGTTAACAATGTTGGAAGTTAACAGGGTTGAAAATCAGTTTTGTCATTTGTCATTTTACTTACCGGGTGTCCCTATTTATACTGAGGTATGTGGAAAGAGAGTAGGTACCATCGCAGGGATTGTTGAGCCACTTACCTATGTTTGTAACTTGGTCGTGTAATACTAATCCAATAGCTGACATCTAGTCGGTCACATCGGTCATTGATTACTCGTCTAAATTGCGAACAATGGCAAGTGGCTCAACAATCCCGGTTCGTGACTGTACTTAGTGACTTTTGCTTGTCATTTACTTGAATTGGGTAGCCATGGATTCGTAGGCAAAAGTACAATTTTATTTAAACTAATGTTACATATTCATCATTCAGTGTTTCGCGCCTCGTAGCCACATGCAGCACATTTTATAGGTTTTAATTGGGCAACTATAACGGCGAAACGTTGCTAGCATAGGCCTTTACCCTTAATTTCGCAGTACCATAGTATGCCATACATACCACGAGACTATGTTTTTCTATTTTATTTAAAATTATTTTTTGTAGGATGACAACGAGACAATGAGGCTTGAAAGCTAGTTTTGTTCATAATGCTGCTACCTTAAGGGTTAAGTATACAAAAATACAAAACATTGCCCCGTGTGGTGCCGGGTTAGAATAGCATCTCCCTCTTCCCGTGGGTGTCGTAAGAGTCGACTCTGGGAAAGGGTTAGTGTATTGTGGGCGATGGGCTAGCAACCTGTCACTGCAATTTCACGTATAACCATCTGGTTACCCTGAATTTGCTAAACGTGGCACTGGATTTTTTAATTCCTGCCTGGAATACAGGCCTGAGAGTATGTATGTATATGTATGTAAACCGACGAGCATGTATGCGGAGACTGATGAATGTGGATGAAGCAAAAGAGGTATGTCAGGATCGTAGCGAGTGGAACAAAGTGGTCTCTGCCTACCCCTGTGGGAAAGAGGCGTGACGATATATGTATGTATGTATGTATGTATGTACGGACAGCTGCAGAGAAAGGTAACACCCTAGCAATGAAACATTGTATGGGCGGGGGGTTACTTTTCTCTGCAGCTGACTGTACAAAACATGCAAATAAAACAAAATTTAAGTTTTTTTCTTGAAAGTACGTACCTTGAACCAAGTTATTGCACTTTAAGTAAGGAGGACAGTAGCAGTCGTAAGTCAAGTGGTTACCAATAACTTGAAATTAAAAATGTTTTACTTCGTAGGTATAGTGTAGTATAGTAATATCTTACTAATATTATAAACGTGAAAGTTTGTGAGTATGGATGGATGGATGTATGGATGGATGGATGTATGGATGGATGGATGTATGGATGGATGGATGTTTGTTACTCCTTCACGCAAAAACTACTGAATGGATTTTCATGAAACTTTACAGTAATGTAGCTTATACATCAGAATAGCACATAGGCTACAATTTATAAAGATTTTGTTTGAATTTTCCAAAATATGACGATAAGTGTCGAGAAAGTAGGAAAAAATCTAATGGCGGCTGGCTATTCTGGCGGGCGCTTCCTAATAATAATTCCGAAATCTCTTCTGTGTTAACCCGAATTTAACGCGTGCGAAGCCGCGGGCAGAAGCTAGTTCATTAATAATTTCCCAAATGGGGTAGCAGAGCATTTCACGCTTCACAGCCACTTCAAGCATAGTTTTAGGTTTGAAAACAGATGGAACAGGTAGTATAATAGTGGCAAATTGCTAGCCTGTGAAGTGAGAAGAAGAAAGTAGGTGTTATTCTATCCCAACAACACAGGAAGCCGTGGTTTATCAGTATTACTCATTAGTGCCTTTCTTTGTATCTTTTCTACAATAAGGATCGATAATGTAATACAAAAGGTATAAATAGACTTGTTACAAGATGCGCTTTCAAAGGTATCCTATAACCTTCTTTAACGTCAGGTCAAGAGAATAGAAAATCAAAGACAAAAGAACTGAAGACGCTCTAGCGTGAAAAATGACAAGACACAGTCATGTTCGTTCAGAGTTATTATCAAACCGCGATTAGAAAGGGATTGAGCACATATGTCATTTTTGAACTAAATGCATGATATGACATTGTCAGTGGTAGAGTATGCAGATAAAGTAAATTGTTATTTTGGTACAATGAATTTCTAAAGCATGGAAAAAATATCAAATTATGTAGCGTTTTTCTATTGATTTCCGATTGCATTAAGAGATAATACTTCAGATCAAATAGAGTTACTTTCTTAAACCTGTAGCTTTTTAAAAGTATTTTAAATATTTTTTTATTTATGTATTTTTGCACAGCTACGGTAATTTGATAAAGCGAAATAATGTGGTTAGTGACAGATTTGTCAGATATGATATTACAATTTTTTATTAAAAAAATTACAGTATTTACCGAGAATAGAATTTAAATATGCAAATCATATTCAGCTATTAATTCTATTATCTATAAGGGTTTGCACTTATGAAGATAACAAATATTGGTTTATAATTATATTTAATCTTTTAATAAGTACAATTGTGCTAACGGTACTCTCGAATCCCTTTCTAATCGCGGTTCGATAATAAAGGGTTCCGTATTTCAAAAGGAAAATGAGGAACCCTAATTCACAGTGGTTTCGGGTGTGGATAACACGTTTTTTCTTCCGTGAATGTTGTACAGTCGAGTTCATTAATATAATTATGTATGAGCAAAACTGAGGGTTCAAAAATATCTTTATGACATTGACAATAAGGTGCAAAAGTTTACATATTTGGCATTTGTCTGCTCATATATTTATGAACTCGACTGTAATAGGCGACTCACAGTGACATATAAGTAGCTCTGGCTGCTATAACAATGTTTTGAATTTAACCTATTTTTCTGGGTTTTCGGGATAGAATAACACTTCTCCATTTCTTCCGTGGCTGTCGTAAAAAGCCAATAAGGAAAGGTTTAGGTACCTTTGCTTTAGGGAACCGTCTAGCAACCTGTAACTATTGAACCTGCCAACTCAAACCTAAAAACCCTAGAAGTGGCCACAAAACGTGAGATAATTATAGTTTTGTCTATGTAGCGTTATGTACCATCGCGAACAGGGATTGTTGAGCCACTTACCTATGTTTGTAACTTGGTCGTGTAATACTAATCCAATAGCTGACATCTAGTCGGTCACATCGGTCATTGATTACACGTCTAAATTGCGAACAGTGGCAAGTGGCAAAACAATCCCGGTTCGTGACTGTACGCTCTACCTACCCCATTTGGGAATACAGGCTTAACGTATGTAAACAGAAACTCATCGATCATCTTGCGTCTCCACCAAACTGTCTCCCATTGTCGGAAGGCGATGTTAACAAGAAAATAAACCGTTAAAAAGTACATACATACATACATATACTCACGCCTGTATTCCCAAGAGGGGTAGACAGAGCACGTGAATTCGAAAATCCAGTGCCACGTTTAGCAATTTCAGGGTAACCAGATAGTCAAACGTGATATTGCAGTGACAGGTTGCTAGCCCATCGCCCACAATACACTAACCCTTTCCCAGAGTCGACTCTTACGACACCCACGGGAAGAAAGGGGGAGGTGCTATTCTAACCCAGCACCACACGGGGCTAAAAAAAAACGTTAAAAAGTGTCGCTTATTTATGTAACGACAACCCGCTATTCGTCCACGGAACCATTACCTCGTCGACGGACACCGTTCCCATAAATCACTGCTCCTAATAGCTAATAGCTAAAGGAATTAGATCATGGCTACCGTGGCCAAAACTTAGACGGATGGGAAGTCAAGGAAGAAAGGTGTGGTTGAATTGAATGTTTAAGCGTTCTCATTTGTTCGGATTATGTCGAGTTATACCTATTTGCGTTTGATTTGGGATAACTCTTCAGTCCTCGCGGTTTTAAGGCAATGATGGGCTTTCCGAAGCGCTGGTAGACTTGAAAATGACGTGTAAACTGAATTTAGGAGTCTATTTGCATTTTTTTTTGCCGTAGTCGTCTTAAGAGGCGACAGGTTAGCAATCTGTCACTGTTGTATGCAGATGTCTATCTTATTTTGAACCAAAAAATAAGCTTGGGGTTGCTTCGAATCGTGAAAGTCGTGATTTGGTCTGTGTAGAGATTTGAGAGTATACAGGCGTGATTTATGTGTGCCTTAGTTCCCCGTCATCATAATACCGCTTTCATCTATGTTAGTACTTAAAACTAAAATTAAGCAAAATGACTAAGGATTAAGGTTTAAGTTCATGTAAAGCTTTGAACTATCTATACAAAGCGGGTTACTATCTCTCGTCTAAATCGCAATTGGTAGAAATAGCATCTGGTCTGATTCGCAACTGGTCAAAGTATCATCTCATCTAAAACGAAACTGGTAGAAGTAGCGTCTGATCTAAAACGCAACGTCTTTTTAAAATTTTGAGCTAGGATTTTGAACTTAATTCGGTTCCCCCTTCGCCGGCCGCTGCCGCAGCACGGTTGCTTCGCTCGCTTGGCTCGCGCGTTGAGGTCACGGTTCCAAACACTCCTCCTCGCTTCGCTCGTCGTCTTACCTAACCTGACCGAAACCTGACTTGATAATATCAATCTCGGTGGTTCTGGCGTTTTAGACCAGTTGCGTTTTAGACGACATTAATTTTAGACTAACTCTGTTTTAGACCAGTTCCGTTTCAGGCGACTTGTATTTTTGGACTGGTTGATACTTAGACCAGCTGCGTTTTAGACCGGATGCGTTTTAAACCCAGTAACCAGCTGCGTTTTAGGCCAGACGCTGCGCGATGATAGAAGGTATATCTACCGAAACACGGGTCAATCACCAGGCGGCGATCACCGAGCGACGAATCACCAATCACCGTGACGCGTCCCACGCGGCGACGGCAGAGTAGCAACAACCGCTATCGAATGCGGTCGATGCACGTCTATTTTAGTCGACGGTCGCCGATCGACCGACAATTATAGATCGTTTATTAGTATCATAAAAAGGGCGTAAAGCGTAATAGGACACAGTATAAAGTATTATATTGAGGTCACTCGGGATTTATTTATACTTTCGTTTTAGGAGTTTGTCCACCTGCAGGAATATCGTTGTAAGTCGACTTAAGACAATTTTCGGTTAGAGATATTTTTACAAATAATACAAACTTCTCGCCGGGATTCCCAGTGGTAGGCAGAGCACACAAAAAGCTACATAAACCATGACTATTTCACGTTTCGTGGGCCCTTCTAGCATATTTTGTAGGGTTTGTGACAGGTGGCTAGCCTGCCGCCTAAAACATACCATAAACTATTTCCTAGTCGCCTCTTGCGACATCTACGGAAGAATTAGAGAGGTGTTGTTCTATCCCGACACTACACAGATAAAAGTACAATGCCTTGGGAATAAATCTTGAACGTTTCTTCTGCTGTTATTTCTGTCGGCGTCTAGTCAGGCTAGCAGCTGCCGCTAAAACGCGGCTGACTACCGATTTTAGGGTTCCGTACCCAAAGGGTGAAAACGGGACCCTATTACTGAGACTTCGCTGTCTGTCTGTCCGTGTGGCACCAGGCTGTATCTCAGGAACGGTTGAAGCTAGGCAATTGAAATTTTCAGAGATGATGTATTTCTGTGACCGCTATAGTTATAACAACAAATACTAAAATCAAAATAATAATAATTATTAGGGGGGCTCCCATACAAAAAGCGTGTTTTTTTTTGCCTTTTTTTGGTACGGAACCCTTCGTGCGCGAGTCCGACTCGCACTTGGCCGGCGAACTCCGTGTAATTGACGACTATTGTCGTTCATAGAGTATATTCATAGCTAAAAAAGTTCGTAATGTGAGTTACACTGGTATTCCTTGCAGGTGTAGATTATGTCAGTTTGACTTTTGCGGTTATTGACTCCCGACTCGTAAAATCCGTCCCGACGAAAACGGTCCCGTGTGGTGTCGCGTCTAGAATAGCACTTGTCCATTTCTTCCGTGGATGTCGTAAGAGGCGAACGCGAAACATTAAAAAATATGCAAAATTTTCTGTGCTCTGCATACCCCACTAGGGAATACAGGCGTGATGTAACATACTATGTATTGTGTGTGTGTGTGTGTTTGTCTTCATCGTACTTACTTGCATAAATCCAAAGCATTGTATCAATAAAACTGCAAAAAAGTATTGCGAAGATGAAGTTTAATTGTTTCCGGAATTTTGTACGCAATAATATTGGTTGTAAAAATTAATTGCTCCATTTTTTTTTATTAAAATTGATTTTCAAAGTTAGTTTATAAGTATCTTTAAACACAGACATATTATTTTATGTACCTATTTCTGGTTGCTAAATATGTGAAAAATCATTTAGTAAAACGATAATGTTATAGATATCTATATACAAAACGCCAAGTAGTGTTGGTGATTTTAAAACATTGAAGTATGAAAACAGCCGTGCAATTTTGCCATGGTGGTGTCGGATACAGATACAGAATTTAACACTTTTCTGGTATTATTATTATATATTTTTTTCTCAATTTTCATTGTGTTTCTACTCTATTTTCACATGTTGTGCCAATCGCTTGAAGGTTAGCAGGAAGAGATCCCTTAAGGGATATGTTCGCCTTTGTACTTGTGTCTTGATTTGTTTGCTATTTTTGTCATGTTTATTTTGTACTATGAAGAGTTACATAAGTACCTAACTATCTGGTTACCCTGAAATTGCTAAACTTGGCACTGGATTTTTGAATTCATGTGCTCTGCCTACCCCTCTTGGGAATACAGGCGCGTTTCCATTTCTTCTGTGAATATTGTAAGAGATACTACTGATCTATATTTAAGTCTAATTTTGTCTTATTTAGAGCTGAATTTATATTAATGTATTTTAGTATTCAAAGTTGCTCAGGTTACAATAAAATTCGGTCTTCAAGAAGACGAGTTAGCGCACAACTCTCTCTTTAGGACTTGACTAAAATGAGAGATGAATTACTAGTTTCAAGAGGTTGAAATCAAGTTTCAAGCAGGTAAAATTAGAGTTGTTTCTTTTCCCTACAAAGTTATAATTGAGTTCGCTTGCTCTGAAAGTTTGTAATTAAACCTAATTCGACTACACTCACGGACGATGAGTGGTTGGTTTTAGGTTTTATATTGTCTTGGCTAACTGTATTGAGCGCTTACGATTTTTCCGATTTTTTTTTCTCGATAGAATGACACTTCTCCAATTCTTCCGTGGATGTTGTAAGAGGCGATTTAGTAAATAGGGTTTGGATCGCTTTAGGCGACGAACTAGCAATCTGTCACTATTATACTAAATTTTCCATCTGTTTTCACATATAAAATTATGTTAGAAGTGTTTGCGAAGCGTGAATTACGAGTACAGTCATAATCATGCTTTTTCGTGCGTTGTGCCGTCTCTATTGCGGAAAATAGACGGTTTTGCATGTATGTATGTTTAACAATTAAATATGTATAGATCGCTCGACGGAAGCAGAAAGTCCAATCGGTATCCGAAGAGCGAGGGGAACGGGGATAGTAGTGACATGATAACCTATTCCCGTAGTCGCCTACAACTTATACGGAAGAAATGGACGGGACTAACGTAATGGATTAGGCGCTGCGCAGACGATAGACTTTTGTGCGATCGAGTCTGCGGAGCAATAAAAATTCTGAATGGAAACTGTCTGCGCGTCATTCAGAGTTTTTATTGCTCCGCAGATTCGATCGCATAAAAGTCTGTCGTCTGCGCAGCGCCTTATTATGATATGGATGTAGATAAGGTTTTATTAAGTTTTCTAGCCGACTTCGCCGGAATTCCTATCCTCGTCATTTATAATAAACCCAGGGCGGGTCGAAAGGCAAATCAGAGAGGGACTTAAAACATATTACAGCACGCTTAGCACGGAGTGCAAGCGCGACGCGACAAGCGACTCGAGATGTCCATTTCGCGGCTGTCAGTTTCTCGCTTTCCGTAGCACGGAACGACGCAGCGACAAATTCTGACGCATCGAGATAGAGAAGTCACGGGCGAGTTACGGGTGTTACCATTTGTATAAAAAAAACGACTTGTGTCACAATCTTTCATAGCAGCAGCGAATCGGTAATAGTGCTGCGCCATTTTGTTCATTCTTTGAGTGAAGTTTTTACTGAAAACCATCGACAAGCATCAGCTTTTACTTAACTTCATTTGGAATATTAGGTGCTATAGAGATTGTATATGTTTAATTGGTTATGCAGGTTTCTTTGATTATTTTAATACTTAAATTACTTCTTAAGAAATTAAGTCATTTTAAATTTCTCAAAACTATGAATAATTACATACATACATATTCTCACGCCTGTATTACCAAGAGGGGTAGGCAGAGCACAAGAATTCAAAAATCCAGTACCACGTTTAGCAATTTCAGGATAACCAGTTGGTTAAAACGTGATATCGCAGTAACAGGTTGCTAGCCCATCGCCCACAATACACTAACCCTTTCCCAGAGTCGACTCTTACGACGCCTACGGGAAGAAAAGAGGAGAGAGGGAGGTGCTATTCTAACCCGGCACCACACCGGGACATCCCATCCGATCACTATGAATAATTAAAATAGTAGATCATGTTTGTTCATCTTATGATCTCGCATTTAAGCATATACATAAATGTATGCAAAACCATACGATTGTGAACATGATAGTAATAAAAATACACTTTTTGTTTTACTTTTGCAATAGTAAACGACGGGGGCGACAGGGGCACAGGGTATTATTTAGGGATTTGATTGTCCGTCCATATACAACAACGAATTCAAAAAATTGTAGGTAATTATTTATTAATTGTAATACTGAAATTGTGTGTTTATATTTTGATGTTCTCTTCTCTATTCCTACTGGGGCAATATTTCTGAAATCGCTTGGTGACTCTTCTACCTGATCTTCCTCGATGTTAATAAGGGGTAGGTATTTAAAATCTGAAATAAAATAATAGATTGTTAAAATATTTGCAAACTCAATATGTACATAGAATTCCCATCCCAAGAAATGACTGCCAAGTGGTATCAGATTTAGAGTAACACCTCTCCATTTCTTCCGTCGATGTAGTAAAAGGCGACTAAGAAAATAGGTATATTTTGGGCAACAGGCTAGCCACTTGTCACTATTGTACCTCTTGAAGTAAAACCCATAAAATATGCTCGGTGTAGCTACAAATCGTGAAATACCTCGGCATGGTTTTGACCATGATCATGGTGTGCGCTGCCCACTCCATATGGGAATACAAGCGTGTTATGTATGTATTAATTACTGACATCTGTTTTCTTACCGGTAGTGTTCCATAATGTTGTATACATAGTGTATGCTTTGGTGGACAAGCGTTTTATTTTTTTATTTACCTGAATATGAACGGGCAGGCATCGGCGGGGCAGGGTGCCCTCGTGCTCCCGGCACAGGTACAAAGACTGGCCTTATTTATGTGAAAATTGTGCATAAATTCCCGTCGAAGAGCTCAAATGGATTCGACGCATCCCGCATCGCCCACCACAACATTTTCTCCTCGCGCCGATCTTTCAAGTCGAGGATATCGGAAAAAGCCACTTTTAAACATAATTAAGTAATGTGTGGTTTAAACACTTATAAATATTCGATAAAATAAGAAATCACAAACGCATCTTGCACTGTCGCGCACCTAAAACGTCGAAGACATATATCTCGCCAACTGACGTTAAGTTTCGAGATATTTGTCGCCTTAAGTGCTATCGTGCTACGCTTTTTGAGAATATATCGAACTTAGCTGTCATTCGTCATCATGACATTTAAACGCGGCTCGAGAAATTATCTCGCTACGCATCGTGCTACCGATTCGCGACATAGCATTATCTCGAGCTTATATGTCGCTTGTCGCGTCGCGCTTGCGCTCCGTGCTAAGCGTGCAGGGGCAACAATCGGTCTATCCGAGAACGGAAATCCTATAAAAATATTTCCCAATCCGAGGGCAAATTCCGGACGAACCCTGCCTGTTCAAGAGCGCGATTCACATTTTTAGGGCTCTTTAGTTAATAGGGTAGTTCGAACTACCCTACGACCCTGTTCACGCAAACTCACGTCAATCGAACTACTCTATTTATTTTGGCCCGTTTATTAAAGGAACGTGAATTTAGTTTATTCAACCACTTGTTTTTACAGCGAAATTAATTGAAACCTTTACACGTGGAAGTAATTTTACCGTGTGTTTAAATGTGAGGGTAGTCTAATGTTTTTCCGGACCATTTAAACCCTGATGTGAAGAGGCGGTTGTTATATAAGTCTGATTAAGATATACCTCCGTGTAGGGTTGCCAGGTCGCCAAACCTAATAGCCGGACAGACTAGCCAGTTTGGCCGGACATTTGGGTAGAAAAGCCGGACACCCTATTATTCTTATATTTATTGAGTATTTTATCATAGACTTAATAATATAAATCAAGTTTTTTTATTATTATCTTTTTTAATTGTCCGTGTAACTTTTATCTAATATCTAATATCTTTTAAAAATTGCTAATTGTGGCCACGAAAATTAAGTTTTCGGCTTGCGTCACGCTCGGCGCTCGGCCACCACGCTCGACGCTTGCTCGTGTGGGAAATGTAAAAAGCCTAACAAAAGTCGGACAAGCCGGACGCCGTTTATTTTGGCCGGACACGCAATCAAAAAGCCTACCTATGTCCGGCTTTATCAGGACGCCTGGCAACGCTACCTCCGTGGATAGGCGAGTCAGTAGGCTGCGGTTAACTCAAGACGACAGGCTAGCAACCTGTCTCTATTATACCTCTTCAATTTATTTTTAAACCTAAATCTATGCTGGAAGGTGCTAAGTGGTCTAACTAATACATGGTTTTGTTGATGTAGCGTTTTGTGTGCCCTGCCTACTTCATTTGAAAATACAGGTCATGTATGTAATATTTACATAACATAAAAATATTGCAGCTCAAAGTTACTGCAAAAAAACAAATACCTACTAAGAACTTAGACCCACTATTATCATCGGCACAGCTTATAAAAATAGTCAAACTGCTAAAGGTCATCCAAGGTGTCCTGTGTCTATAGAATAAGAAAAAAAGCGTAACATCGTAAGCGTAAAACCATTAAAGGGTGAATATTTTCGAATGTGCATATTGGGCGTCCCAAAAAAGAATCCAAAATATCGGCTCAATCAAGGAGTTTTATTGG
>BHDV01004456.1:91503-101692 GCA_005406045.1 Adoxophyes honmai
CATTTTTGAGTTAAAGTACTCAAATTTGGGTTTTGTGACACGAATGGTAGGGAGGTTTTACGACCGTTTGAATTTATTTTATAAATTTCTATTTAAAATTCATACATGTTATGTATTGGCCACAATAGTACAGATGCCACTTCACGTGGTAAAATTATCGTTAGAGCAATTTAGACCGTTTTAGATAGTTCTTTACTGAAGGCCGCGTAATATGTACATTTGAAAATATTCACCCTAAAACACTTTTTTTAATTCCTGTACCTTGAACATGTACAATCTTCAACACAATTTGCACCAACAGTAAGTAACATCGGTTCCAAGATAGAACGTCTGAGAATATACAGGACTGTACTTTACATTTAGGCCCTGCAGACGACAGACTATCCGCGACGGACTTTTTAGTCTGTGAAAATAGAACCTATGGAATTACATGCAGTAACGCACATGACGCGCAAAAAGTCCGGCGCACAATGCATACAATCCATGCTGACTTTTTGCGCGCTGCAGACTCGATCGCACATAAGTCTGTCGTCTGCGCTGCCCCTTAAATTTAGATTGTGAAAGAATTCCACCCCGCTACGTGTCTTTTTTCACGAAATTTCTCGAATAATGAGGGTGGACCACTTCAACAGGAATCTTGAAGCATTTATCGCAAAATACATCGCTGAATCTTTGAGAAAAGATAAATCCAAAGAGAAAAGAGTTTCAAGATGTTCGTATTGTTTGTAGATTCGATCACTCTCTTACATTGACGTACAATAAACAACTAGACTCCCAATCGTACAGAAAAATTCCTCAAAGAACGTCCGAGCAGCGTTGTCTGTGTGTGTACATCAACACATACAAATAACATGAACAGCATTCATTTAAATTAATACGTTATTTTGTAGCAGTAATGTTTAATGACAATTGTACAGTCACGAACCGCGATTGTTGAGCCACTTGCCACTGTTCGCAATTTAGACGTGTAATCAATGACCGATGTGACCGACTAGATGTCAGCTATTGGATTAGTATTACACGACCAAGTTACAAACATAGGTAAGTGGCTCAACAATCCCTGTTCGCGATGGTACACAACCGTTAGAAGTAGTGTTAATGTTCAACAATCATAATTCCTTACAACATCCACGGAAGAAATGGAGGGGTTATTCTACATCCGACGCTACACGGAAAACTATCGTAATTTCAGGATCGATAAAAAATGAGAGATATAATAGTGACAGGCTGTCGCCTAAGGGTCTCACCAAACCAGTCGACGCCTTTTCGGCAAAATGCGGATCGAAAAAGCTTTATGTCAACGCAATAAGGGCGAACAAGATGTGAATTGGCTCGGCCATTCTCGGTCGAACGAGCCGAGCCGATTGACGACTTGTTCGCCCTTAGGCTTCGGCCAAACCTGCGCGACCAAAGCGACTGCGATGCGGGAGCGTCTGCAAAGCGAAACTAAGCGAAGGGAAACGTCCCGCGATGCGGTCGCGTAGGTATGTATGCAAAGCGCCATAGATGTAGGGTAACCTGGTCTAGGAGTACGCACTTAAAGTTCAACTTACAATAAAACAATTAAAATGCAATGAAAGAAATCAACTAGATATTTATTAGGTCTACAATTTAAACATCTTTTATAAAATAACACCAAAAAAAACTTAACTTTGTTATATCTCTTCAAAAACAGAAAATAATCAAAAATGGGAATTGCGTACTCTTACAATTATCATCGGATACGAGTACGCGGAACAGTCATTCATTTATTTTTACTTACAGACTTGACAAATAAATTCTCCTTCAACCTCGTAAGCTGTACAACCACCACTCCGAGCATTTTGAGCATCCTATCTAGTCTTCCGCTGGAGGGTCTACGTATATTTCAGCGCATTGTGGACATCTCCGTACCTTCTTTTTGGGCTTATTATTTGGCACTTTAATAGTTTCATTAGCCTTTTTAGAAAGTGAACTTGAGGTAGGGTTTGTTTTCTTCTTTGGTGCACTGTTTAATGTTTTTCTTGGTATTTTAGTATATACAGTGTGAAGTTGCGTACTCTTACACAATCTAGCCAAATCGTAAATGAGCGGAAGTCAACGCTATCTCTTAGCATTGAGGAGAATTAAACTCGCTCCATGCGGTAGGTATAGTCCTTGAAAATGCAACAGTTTAGGTACTATGGTTTTACGAAATAATTGCGATCTCATTTCAAAAATACTTTGAAAATGTTGAAAATATTTAGTATTATAAGAAAAAATGTTTAAACTTCCGTAATTTCTTTGTTTTCATCCGATTTTGATTTATTTTTCGCACAGCACTCCTTATCACGATTGCCAACAAAATACAACTGACGTTAGCCGCGTATCGTGAACAACTACACGGCGTTTGGTGTTGCGTACTCTTATCGGATGAGTACTCTTAGACCAGGTTACCCTATATGGGTAGCGTCCGTCGCGCGGTAGACGCTCCCGCTTCGCAGTCGCTTTGGTCGCGCAGGTTTGGGCAAGGCTTTATTGCGTTGACATAACGCTTGTTCTACCCGCATTTTGCCGAAATGGCGTCGACTAATGTGGGGAGACCCTAGCAAACCGAAACCATAGCCACATTAATACATCCACAGGATAAAAGGAAATGTAATTTCAATCCTAACAGAAAATAAACAGTAGTAAGAAACATTCGACTCCACCATTTTAACATTGCTTGAACTGATACGGATAAGAAAGGATAGAATACAGCATCCTTTGTAGTTTAGCGACATATGAAGGACGTATATGTATAGTCCACACGATATAGCAGATCGACAAGAAAAGGATTATGTATCTCCCAGAATACTTAACAAGGTGTGACGAGATTTCACCGGTCCTTTTGTATGTGCCGACTGTAATCTGTTATTCTGACTATTTGACGTTGTTCTAAATCTTTGCCGCCATTTTGAAAGTTTTACACAAGATCCTGTGGCGTCCGTGTGGTGTACATACATACATACAGAAATCTATACTAATCTATACTAACATTATAAAGCTGAAGAATTTGTTTGTTTGTTTGAACGCGCTAATCTCAGGAAATACTGGTTTGAATTGAAAAAATATATTTGTGTTGGATAGACCATTTATCGAGGAAGGCTTTAGAATATTATAACATCACGCTGCGACCAATAGGACCGAAGAATCAGTGGAAAATGTGTTAAAAAAAACGGGGAAAATTTATCACTATTCCACGCGGACGGAGTCGCGGGCACAGCTAGTTGTAGATAAAGATATTTCCCCTTTTTGCGGTAGATTATAATTAACTTTTTTTAGTGTAAAACTCTAACTGAACTACTTTTTCATTTCATTTAGAAGATTTCAGACGTTCAGTGTTCCAAACAGCTGTCGAGACATCTTTTGAGAACACTAGTCGTCCCTCTCTTTTGCCCCTGAACCATTACCGAGCGACAAAGACAGAGCTACAAGAAAACGTACCATTTAAAAGTTTTCACCGACTCATCTTAGTAAGTTGGTTTTTTACCACGTTCTTTGTCGAGTTAGAGTTGAAAAGTTTGGGGTTTTGGGTTCCGTGGGAAGGCATCGGAACCTTTTTAATGTCCGTGGTCTGTTTGTTAGCTAAACCAATAGTATGTTCTAAGCTAAGAAACTCCGTGCTTTAGGCGACAGGCTAGCAACCTGTCATTATTATACCTCTTCCATCTACTCATTAGGTTAGTGTATTGTGGGCGATGGGCTCGCAACCTGTCACTGGAATATCACGTTTAACCATCTGGTTACCCTGAATTTCCTAAACGTGGCACTGGATTTTTGAATTCATGTGCTCTGCCTACCCCTCTTGGGAATACAGGCGTGAGGATATGTATGTATGTATGTTCCATCTACTCTTAAACTTAAAATTATGCTAGGAGTGGCTGCGAGGCGTGGAATAGTCATTGTTTTGTCTTTCCCATGTTTCGTGTGCTCTGCCTACCCCATTTGGGAACAAAGGCGTGATTGTATGTACCTATGTATGTAAACTCCGTGGAAGTAAAAGCGTCTAAGGAATGTTAAAGGCTTTAGGCGACAGGCTAGCAACCTGTCACTATAGTACCTCTGAACTTCAGTCCTAGAAAATAAGCTAGAAGTGACTACGAAGTTAAATCAACATGGATTTATCTATGTACCGTTTTGTTTGCTCTGCCTACCCCATTTGGGAAAACAGGCGTAATATACAGTCAGGGAATCTGAATGTTTAACAGGTTGACCGCCTTCATAATTTGTTCGCGTTTCAGGACAAACTTCACCATGAAGGTCAATATTGAGTATTAATGTCATGCTGGAAATAGTAATAAGGTCTATTTTAGAAGTATCTCAACTTGCTAAACATCCAATTTCCCTGACTGTACATAATGCATGTTAAGCTAAAAGTGGACTTAATTTGTTTAAAACTTAGTGCTCCATTCAAAGATTTTCTAAAAAAATATTTCTTTATCTGAGAATCGAACCAACTCAAATTTGATATTTTTTTAGGATGCAAGTCAAAAAAAAACAAAAATCCGTTTTTCGTAATATTTTATAGTAATTCAAAAGAAAAAGTATCTGTCGAGCCAAATAGGTATAGGTAAAAACGTAAGTCACCTGTTGTATAGGTGTATAGTTTGCAATGAATGACGCAAAAAATCCGAAAACAATTACTTTAAATTAAGAACTATTTATACCGTATTGTGACAGTCATGTCAATCATAAGTAGACAGGAATAATCAAACTTGGAAGATAAGCAAATAATGAGTGTGCAAACCATAGGTAGGTACGACATATTTCAAAATTTGAAAGTAGAATGTCTATTCGTACACATTACTCACATACAGGGTGTCCCATAAATCGCGGCTAAGCCTGACACCGGAGGTAGGTCTATCCAAGAGCTATCGAACCAACCTAACATGACCTCAGTAAAAGTTGGACGGTTTTCGAGATATTTCCAATTTAGTGTTTTTTTCGAACTTTGCCCGTTTTGTACCTCTTAAGTGCCATAATTTGTTTAGATAGCTCTTTATCCTCTTTTTTTTAATTGTTACATAATCACAAATAGCTAAATTTAATAATAGCAGTGTTACTTTGTTAAAAACGTACGAGAGATACGAATGAAACGTAATTGATTGTTGAAATAAATGATCAACCAAAACAATAAGTTGGTCTTTGATCACCTGCCCTGAAAAAAAAAATACTAGACCGTGCAAGAGATTATTACTTTAAAAACTTGCGTATGTTATGCCAATTTCAAAAAGGTATAATACTTGATGGTTAAGCTGGTAAATTGAGAGATTTTGGAAGATCTTGCCAACGTGCCATTAAGTTAATTGAACGTTAACCATCGCTAATTGTTGGAGTTAGGTACCGTGCATTGTTAATTATTATCTGCAACATGGATATTTTTAGGATTTCGTAACCAAAGGGTGAAAACGGGACCCTAATACTGAGACTTCATTGTCTGTCTGTCTGTCTGTCTGTCTGTCCGTCTGTCCATCTGTCACCAGGCTGTATCTAAAGAACCGTAATCGCTGCTAAAAGTCGCAGTGTGTAAGGTGCCTAAAACGTATGATAGTGGTAATTTGCTGACTAAAATCTAAAAATAGCAAAAACAGTATAGTGAAAGTACAGTTGTAGTGAAAATTTCAATAGCATACGGTTCTGAGATACAGCTCGGAGAATGGTGACCACTAAAACGGCCAAAATATCACGTTTTTTCTATGGGAGCCTCCCTTAATTATTATTATTATTTCGATTTTAGTAATTGGTGTTATAGCGGCAATAGAAATACGTCTTCTCTGAAATTTTCAATTGCCTAGCTCTTACGGTTCTTTAGATACAGCCTGGTGACAGACGGACAGACGGACAGACAGACAGACAGACAATGAAGTCTCCGTATTAGGGTCCCGTTTTCACCCTTTGCTTACGAAATCCTAAAAATATCGTGTTGCAGACAATAATTAACAATGCACGGTACCTAACTCCAACAATTAGCGATGGTTAACGTTCAATTAACTTAATGGCACGTTGGCAAGATCTTCCAAAATCTCTCAATTTACCAGCTTAACCATCAAGTATTATACCTTTTTGAAATTGGCATAACATACGCAAGTTTTTAAAGTAATAATCTCTTGCACGGTCTAGTATCTTTTTTTCAGGGCAGGTGATCAAAGACCAACTTATTGTTTTGGTTGATCATTTATTTCAACAATCAATTACGTTTCATTCGTATCTCTCGTACGTTTTTAACAAAGTAACACTGCTATTATTAAATTTAGCTATTTGTGATTATGTAACAATTAAAAAAAAGAGGATAAAGAGCTATCTAAACAAATTATGGCACTTAAGAGGTACAAAACGGGCAAAGTTCGAAAAAAACACTAAATTGGAAATATCTCGAAAACCGTCCAACTTTTACTGAAGTCATGTTAGGTTGGTTCGATAGCTCTTGGATAGACCTACCTCCGGTGTCAGGCTTAGCCGCGATTTATGGGACACCCTGTATACAACAGATGACTTTTAGCTAAGTTTTTCACCTATATCCTATTTTAAATAACTCAGGTACTCTCTATCCACGTCCCGCAGTATAAGGACACCCGGTAAGTAAAATGACAAATGACAAAACTGATTTTCAACCCTGTTAACTTCAAACATTGTTAACTTAATGTGACAAATGAGGTGTCAAATATCTAACTCCATTTTGGGGTATCAAAATGGCGTCGTTAGCCTGGTTATTAATTTAGGTAAAGTCTATAGATTATTAGCGATACTCGTGATTGATGACTCAAATAATATACTGGTTGATTACAAGTTTTGACAGATTGGTGAAGAGTGAGCTAAGTTGTATTAGGTAGATATAACAAGCAAGATGACTTAGGAGACGATTTAGTTTAGTGGGTCCATATCTGGATCTCTAAAGCCGGGTACAGACTGCTGTAACGTAACATGCAATGTAACGCGATCGTACGCGTAGTGTGCACGATTCGTGCGGACAAGACGTCCACACAACGGGAATTCTGTTACATTGCATGATACATTGCGACAATGTGGACGGCAAATTGTTTATTTGCGTGTTACGTTGCATGTTACGTTACAGCAGTCTGTTCTCGGCTTAACGTTTTATGTCTTAATCATTTGTCCTAATACTTATAAGCCATAATCTTTAGTTTTCCTAAACATTTCATTTCAGCAACGATTGCTTTGACGTGTGGTCATAAAACAATTCTAACCCAACCTATTTAATTGCTAACTGTTTTTAAATTATGGAAATCGATTGTTATAGTCATTGATTGTTAGGACTTATGCCCATTAGGACAAAACAATTCGGGCATATTATGATTATAGAAAACAATGTTAGGGATTTCAAAGGAGACCCCGGTTTAATCCCTCAGTAAGTTAAAAAAATACTCGTATTTCTTCTTTTGTTTGTCAAACCGGGTGTCTCTCCGTTTCTTACACGTATGTCGTAAGAGGTGACTAAGAAAATAGGTAAATATTTTAGACAGGCTAGCAACCTGTCGCTATAGTAAACTTTTAAAATGAAAACCTAAAAAATATGGCAACGATTCGCGAGACCTTCACGATTCTATGTAACTGTGCGCTTGTCTGCCCCATTTCGGATGACAGACATTATGTATGTATGGGAGCGAAGGCCACAAAAAGCACGTGCAGTATAATAATGTCCCGAAATACAACAATTATACTTGCACGACTCATTTCACCGTCGCGTGCGCACGGTGACAGTTATTTGTGCGCGGGAGTGGGCGGCGCGGCGCCGTTCTATAACGCATACAGTCACGAACCGGGATTGTTGAGCCACTTGCCACTGTTCGCAATTTAGACGTGTAATCAACAACCGATGTGACCGACTAGATGTCAGCTATTGCATTAGTATTACACGACCGAGTTACAAACATAGGCAAGTGGCTCAACAATCCCTGTTCGCGATGGTACGTGGGCTCCTGTTGTCTATGCGATCCTGGTACCACCACAGTCTTTAACAGCGACTCCGGATAAATATCTAGTCACGAACCGGGATTGTTGAGCCACTTGCCACTGTTCGCAATTTAGACGTGTAATCAATGACCGATGTGACGGACTAGATGTCAGCTATTGCATTGGTATTACACGACCGAGTTACAAACATAGGTAAGTGCCAACAATCCCTGTTCGCGATGGTACAGTCACTAACCGGCATTGTTGAGCCACTTGCCACTGTTCGCAATTTAGACGTGTAGGTAATCAATGACCGATGTGACCGACTAGATGTCAGCTATTGGATTAGTATTACACGACCAAGTTACAAACATAGGTAAATGCCAACAATCCCGGTTCGCGATGGTACGCGTCACTCCTGTATCCCTAATGGGGTAGGCAGAGCGCACGTTTAGGGGAAAACTGTGACGTCAAGTTTGATATCTAGGTATTTTAGATCAAAAGGTCTAAAACAGAAGAAGAAGATCAGTGACAGTTTGCCAGGTTGTCGCTTGCAGTATGGTTAAACGTATATTGAAAAACCGGCCAAGTGCGAGTCGAACTCGCAGTCGAAGGGTTCCGTTACAAAAACTACAAGAAAATATATGTACAATCACGCCTGTATTCCCAAACGGGGTAGGCAGAGCACACAACGCTACACAGACAAAAACGATGACTATTTCACGTTCTTTATATCGACCCAAAAATCACGATTGTTGTGTGGGAGCCCCCCGTAAATATTATTTTTACTTTTTTTGTAGTATTCGCTATTTTAGCGGCAATAAAAATACAGTCTGTGAAAATATCAACGGTCTAGCAACCACGGATCGTTAGATACAGTCTGGCGACGAAAAAACAGAGAAGTCTCAATACTAATACGGTCCAGTTTTCACGCTACGGGAACGGAAGCCAAATAAAACCAGCCAAGTGCGAGTCTAAATCACGCACTGAGGGCTCCGCACGAACCGACTACAACGCCATCTAGTGACAGATTTTCAAACTAACGATAAATTTTAATTTTATTTATTAAAAAAAAACTACAGATACAACTTTTTCAACTTTGGAAGCGTCTGTCGCGCTAACTATTCACTTTAGAAAAGTATGATGTTAGAAACCTCAACATCATTTTTGAAGAGCTATCCATAAATAGGTACCTCACACGTATGGGTTTGATGAAAAAAAAATTGTTTGAGTTTCAGTTCCATGTATGGGGAGCCCTGAAAAATTATTGATTTTTTTTAATTTTGTGTCAAAATCTTAATGCGGTTCACAGAACACATCTCACTTCACTCACCAAGTTTTATTAGTAAAAAGTGGCTGTGACATACGGACGGACGGACAGACAGACAGACATTCATGACGGATCTATAAGGGTTCCGTTTTTTGCCATATGGCTACGGAACCCTAAAAACCCTAAAAAACGATATGTCGTGTAAACGACTTTGAAATGAAACCTCTATATATTATGGTAAGTAGATCCGACAGCCTTCCCCACGACTAATTATCTTCTTAATAATTAGTCCGGGTTAAAATTAAACTCTTCCGTTAAACGACATTTTGATACATGCTCTGACGAAGCAATTTAATTAGTCTTCGACGAGCGCCGTAATACATAACATAAATACATAAGGATAAGACGGATCCTTTCGTAGATGGAGCGACATGCTAAACCAAACAAGTTTAGTTTCATGGCATGATGGGTTATGCTTCGTGAATTTTTACATTTTTTTTATTAAATAAGTAGTAAAATTTCCTACATTTACTCCAAGTGTTACTCTAATGGAAAGAGATAATGATTGCAAACGTACTAAGAACTTGCATTTGTACGTAAATCCTGCTTTGAAACGATTTTGGCTGATAAGGAAATTGCTGTGACATAAACTTGCCTCTTCTAATGAAAAGAGATAACTAAGTATAAGAAACGTTGCCAGCTTATAGGAAAAATAATTAATTTATTATGTACGAAAACATTAAAAAAAATAAAATAAAATTTCGACCTAGGTTCATATAATCTTTTTGTTTTCTACGACCTTAGGAACTCACTGTTAAAATTATTCGGTTTTCTCGTGTTACACCGTGTATTTCAAACAATTACACAGAATGTGTGTTGTATGTATGTATGTAAGAATACAAATCACGACTATTACCCAGTATTTGACGGCCGGATAGCCCAGCGGTTAGAAAACCTGACTGTGAAGCTTGAGGTCCCGGGTTCGATCCCCGGTCGGGGCAGATGTTT
>BHDV01004456.1:119098-138169 GCA_005406045.1 Adoxophyes honmai
CCAAATTTCAAGTGCCTACGTTTAGCCGTTTAGGCTGTGCGTCGATCTGTCAGTCAGTCAGTTTCTCCTTTTATATATTTAGATGAGTTTACATTACTTTAGAACAGAATTTTTAAAACTTTTTGACTAATAGAACCCTTCCAAATTTGTATGGGGCTTGGTGAACCCCTGGTACTGCTATCAGAAAAGTAGATTAGATTTTGTTAAGTTACAATTCACCCGTTTGGCTACAACTCCATCCGCCTTGTTTCTGTTAATGCGGTATTTTTGTTTTAAATGAAATGAAAAGTTCATTCACAGAACATAAATGGTATAAATACGGTGGTTTTGATGGTTGGTTTAGATGAGAGTATGCATTTGGGGCAATGTGTGAATGAAAACGTTTAGAAACTTCTACTTAATAAAAAATAATTACTAAGTTTTGTTAAATTTTCAACAAAAAGTTACGAGAGTATTATATTATTCGATTTATTATTCTATGATATGAAAATCGATACTTCCAACTTCACTGAAGTGATTTATTCGACGTAAAGATTAATCTATAAAACGATAATATGAGGAAAAAATTGTGAGCAACGAAATTGTATACAACTTGCCTGTACACCGGACGAATAAACGTGTACCGATGTGTCGCCAGATCTCTACTTGCACCAAACGCTACTAAACGCTTAGAAAATCTAAACGAGATTTCTAAGCGGGCACGTACCGTGTTCTGTATAATACGAGTTCTTTTTTTAGGTCCAAACGCGACAGCGGAAGCGGTAGCGGGATGGTACGAACGAAACGCTTATTTCCGGGCCGGTGCGATGTGCGCTCACGTATAACTTCGAATATTACAACGGTGATGCTAAAGCGTTGCCCGCCTCCGCTGTTAGTTTGTTTGGAGCTTCCCTAGATGCAAAAAATATGTGCGAGATTGACGTCGATTTCTGTGTTGCTGCGGTTTAAATTGAAAGCCATTTTTAACGAGGGTGTCGGGTTTAGAAGGACCACTCTATTTCTTCCGTGGATTTCGCAAGACGCGACTAAGGAAATAGGTTAAGGAATGTTTTAGTTAGTTTTACCTAAGTTTTCATCTTTTCATTCAACTTAGTCTTTGTAAACGAACACATAAGAAAAAAAGGTTATTTTTATACCAAAATTGTGTTTGTTATTTGAGTTATATGTATCGTTCCGTGCTCCTACCAAAAGATCACAGAAAATTAGTTTTAACATACATACATACATACCATAACATACATACCGTCACGCCTCTTTCCCACAGGGGTAGGCAGAGACCATTTTGTTCCACTTGCTACGATCCTGACATACCTCTTTTGCTTCATCCACGTTCATTAGTTTTAACTTGGCGCGTGTAAGTGACAGGCATGCCTATTTCTTTACTCGCCTCCTAGGACAACCACGAAAGCAATGGAGAGCTATTCTAACCCACAAGATTCTAATTCTACGTAGTTACGGTGGGGGGTAGTTACCCCCCATCATTCCGAGGGACGACGTGACGTCACTGCAATTTATTTATTGCAAAGACCCTCCCGTCAGCCGCAGAACAACTGGCGGAAGAAAAAATATTCTATAAATAGAATCGGGTACTTAACTGGAAAGAATAAGATTTTTAAAGTAAGTAAACACTTTAAAAAGCCGTGATAGCCCAGCGGTTCGAACTGTGGCCTCTCAAGCAGAGTAGGGTCATGGGTTCAAACCTCGGGCTCGCACCTCTGAATTTTTCGGAATTTATGTGCGATATCGAATTTGATATTTATCACTAGCTATTCGGTGAAGAAAACACCGTGAGGAAACCTACACACAGCGACGAAGTAAATCAACGCTGTGTGTGAAGTTCCCAATCCGCACTAGGCCCGCGTGGGAACTATAGCCCAAGCCCTCTCATACTGAGAGGAAGCCTGTGCCCTGCAGTGGGACGTATATGGGCTGATGATGAAACACTTTATTGTACAAAAGGAAAGAACAGAACACACAACACAAAAACTTATGTACAATTGTAATGGCGAAGTACAAATACGGACTTACCCTTAAGGTATCTCTTACAGTCAATCTTTTGGTATTTAGTTTATAAGGTTTCTTTTAGGCGACAAGATTGCAACCTGTCATTATTATACCTACCACATTAAAACCCAAAAAATATTTGCTACGTAAAAAGCTTACGTGAAAGATAATAACGTGCCGTGTGGTGTCGGGGTAGAATAACACCTCTCCATTCTATCCGTGTATGTCGTAAGAGACGACTAAGGAAATAGGATCAGATATGCTTTAGGGGACAGGCTAGCAACCTGTCACTATTATACTACCTCTTCCATCTATTTTTAAACTTAAAATTATGCTAGAAATTGCTGCAAAGCGTGAAATATGTATGTAACTCTTTATTGTACAAAATAAACATGACAAATTAATAAGTACAGAACAAAACACAAGTACAAAGGCGAACATATCCCTTAAGGGATCTCTTCCTGCTGACCTTCAAGCGATTGACAAAACATGTGATATTAGAGTAGACACACAAAGAAATTTTAGAGAGAAAGAAACAAAGCCGTTAACCTAAAATAAATAAATACATTCTAGTAATATAGATATACATACATATACAAATACATAAAAGTACACATAGTACAATACATAATAGACTAATAAATATTAAAATTAATATACTACTTATTAAATACATAAACCTACATGCACCGCCAACACTAGCCAGAATACATATTTACAACACCGCACACATTCAGGAGGAGCCGTCGAGCCAGTACACCTTCAAACGATTCCGCAGAGTCGCAACGGTCTGCGATTTCCTGATGTCACAAGGTAACAGATTCCACAACCGGACAGCATGCACAGAGAAGGAATTGGAGTAGGATTTGGACTTAATGATAGGAAAGGCAAGAGAGAGGTTGTCACTGGACCGTAAACGATTCCCAGAACCGTCGGCCAAGTAACTGAATCTCTCTGAGAGATAGGAAGGGAACTCAGGGTTAAACAGGACATTAAAGAGCAACGAAAGGATGTGAACATTACGACGGAAACGAATCGGCAGCCACCTCAGCTGAGCGCGGAAGCAAGAAACGTGGTCATACTTGCGGAGGCCAAAAATATAACGAATGCACACATTCTGCAGTCGTTCGAGCCTGTCAAGAAGCTGCTCAGAGAGGTCGAGGTAAGCGACGTCGCCATAATCCAGCAAAGGATGCAAAATTGCCTGAGCTAGAGAAATCTTAGTCCGAAGGGGAAGGAAATTTTGCAGACGTCTAAGAGAGTGGACCGAGGCAAAAAGCTTGCGGCTAACCTCGGAGACTTGTGCCGACCAGGAGAGCGTCTGATCCATGATAATGCCCAAGTTCTTGACCGTGGGTGAGAAAGAAATAATGGAACCATCAAAAACTATATTAGGCACCACCACCCCAGACAGCTTAGCAATAAAATGCGGACTTCCAAGAACTATCGCCTGCGACTTTTTGGCATTCACCTTCAGCCCAAAATTGGCTGCCCAGACACGGATGACCTCGAGATCCATATTAATGCGATTAATCAAGCCAGGGAAGTCGTCGAAAGGGGCTGATGCGTATATTTGTAGATCGTCCGCATAGAGGTGGTAGGATGATTGCAGAGAAGCAGTAATACCATTGATGAAAGCAGAGAACAGAAGAGGAGAGAGCACTGCCCCCTGGGGTACGCCAGCCGCGAGGCCGCTCCACTCAGAATAAACATCATCCAGTTTCACGCGCTGGCGCCTTCCCGTGAGGTACGACTGAAACCATGACAAGGCGGGGCTAGAGATGTTTAGCGATTTTAAAATGCCAAGGAGTATTTCGAAGTCCACGGTATTGAAGGCGCTGCTGAAGTCCAAGAGCACTAGAACTGTGAGTCTCTTGTTCTCAATGTTGATTCGGATGTCATCCGTAACCTTGACAAGAGCAGTGACGGTGCTGTGCCCAGGACGGAAACCGGATTGAAAAGGATTGAAAAGGTTATGAATATTGAGATAGTGAGACAAGCGTCGGCATACGAATTGTTCAATGACTTTGGATAGGATAATAATCATGGTTTTGTCTTTATCACGTTTCACGTCTCTGCCTACCCCATTTGGGAACATAGGCGTGATTGTATGTACAGTCACGAACCGGGGTTGTTGAGCCACTTGCCACTGTTCGCAATTTAGACGTGTAATCAATGACCGATGTGACCGACTAGATGTCAGCCATTGGATTAGTCTTACACGACCAAGTTACAAACATAGGTAAGTGGCTCAACAATCCCTGTTCGCGATGGTACGTAGCGCTTCGTATGTTCTGCCTTCCCCGTTTGGGAATACAGGCGTGATTTATATTGTAATTTTAACAGCTATCTGTCACCGGAAAATAACACAATCCGTAATTTTAAAAATTTCCTAAAAAAAATCCGAAAATTTATAAACTTCCGTAAGATTCCAAACGACAGACAAATTGTATTATTTTACGGCCGCATTTTCGTAAAATAATCAATTTACGTTAGGTTACGTTAGTTTAGATTATGTTAGTTTAGATCAGATTAGGTTTAGTTATGTTAAATTAGGTTAGGTTAGGTTAGATTATATTAAATTTTGCAAAAATGTGGGCGTACAAACATTTTTTGTCTCCCGTTTGGAATCTTACGAAAATTTCCTAGGAAATTTATAAACTTACGGAATGTGTTATTTTCCGGTGACATATATCGATTCCATAATTTACCATTACATTTGAATGCTAGGAAATTACAAATATTTTATTGATGTCCAAAATATCATTAGCTAATGTAATTAGGTTAATGTGAGATTTAAAATCACGCACACGCGTACAGATGCTCGTTTGTGCGCACGCGCGAGTCTTAATGAGCTATTGTGATCCCTAAGTGTCCCTAACTAGTATAACAAACAAGGGACATTGAATGGGAATGAATGGCGGCCTCGTTTAGTTCCATCTTGACAAAGTTTGCTTAAGATCGGTCCCAATATTTAAAGGATAGTTTAACTTAAGAGCGTGCAAACACAATTCGGCGATTTTGATGTTTTTCAAATGCTTTACAAAGCTATAAATCTAAATTTAAAGAAAAACTACTGTAACATATAAATAAACTCTTTTTCTTGGGATTAACGGTAAATATTATTTTATTAGCAACACAGATTTCTTTTACTTCACCAATTTGTTGAAGGGTTTTTACAAAAATACGCGTCAGAGCTGTCTTTCACTTGAAAATTTTCCATTAAAATTTACCATAAACGATATGAACTTGTTATTATCTGATAGACAATATAGTCTACTGGGGAATAGCGGTGTAACATGAATGAAATTATTGGTTTTTATTATTCAAATATCATTTTACATAATTTCAAAGTTGAACCATTACTTTATTTTTTTTCTCATTGATTTTAATGTAATTACAAATGAAACAATTTTATTGTAAATTTACAGAGTATGTTTAGTCTAACCATATTTTTTTCATGGCAGAGTTAATTTATTTTTCACGATTTTTTAAACATTGGTCCAAAACCACTAAGGTCAGATGGGGGAAGAGAAACGCAGGGGTAGGAGGGCACTACAGACCATACTCACTCATAACTCGACGAGTTATGGTCTGTGGTGCCTCTTACCCCTGCCCTGCCTCTGAGTTTCTCTTCTTCCACCTGATCTTATATGACGTTCGTAAATAATGTTTATGCCCTCTAAAGTACAAGAAAAATTTTAATGACAAAGTGAGGGAGTTTTGTCATTAATCATTGTTCAACCTTTCAAAAAAACCACTGGTCTGCTTTAGAATTATACGTCTCCATTTCCGTCCTGTGTGGTGTCGGGTTAGAGTAGCACCTCTCCATTTCTTCTGTGGATGTCGTAAGAGGCGACTAAGGAATTAGGTTTAGGTGTGCTTGAGGCGAGAGGCACCTGTCACTATTCTACCTCTTCCATCTTTGCAAACCTAAAACTATGCTAGAAGTGGCTGCAAAGCGTGATTTAATCATAATCATGGTTTTGTCTATGTCACGTTTCGTGTGCTCTGCCTACCCCATTTGGAAATATGTACAAGTTTGATGTACAGTCAAGGAAATTGATTACTGTGCCACTTTGTAACTTTTTACAAGAAATGTCACTGTGACATACCATACTTTCTAGTAATCAAACCAATATGAAACTCACTATAAAAAGGTTCAAAGTGGTACAGGTATCAATTTACTTGATTGTATGTATGTACTTGTGTTTAAAAACATAGTAATGACTTCTTAGTATGATTAAAAATAAGCCTTCTCCTATGGCTTGCTTATTAGTATTCCACGTGACAGTTAAAACCATTAAACAGCTGTAAAACATGACAATGACTCATTAAAACCATATTTGACAGTAGATTACGACGCTATCCGTCAGACGGACTGACAAATTTAGACTACCGTTAAATAGGAACATTTAGACATACATATAAACACAACTGCGTTCCTAGAACGAATTGTAATGTAAACAAAAGCATGCCTTTTACGTTTTTAGCCACTTCTATCATAATTTTAGGTTCCACATTGAAGTTAAACCTCAGTTAAATTAATACATACATCCCTTTTGAGGCTCTCTAAGGGTCAGATCATACCGAGACGAGACGCGACGATGCTTAAAGCGGCCAGTGGTTTCGCGCTGCGCAGCGCGGCGCCGCGCTACGTCTCGAGGCGCAGCGCTACGCCGCGCTACGTATTCTGTATACTGACAATGAAAATAAATATGAACCTTATCTTGTAGCAAATAAAGTATATTTTGAGTTGTTGCATTAAAACATTTCGTGCAGCGCCGCGTCGCGTCTCGTCTCGGTGTGAATTGACCCTAATGGTATAAGCAGAGCATACGAAACGTGACATAGACACAATCGCCTTTGTACATGAAGCTGTTATCCAGTATCTTGTTTCTTGTAATTGTTTTATGTTTTATTATTTTATGTACAATAACCATGATAGTGATGGTTTGAAGATCTGTTTAATGGTTTGAAGAGAGGTGGAAGAGGTGTCATAGCGACAAGTTGCCAGTCACCCAAAGCATACATAACCTATTTCCTTAGTCGCCTCTTACGACATCCGAGGAAAAAATGGAGAGATGCTGTTTTATCGCGACATCACATTATATTAGATTGTTTTAAAACCATAGAGGTTAAATGTACCAAGTAATAGAATAAAAGATTTTGTGCACAAATCTATCAGTTGTATACTTAATAACGTATGAGCGGGGTCTCAAGGGACGTATCCCAGTAATACAATACCTAAAGCAAATACAAAACAAGTCGTAAATTTAATTTTCTTTTATTTAATAATAAATATGTTCATTTAATTCTGGTGGTGCCGGGTTAGAATAGCACCTCCCCCTTTCTTCCCGTGGGTGTCGTAAGAGCCGACTCTGGGAAAGGGTTAGTGTATTGTGGGCGATGGGCTAGCAACCTGTCACTGCAATATCACGTTTGGCCATCTGGTAACCCTGGCATTGCTAAAGGTGGCACTGGATTTTAGAATTCATGTGCTCTGCCTACCCCTTTTGGGAATACAGGCGTGAGAATATGTATGTATGTATTTAATTCTGATGCATGTAGGTATTTTTATGTATGTGACTAATATTGCATAGACTACATACTAACATACAATGCCTGTTTTCCGAAATGATGTAGGCAGAGCGCACGAAACGCTACATAGACAGAATCATAACAATTTCACGTTTCGAGCCCACGTCTACAATTTTTTTAAGGTTTAGTGTTGGCTGCTACAATAGTGGCAGGTTGCTAGCCTGTCGCCTAAACTATACCTTAACCTATTTCCTTTGTCGCCTCCAACGACATCCACGAAAGAAATGGAGAAGTGTTATTCTAAATCAGACAGCAAAAAGAAATTAGGTTTTGAGTGGGCAGGTTGCTAGGCTATATTATGTATAATGACGTTCTGTATACAGGGTGAAATCGGAGACGTAATCAAAAACTACTTTTTTAGGCTTGTTAATTGATTGCTATTTACATGCACTATTAGTTCTTACACGAAACAAAAACCGTTTATTTTTTGTTAATTTTTCCCTTAATTGAATCACTAATGCAGTAAATCATGGTTACCCCATTTCAAGACTCTTAACTTCTTAAGAATCTTATTTTACACTTGTTTAATATCGTAATCAAATCACGTGGTCTAGGCCGAGTAGGGTGACCAGATGATAATGATAGGTAGGGATTGATATTGTTATTTTGTTTTAATTAATTGAGGGTCTGATTAATTACGATAACCACTAGTGCTCCATGTTTATCTTAGGCAGCTCTATCGGAAAATGTGGTTTCTGATTACGTCTCCGATTTCACCCTGTATAGGTATGTATACTGTATAAAAAAATCCCCCCCCAAAAAACAAGCCAGAACTGAATGTTTCGTCTTTATACTATCGTATCTGCGTAGTGTGAGATGGCTTCAGATCATTAAGTTTTTATACACACATATAAAATATCGTATCTGCGTTGTGTGTGACACACTTTAACCATACCTAAACCTATATATCTTACCTGAATATATCAAAAGATAAAATTCCAAACGAGAGACAAAAAATGTCTATAGGCCTACATTTTTGTGAAATTTTATATAAACTAACCTAACCTAATCTAACATAACAAAACCTAATGTGACCTATTATTATTTTTACTAAATATTTTCGTAAATTTATAAACTTACGGATTTTGTTATTTTCCGGTGACATATCCCCCACGGAAAAGCGACAAAATCATTTCTGTTTGACATACTCCTTTCCGAGTGGGTTACTTCCATTTACACCAGAGGCAAGACTAACTAACTTAAAGTAATTAGTCTGCGGACGCTCCATTTTCCAACGTAAAAGGCTGTATCATCCAAATTTATCGGAGCGGTAAAGCGTAAAAACGGGTATTAACAACAAACATCAAAAGTCCGTTGCGGAAGTATCGGTTAGGGATGTACCGGGGTGTTCGCCGATTCCGATTTCCGATTTTATTCATCCGATTCGAAGACGGCATTTGAAACAGAGTTTACAGGTTTTAGAAACAGCCACCTTAACAAGCAAGGCTCAAGATAGACTATACCTGTCACTGTCTAATTTAAGACATCAGAAAATGATGGGTAGACTATCCCGCGTGCGACGCGACTAGAGCGTGTTGCCGTGCTAAGCTTACTGGTCAGGTAAAGAGTACCTGAAACCGACGAGCATGTAGTATGAAGAGATTTATGAATGCGGATGAAGGAAAAGAGGTATGTCAGGATCGTAGCAAGTGGAACGAAGTAGCTTCTGCCTACCCCTGTGGGAAAGAGGTGTAACTGTGAGTATGTATTTTATAGATAAGTGTAGCAAACCTAGTGCCACTTATTGTCCAGTAGTAGAACTGCTTCCACTAATATCGTGATCAAGCGTGCTACATCGCGATAACGGAGTTTCGTAGATCAGCATTAATTAAGTTTTCAACATTCTCACTCTTTTCGCAGGCGTGATTTCATTTTACACACACACACACACACACACACACATCCTCACGCCTGTATTCCCAAAAGGGGTAGGCAGAGCACATGAATTGGAAAATCCAGTGCCACCTTTAGAAATTTCAGGGTAATCAGATAGCAAAATGGGATATTGCAGTGACAGGTTGCTAGCCCATCGCCCACAATACACTAACCCTTTCCCAGAGTCGCCTCTTACGACACCCACGGGAAGAAGGGAGGAGATGCTATTCTAACCCGGCATCACATGGGCAATTTTATTTTATAATACAAATAATCCGCTTTAATAAATAATTAAAAATATAGTACAAATTAACAGACCTATATTAAAATACAGTACTTTAATAAGTTGCCTTTTACAGTTGGATTACCTTACCATTCCATTCAAGACAAAATTGTACTTGACAATCAAAAGCGTGGTGAAGGCCAGGGACTTCCGATCAAAATTTCCGATTTTCGTGTCGAAACAGAATTCGGAAGGGCGAATCGGAATCGGAGTTGGCTACGTCGCATCCCTATTATCGGTAGCGGGGGCGTATTGAGTCATTTTACGTCCCACTGCCGATTGTTTTCGGCATGTTTTCAGATCTCTAGCAAAACATCCGCGTGTGGGAATTAGAATAACACGACGCCATTTTTTTTCGCGGGTGTCGCAAGAACAAAGGTTATGGTATGTTTGAGGTGACAGGATAGCAACCTGTCACTATTATAGCTCTTAATTTACAACCCAAACATGCTACAAGTACTTTAAGGGGAATAATGGGAATATAAAAGTGTGCCTCTAATAGGTAAGAAGACATTTTCATAAGAAGACTTATGAATGCATAAGAATATTTCACAAAATTCACGGAATCCATCTCGCGATGATTTCGACATTGGCGAAATGAACAATTAATATTATGTTTTAAAGTGGAATAAATAAGAACACAGTTTCCATACAATACCCGTGTGGTGCCGGGTTAGAATAGCACTACCCCCTTTCTTCCCGTGGGTGTCGTAAGAGTCGACTCTGGGAAAGGGTTGGTGTATAATATTGTGGGCGATGGGCTAGCAACCTGTCACCACAATATCACGTTTGACCATCTGGTTACCCTGAAATTGCTAAACGAGGCACTGGATTTTTGAATTCATGTGCTACCCCTATTGGGAATACAAGCGTGAGAATATGTATGTATGTCTCCTAGCAACTGCCGCCCGGCAGCTCGTGCTAAACACCATTCAGGCCTAATGCGTGTAAAATACGTTTCGCTACCTACTCAAAGTTTTCCTTTAAGTTTCGCTTTTCCTGCGCGTGAAAGAGATTTCTAATAGAAATATGAACGTATAAGTCAATTTCCGGCGAAGTGTGAAAAGGATCTCATGTAGAAAGTTACTGGCAGTTTTTGCTTCGTTTCTAGGGTTCCGTAGGTTTTTTGGGGTTCCGTACCCAAAGAGTGATGGGATTTTGTTACTGAGATTTCGCTGTCCGTCCGTCTATCACCAGGCTGTAACTCGAGAAGGGTGATAGCCAGAGAGTTGATAATTTCCCAGATGATGTATTTCTATTGCCGCTATATCAATAAATGCTAAAAAAAGATAAGGGGGCTCCCTTACAATAATCGTGTTTTTTTGTGTTTTTGGATCTACCTAACCTTTGGTTATACCTAAGTTGAAGCCGTGGTAGTCCAGCGGTTCGACCCGTGGCCTCTCAAGCAGAGGGTCGTGGGTTCAAACCCCGGGCTCGCACCTCTGAATTTTTCGGAATTTATGTGCGAAATCGAATTTGATATTTACCTGGAGCTATTCGGTGAAGGAAAACATCGTGAGGAAACCTACACACAGCGACGAAGTAATTCAACGTTGTGTGTGAAGTTCCCAATCCGCCCTGCAGTGGGACGTATATAGGCTAAAGATAATGATGATACCTAAAAGTTACTAAAACAGGTTAACATTTGAAATTTTCCAAAATATTTAGTTACGTATCTTTAAAAGTAAGTACATAATTAAGATCAAGGCTCCCATACAAAAAAGTGTGACCGTTCGAGCGTGAGTCCGACTCGCACTTTATTCCATTTAGACCAATTTTACACGCCATTTTGGAGTCTACTAGCGCAACGGAAAGACCATTATTGTTAAGAATCACCGCAAGATACTTGGCAGAAAGTCATTTTTTTCTAAATACAATAATAACAAGCTACAAATAATTATAAAAGACCTAGTGTACAAAATGTAGAGACAAAATACTCAACTTAAAGTATCACTCAAACAAGGGCCAAGGGAACGCGTTACTAAATTAAACTAATGTAAATTTTAAGTAATTGAATTTAGTAATTCATAACAATACCAACTCAATGCCGGACGACGAAGTAGTATAGCATCAAACACTGTTTACCATTCGCGTCCTAAAATGGTAGCACATTCTCCACTACGACAATCCATCGAAAATTAGTCCTACATGAAACGAACTTTCAAAAACAACAAAACAAAAGACAAAAAGCTTTCAGGAAAGTTTTTTCGCTGCCTCTGATAAAATACGTCACAGAAATCCGAACGGCAGTCTGTCTTTTTAACCCGGTCATTACGTAGGAATTAACGGCAAAGAAATGCAAATGAACCGAGAAAGCTGAATTTTTGATATGACGTAGAGAATGCCAATAAAAGCTTAACTTGAAATTGTCGATCAAGATTTCCTATGTGGGTTTTCCGCCATCTTGAAAAAAAGGTTAAGATTGGTTTTTTGACAATAACTCGGCTATCCGACGAGATACGATAATTCTGTCAAGAAGTTTTTTTTAGCTCTATTTATGCTCTATAACTTATGCGTAAAACATTTTTGCTTTACATGCATTGTTATTGAGATATCGATCGAAAAAGACGAAGATGGTTTTTGGCCGATATCTCGATAACGATGCATGTTACGCAAAAATGTTTTGTACATAAATTATAGAGCATAAAAAGAGCTACAAAAAACTACTTGACAGAATTATCGTATCTCGTCGGATAGCCGAGTTATTGTCAAAAAACCAATCTTAACCTTTTTTTCAAGATGGCGGAAAACCCACATAGGAAATCTTGGTCGACAATTTCAAGTTAAGCTTCTATGGGCATTCTCTACGTCATATCAAATATTCAGCTTTCTCGGTTCATTTACATTTCAAAATGTGTATATTTCCTGTACTATTTATGCAGCTTTTCATTTGATAGAGCTACGAACACAGACTTACATCGAAATAGACGACTTAAGTGTATGTACTTTGCGTGCCAAAATAGAGCCAAAAGGGAGAGCAATGCTTTACTTTGACGCGATTTAGTATGTTTTGTACCACTTAGATTAGGTTTAACTGCCTAGAGACAAGACAACTTGAATAAAGCGGCGTCTTTAGCATGATTTCCACCAAACGGCCGGAATCGGAAAGAATTTTATGGTCTTTAAACGGTAGTGAACCTTACGGTCACTGTGTTTAAGTCTACATTACCATGCAGCGTACAAAAACTAGGTGATGTACGTCGCCCGCGACCACGTAATACAAAAATAAGGTAATGTAGATTCCGGCCGATTGGTGGAAATCATGCATTTGAATCGGTTTCACTCGGACTGTCAATTCCTATCACTAAAGCGCTCATGTGACTTAGAGAAAAAGTGACACGCTTGGTTTTCATTCAAATGCAGGAACTCACGGTATCTATTTCGATATAAGTCTGTGGGTACGAACTTCGCGGGCATTTTCAAACAATTTGCCTTTGACGGTAAATTGTTGAGTGCTCGAGCGTTACCTAAAGAATTGGTGCAGGTGAGAAATCCAATAATCCAATGCTTCTTTGCCAATTATTTGAAATGGACATGTGAAAAAAGACATACCTACATACATGTCGGTTGTACTCCCAAAGGGTTGGCACAAAACACAAAACCTCAATGGTTCCATGCCCAAAGGGTGAAAACGGGACCCTATTAACCCATTCTTGGTCACTGTGCCAATTTGGGAACACTTAAAATTAAGGGAAAAATTTAAATTGTTGACGCTAAATGTAATATGATTGGGTACAGTTTTATAATAATAAATAAATCTCCACCTTGTCGACAATAACGTCGCTCCAAACTCTACCGAAAAGGTGAGAAAACTCGCAAAAATGCCTAAAAAAAAAATTTTTTTTTTTCTCATTTCCTAATTCCTTTTATCCTCTTTAATTATAAAATCAACAAATTTTTGATGAATCTCTGCTAGTTTCATTTTGACCATTAATGGGTTAATGAGACTTCGCTGTTCATCTGTCGCTGGGCTGTATCACACGAACCGTTCTAGCTTACATACATACATACATATTCTCACGCCTGTATTCCCAAGAGCGGTAGGCAGAGCACATGAATTCAAAAAATCCAGTGCCACGTTTAGCAATTTCAGGGTAACCAGATGGTTAAACGTGATATCGCAGTGACAGGTTGCTAGCCCATCGCCCACAATACACTAACCCTTTCCCAGAGTCGACTCTTACGACACCCACGGGAAGAAAGGGGGAGGTGCTATTCTAACCCGGCACCACACGGGGGAAAGGATTGGTGCACATGAGAAATCCAATAATACAATGCTTCTTTGCCAATTATTTGAAATGGACATGTGAAAAAAGACATACCTACATACATACATGTCGCCTATACTCCCAAATACCTAGGGTTGGCACAAAACGCAAAATCTCTATGGTTCCATGCCCAAAGGGTGAAAACGGGACCCTATTAGTGAGACTTCGCTGTTCATCTGTCGCTGGGCTGTATCACACGAACCGTTTTAGCTTGACTGTTGAAATTTTTCAGAAATTGTGTATTTTATTGCCACTATATTCGCCTAAAAAGTTTGTGCCGGCTGTGAGCACCAACCCTAAGGGGCAGCGGAGACGACAGACTTTTTGTACGATCGAGTCTGCGGCGCACAAAAAATCTGCGTGGATTATATGCAGACTTTTTCCGCGTTGTGTGCGTTACTGCATATGCTTAGGTTCTATTTTCACAGATTAAAAAGTGCGTCACGGATAGTCTATCGTCTGTGTAGCACCCTAGTCTGTTTTGTACCGGCTGTGCGTGCCAACCCTAAGCCTGGGACGGTTACAAAGGTTTGTCACTATTCATTTTCAATGATCAAGAGAGCCGCCGGGAATCGGGGACAAAAAGAAGGGCAAGCGCGAAGCGGCTTTTTTACGCGAAGTTCTGACGGTCTATATTGTAGAAATTGGTCAAGAGACGACCGTGTCGATTTCGTTTGTCGACTGTGTAGTCCGCGGCAGTTGTGCAAACGTGCCGCTTGGTGGCGCTGTCTCAGTTTCCATACGATTCTTTGCGCACGCAAACGAAATCGATGTTTTTTTGACGACTTCATATTAAACCCTCTGAGGTTTTTTATTTAACTCTCAGGCAGAGGAGACTTATGCATGATTTCCACCAAACGGCCGGAATCGGAAAAAAAAATGGTCTTTTAACGATACTGAACCTTATAGTCACTGTGATTAAGTCTACATTACCTTATTTTTGTATTCCGTGGTCCCGGACGACGTGCGTCACCTAGCTTTTGTACGCTGCTTGGTAATGTAGACTTTAACACAGTGACCGTAAGGTTCAGTATCTTTTAAAGATCATAAAATTATTTCCGATTCCGGCCGTTTGGTGGAAATCATGTATTATAATACCTATTGTGGAAAATATGAGAAACGTGGATTTTGGTTTATCGACAAAGTTATTGATATACTTCTGAAGTGGCTTGTAACTTCACGCCTAGATCATTTAGTTCCACATGTAATATGTATGTATAGTAAGTCACGTGAAACTTTTTATGCGCTGTATTATCGTTAGTTTTTGTTTTTCAAAGAAAATAATATTAGGTCCTTACCTATGAAATTGGCGTTTTGTATGAAGATTTTCGAAACATTTGGGTTTTTCATTTAATTTTTACACTCATTTAGCAACCAAAAGTGATAGCGTTATAAAACTTATGTCCGTGTTTAAAGACATTTATAAACTACCTAACTATGAGAATCAATTTTATTAAAAAAAAATGGATCAATTAATTATTGCAACCAATTACATACATAATTCTGGAAGCATAAAAAAACTTGATTTTCAAAATATTTTTTGTAGGTTTATTAATATAATTCTTTGGATTTATTACAGTCAAAATTTACACGACAAAAGCTAAATCTTTTTTAATATTGAGTACATAATACATCTTTTATGTTATGAAAGTTGCGATGGTTAGAAGCACGAAAGAAAAATCGCTAATTTCGTAGGTACGGACCCAATATATATGTTCAATATTTTTGGGTAATCTATTTGACTAAATAGTTTTTTCAGTCGTGCCCTCTATAACAAATACTAATGAGAAACAGTGAACCCCAAGGATCCCTAAATTGGAAAAGCAATCCACCAAGCAGGGTTCAGCAGGCCGCCATAATAAAAACGTTGTTTCGTTTTGTCCCGCGACGCCGCGAATTCTATTTGAGGCAAAACATACCTTTTTCACTGATTTCGCTTACATTATGTTTAATTTATTTCTCCGAATGAACGGGAATGGACGGCGTATTGTTTTGTTTAGGATGTTTTGTGGGCTTGAGTAATGTTAAGACTGTAAAAATATGACATTACGTTCCTATTGTTGTGGTATGGATGGTCAATACGTTCGATTATGATTATGACGCTTCTGTGACTTTCACTGCTAAAAACGAACGCGGATCTTTTAATATCTATATCTACACTTTAATATGTATACTAATATATAAAGCTGAAGAGTTTGTTTGTTTGTTTGAACGCGCTAATCTCAGGAACTACTGGTTTGAATTGAAAAAATATTTTTGTTTTAGATAGAACATTTATCGAGGAAGGCTTTAGGCAATATAACATCACGCTGCAACTAATAGGAGCGAAGAAATATTGAAAAAAATCGAAAAAACGGGGCGAAATTAGTCATTATTCCACGCAAACGGAGTCGCGGGCACAGCTAGTAGTAAATACATAGCTTTATTGCTTTGCATGCTTTCAATAGAGAATTGACGACATTTTAAACTAATTTCTCAGTGTTTGTGTATAATTATTTAATTGTCAATTTTGGTTTTTTATAACATTCATTACACTAATATAACTAGGATTGCAGACATTAAATAATATTTATGTGGAGACTACAGGGCTCTCTCAGACAACCTTTAAACAAGCGACATAGGTAGTTTCGTGTACAAATATTGAGATGTCTGGATTCCCGTTTACTATTGATAGATCTTTTCTCTAACCAACTAAGTATCTCCCATGAAAAAGAGAGTATCTAATCGTTGTGTCGGGGATATTTCACAGCAGTATCATGTTTTGGTTGTCCTCCATTTTTAACGACGCGTTCGCTCTCCGGCTAGCAACACTGCCATCAATTCAGTGTCGCCCGTAATTTATTTGGGAAAATCGGTGGGCAAAATGGGATAGTTAGAGCATGACTTTCTTTGTTGCGTTTAATACGATACGTGTGGGATAGAATAACACGCCATTTCTTCCGTGGACGTCGTAAGAGGCGACTAAGGAATGTTTAAGTATGTTTTAGACTCAATTCACACCAGAAGAGCAGCGCAGCGCGGCGTAGCGCAGCGACCCGCTCCGTGGAGAATGCGCGAGGATTCCTGCGACTGCTCGAGAAGCCGCTGGAATGCGTAGGAAGTAGCTGGAATTTACATAATTATTGACATATTGACATATGTATTGACAGCGGCCGTCGCGACTACTCGAGCATCCTCGGGCATTCCCGCGACAGCTCGCGCAGTCGCACGGCTTTGTTTATGGAATGCGCTGGAATTCCCGCGGATCCGCGGGAATCCGCGCGCATCGTTAGAGTTTCTCATGCGATAATAAGTCTTATTGTAATGAAAATAAAGTTGAAATTCTCATGACACTGAAACTGCGCTCCGCTACGCCGCGCTGCGCTGCTCTTCTGGTGTGAATTGAGCCTTAGTCGACAGGCTAGCAACCCGTCACTATACAGCGCCTCCAAGCGGTACGTTTGTACAATTACTGCGGTCGACAAGTTATCTTCGCAATTTGCAAACGAAATTGTTATCGAATCGATGATTCTTTTGATTACGCTAGACGCTCAGACCCGTCGATCAACATCGATCAACGTTGACCGATGTCCATCGACGATCGATCGGTTGATATGGTAACACCCGAAGAGAGAACACCGAACTAAGTGGAAGTACATTTCGTATATATTTCGCGGCGGTGACCCTCTTAAGCGATCTACGCTCTGATCGCTCGCGTGACCCGGCCGATGTTACGATCATTTTTATATTTCTAATAAAAATAAGAAAGTACAACATCATAGAAACAAAACATTTACGCATAAAATCCGCCCGTTTATGTCTGACATAAAATCGGGCCAAGTGTAAGGCGATAGGCAACGGTCGCACCGTCTGCTATGCGAAGCGACTTCCCAATTTTTTTACCGCTCGATCAATAATTTCACGTTTCTCTGCCAATTTATCATAATTTTCGTGTCGGTTTTTGGTCGGGCGTCAAAGTGTACGCACGCGACCGGGTACGCTATATTTGGGCGGCAAAATATAACGTACAGTCACGAAACGGGATTGTTGAGCCACTTGCCACTGTTCGCAATTTAGACGTGTAATCAATGACCGCTGTGACAGACTAGATGTCAGCTATTGGATTAGTATTACACGACCAAGTTACAAACATAGGTAAGGGGCTCAACAATCCCTGATCGCGATGGTACCCGGTCGCGTGCTTTCTTCTTGACGCGCGGCCAAAAACCGACTGACGGTGGCTCGCGCTGAAAGTATGTTCGCGTGGTACGCGTACCCCAAGAGTGAACGCGTAGCTGCAGGTATGGACTATGTAGGTGTTCCAGATACACGTAAACTGAGTACGCGTACCAGGGTACGCGCAATCCGTACGCACACGAGTCATAAGTAATGCATGATTTTCACCAAACGGCCGGAATCGTAAAGAATTTTATAGTCTTTAAACGATCTGAACCTTACGGTCACTGTGTTTAAGTCTACATTACCTTATTTTTGTATTCCGTGGTCGCGGGCGACGTACGTCACCTAGCTTTTGTACGATGCTTGGTAATGTAGACAGCATCATGCATAATGACGACGTTGGTACGGATCGCTTGTTGTCGGCAGTGGGACCACTGCCTTACTATCTAAGTTTCTAGTGAAATAAAAACGGGCATATACTGAAAGAGCAGCTGCTATATTTTATTTTGGATTAGGAAATTCATAAAATAATCTACAGTGTAGTGTCGGGCTTAAAATAATAACTGGAGAGCCTGTTCTTCTGGTGTTGTAAGAGGCGACTAAGGAAATTTTAGACAGGCTTAGCATCCGGTCGCTATTATACCTATCAACTCAAAAATTAAAAAAATATATAGGTACTAGAACTGATCACAAAGTAAAATAGTCTCAGTTTTGTCTGTGTAGCGTGTCGTATGCTCTGCCTACCCCATTTGGGAATGGATGTATGTATACACTAGCTTTTGCCCGCGGCTTCGCTCGCAGAGGAAATGGAGCGGTCATATTTTGTATGGAAACGTAGTCCCCTGATTCCTCGCTGGATATTACCCGTAGAACAATGATTTT
>BHDV01004456.1:151146-168811 GCA_005406045.1 Adoxophyes honmai
ATTGGCGTGACAGGGACGGCGCGACAGACCTTGAAAAACCGGACGGCCGGACCGGAAAATTCATGGCAGTGCACAAGCGCCCTTAATGTTACCTTACATAACATAATAAATATTGCTAATAGTAGCAAGGAAGCCTGAAATAGTCATGGTTTTAACTATAAATAGCGTTTCATGGGCTTTGTCTTATGTATATGAATGTCAATTTTATTGCCAGAACTGGTTCATTCACATACACACAAAAAAATACATTCGTACGTTCTCAGAATGTGCAGTCGAGTCTTAATTCCTGACTAGCCTAGGGACCTTTTTACTTGAAAGGTCACAGTGACATCGCACTATTGGACAAGGAAAATCGTTACGACTCTTACTATGAAAAGGTTATGTGATAGGCAGGGAATTAATTATATATCCAGTTGGTTTCATTGTTTTCGAAGATCTATACGGCTTGATGTTTTGTTGGTTTCTCTTATTCAAAATTTTTTTACGAGTACAGTCCGTGAAATCTAACTTGGCAAGAATTTGCGTTTTTATGTTTCTTTTACCCTTTTTAGTGAACACGACGGCCGCTTTTACTTGAATATATCTAGACTAGACAACTTATACACTTCCATTTTTTTTTTCGAAACAAACATTGTGCCTTTAATTTGAAAAAAAAACTATCTGCCAAGTTTCTTGCCGTGCATTCTTCTTGGCAATGATGGTCTTTCCCGATGGCTGGTAGACACAAAAATGATGTGAAAGTGCTCCTAGAAGCCTAGTAAGAATGGGGTATACAGAGCATGCGAAACGTTACACTGTCAAAAAGCGTGATGTATTATTAACCGACTTCAAAAAAAGGAGGAGGTTCTCAATTCGACAATTTTTTTTTTCTTGTTACTCGATATCTCGGAGACCGGTGGACCGATTTTCAAAAATTTTTTTTAATTGAAAGGGTATAACTCGAAATTGGTCCCATTGGCACGAAACCAGGATCTGATGATGGAATCTTGGAGAAATCGAGGGAACTCTTCAAATTTTATATGGAGATGTACGGCGTTTTCGGTAATTTGTTGATGAAGTCAAGATTTTACATTCAGTAAACAGAATACTTTCAAAATATTGCTAATTTGAAGTCGGTTTTTTTTGTTTAAAATTATATATGTGTGTTGTTTGGTTAAAACCTATCAGTTGTACAAAAAGTTTTCATATTTTTATGTGTTGGTATTTAACCACGTCCCTACGCACCCTGTCACGGGATAAGGACAGTCACGAACCGGGATTGTTGAGCCACTTGCCACCGTTCGCAATTTAGACGTGTAATCCATGACCGATGTGACCGACTAGATGTCAGCTATTGGATTAGTATTACACGACCAAGTTACAAACATAGGCAAGTGGCTCAACAATCCCTGTTCGCGATGGTACCTACATGATTCGAATTATCCAGGCACTTGGCGTATATTTCATAGCGGTTCAGTTTTAATTCATATCGTTATCTCTAAAGCGATATCCAAATTATTTTTGTACCAGGAAACAAGTGGTTTTGGGAGAAACCACCAATTCCGCAATTAAAATGGGAAGTGATAAAATATAAAACTGTTCAGTTGCACTATATTGCTCAATAATTGCTTCGACTTACCTAATCATAACTAACATTAATTAAAAATAAAAAAAACCCCGACGAGCCCCAACTCGATGGCTTTACTGAAAGTGTAACATTCTCATCACACCTAACAAATGCCCTGATGACCTTGAAGACCTGAACCGATTTCCACCAAACATAGCTAAGAACACTCTCGACGGATATAGCTTTCGAACAAAAAAACCGCATTAAAATCGGATCATCCGTTTGGGAGGTACGTTGCCACAGACAGACACATACACATTTAAACACACACACACACACACACACACAGACACGTCAAACTTATAACACCCCGTCGTTTTTGCGTCGGGGGATAAAAATTTGATCTAAACTGGAATATCACGTACCTAATTCATTCTAAAATAATCTTTCAGTTGTACTCGTAGCAAAAAAACACAATGTTTCCAAATGCGGTAAGCAGAGCACATGAAGCGTTACATTATGTAGTCAAAGCCATCACTAATTAATAATTTTAGGACAACACGTTGATTAAAAACGTATCATAGTGACGGGTTGCTAGCCTGTGACGTAAAACATACGTTAACCTATTTTCTTATTCGCCTCTTACATTGAGGATAGAACCTATAGAGTACTAATGTCATCTTGGTTGTTGGGAAATTATTCCGCAAAACAATTGAAGTGATCGCTGTGCTTTTATTGGCCGGTCCAAGATCGCGCGTAACGCTAGTGCCTTTTTCTCTACGGTTATTGGCTCTGTACAGTTTCTGTGACAGTGACGGTGACGTTTAGTATATTGAAATCAACAAACTTTTTGCGGACCGGGGTTGCGAACATTGTTTCTCTATAGGTTCTATCCTCTATGGCCTCTTACGACATCCATCGAAGAAATAGACAAAAAGGGAAAACATTTCTTTACTATTATTCAAGACAGCGTTAACCCTTAATTTGGCAAGAATTAAAAAAGTCGTGAATTCGAGCCTCCTCGCAGGGAAACTAAGTCAAAAATTTTAGTTACAAAAAAATAAAAAAAAAGAACATTTGACAATGTACATCATGATGTACACTGCCAAATTAAGGGTTAAGCATATTTAGTACACAATTAACTTGAGTAAGTACCTGCATAAAATCCTATAAGTATTTAGGTAGTAAAGTTTGAATTATTGATTTAGATTCTGCAACTCAAAATGAAAACAAACGGTAACAATGGTCGCAGTTCGTTGAAAGGGACCATTTACTACGGAATGTAACATCAACCATTGTCCTCAACTTCAGTATCCGTCCCAAAATTAACTTTCCCATCAAGGTATTATAAAAACTTTATTTCAAACAATTTCAGAATATTTCCATCAAAACCCGAAACTATTCCTTTATTGGATATTTCAACTTTCTAATTAAAGGTATCGATGCAAAATATAGAAATGTACACAGTGAAATGGTTATGAAATTCAGGTAAAATTCAATCAAATACAATCTTTGTTAGAACATCCCCGGGGACTTTAACTGATTTGAACGGTGACAGTGAAAGGGAGGAATTGCATTGCGCAAATGAGTTTTTATTTAAATTCTAACTGTGTTTTGTTGTGCTGGCATCTGAGGGCCACTCCAGTTTTTGGTACGTTCCGGCGGCCGGACGTTGCGAAAGATCTACGGTAGTAAAAATGCAAAGGCGCTAATAGGTGAAAAACATAAGTAAGTCACCTGTTGTAAGTGTGAGTAATGTGTGAATGTGTGTTTCAAGTTTGATTATTCCTGTCCACTTATAGAGAGATATAAATTTAAAAGTTGTCAATATCAAGTAATTGCCTTCGTATTTTTTGTGTCGTTCATTGCAAACTGTACACGAGTACATACAACACGTGACTTACTAAGTTTTCACCTATAGTGTCACAGATGTCTAAACACATAGAAAAACTATTAATATTTTATCAGTGAGTGGTAACCCTATGCCATCCATAGCGAAATGTGAACGTTCGTGCCAAGCAATAAGTTGTAGTTTCGCGTGCAAGCATGTAACGGGGGAAAGGGACAGCTTTATTTTACGCCTAAACACGACTTACATACGGGAGTGGACCGTGTTATCTGGCATCAACACCAAGGAATTAACATCCTGTAGTTAATGAGCTCTCGAAATAAATACAGGATGTCCCAAAAATAAGATAATAATCGGTTGGCAATTAAAAGTGATCTTTTAACTATGTACAGTATGTGCCCCCACTTACCTATCCAGGCAATTCGGTGTTTTGAACGCGCACCACTACTAATACAAAGTTTGTCTAACTATTTTTAGCGAAATATTAATATCATGAACTACCTCATTTTGATTTTGCTAAAAATAGTTAGACAAACTTTGTATTAGTAGTGGTGCGCGTTCAAAACACCGAATTGCCTGGATAGGTAAGTGGGGGCACATACTGTACACACATACATACAAATTCTCACGCCTGTATTCCCAAGAGGGGTAGGCAGAGCACATGAATTCAAAAATCCAGTGCCACGTTTAGCAATTTCTGGGTAAAAAGCTGGCTGAACGCGATATTGCAGTGACAGGTTGCTAGCCCATCGCCCACAATACACAAACCCTTTCCCAGAGTCGACTCTTACGACACCCACGGGAAGAAAGGGGGAGGTGCTATTCTAACCTGGCACCACACGGGGATACTAATTATGTTTTTGCGTTAATCATAATAACAAATATCCTGTACGGTGTCGGGTTAGAATAAAACTTCTCCATATCTTCCGTGGATGTCGTGAGAGGCGACTAAGAAGAGGTTAAGGTTTATTTTAAGCAACAGGCTAGCAACCTGTTAGTATTATAATTAGTATCTGCTAACTCAAAGCCCAAAAAAATATGAAAAATGTGATCACGAAATGTGAAATAGCCATAGTTTAGTCTATGTCACTTTTTGTGTGCTCTGCCTAACACGTTTGGGAATACAGGCGTGATTGTTTGTTGATTGTATGTTGTTGAAATATAGATGACAGGTATCTAACCCGTAGTCTAAGGCTCAATTCCCACCAGAAGAGCAGCGCAGCGCGGCGTAGCGGAGCGCAGTTTCAATGTCATGAGAATTTCAACTTTATTTTCATTATTAAGACTTATTATCGCATGAGAAACTCTAACGATGCGCGCGGATGCCCGCGGATCCGAGGGAATTCCAGCGCATTCCATAAACAAAGCCGTGCGACTGCGCGAGCTGTCGCGGGAATGCCCGAGGATGCTCGAGTAGTCGCGACGGCCGCTGTCAATACATATGTCAATATGTCAATAATTATGTAAATTCCAGCGACTTCCTACGCATTCCAGCGGCTTCTCGAGCAGTCGCAGTAATCCTCGCGCATTCTCCACGGAACGGGTTGCTGCGCTACGCCGCGCTGCGCTGCTCTTCTGGTGTGAATTGAGCCTAATTTACTTCAGGTCTGGTGTTATTTTACCCCGATACAATCCGCAATTGTAATACTCAACAATCGTGGTTTTTTCTATTTCACCTTTCGTGTGCACTGCCTACCCCATTTGGTAATACAGGCGTGATTGTATGTATGTATGTATGTGATTATAAAAGATGTTAAGTATGGATTGTTAAGCCAAATGATCTTGCCACAGTGACACGTAAAATTGTACATTACATTGAATAGAAATAATTTGTGTTCGTTACTGCTTATTCTGTTTAACTTTAGTTAAAACGTTAGAGGGTAAATATTCGAGCGTTTGAACCGCTGTCATTGTTCTCAACACTTTTTTTATCAGATACTGTATGTGTATTATAATAGTCTTGTGTGTACCTATTTGCAAGACATAGACACTATAATATATGTATGACACGCTTATTATACCAATTTCTAAATAAATGTAATAAAAAAAGTGTTGAGAATAATGACAGCAGTTCAAACGCCAAATATTTACCCAAGACATATTAACAGCAAAAAATTATTGTTTTTTGATGACTTTATAAAAAAAGCTTCCATGGTCATCCTTATTGCTACGTTAAACTGCCGTCATAGATTCATAGACCCTTTACCTTACGAAGATAACTCATTCAATCTCTTTGTACTAGCTGGTAAGAACAGTAAGACAAATTCAAAAGAAATAACATTACGCTACGAGAACCATTAAAGTTCATTCATTTGTTTTCTTCCAATGTTGGTGCAATGAGCCTTGAAATACAGCGTTGGGAACAAATATTTCTTAATGACTTATTTGTTTCTTGTATACTAAAAATATCATTGGATCGCGTAAAGTACATTAATAATATCATAGCGATTTGAAGGGCAGAGCGTCGCATCAAACAATTGAAGAAAACGTACATACATCCTTACTAATATTATAAGTCAGAAAGTGAGTTTGTTTGTTTGTTTGTTCCGCTTTCACGCCGTAACTACTGAACCGATTGCTTTGAAATTTTGCAGACATAAAGATAGAAGTCCGGATTAAATAATAGGGTACTTTTTATCCCGGAAAAAATTGATGTTCCCGAGGGAAAACAAAAATATAGTTTGCTTGATAGATCGATATCAATCGATGATAGATCGATATCGATCGATAGATGATAGATCGATGGCGCTGTGTATCGTTTGAAACGAGAAATTTTCTTATAGTTCTGCTTTATACCGCAATATAACCGAGTTCCACGCGGGCGAAGCCGCGGGCGGAAAGCTAGTACTCAATAATTCTCACTAGAAAGTAAAAGATCGAGGTGCGCTGACTCAAGTAGTAAAAAAATCATTTAATTGTTTTTACATTTAATAGAATCACAAGATATTTTTTTACACTTCCATCTAATACTTCTCTTTCCAAACGACCTTTGGAAAAGTTTTGATTTGGCAAGCACGTATAAATTTTACTTAATCACCTCGTAAGTTTTCAATAGAAAGTTTTATCAAGCTGTAAAACGTACGGTATTTTAATTGAACATACTGTAAGTATGTAGAAGCTACAATAATATTAGGTCCTTACCTACGATAATGGCGTTTTGTATGATAACTTCCATAACATTTGCGTTTTTCATTCTAAACGTTTTTTTCACTTACTTAGCAACCAAAAATGCGTTCTAAAACGTATGTCGGTGTTTACAGACACTTATAAATTAACTATGAGAATCAATTTTAATATAAAAAAATGTTCCATCGATTATTGCTACCAACTACCGACATACAAAATTCTGGAAACATCAATGAACTTGATTCAAAATAATTTATTTTGTAGTTTAATTAATACAGTCATGCTCTGGATTTACGGCTCTCAAAAATAGCACGAAGAAGACAAAATCTTTTGTGATATTGAGATATAATTATTTAAATATTGTTACGGATATAGCGATAATTAGAAGCACAAAAGAAAAACTGTCCATTATAAAATCGAACGTTTCTTAAAACTAAAACATCCCTTACTTTTTGGAAAAAACTGAGAAAAACTCATTACGTCGTCAGAGCTTGCAATAAATGTCAAACTGCTAAATAAATAAATAAATAAATATCACTGGACAATTTTTACACCAATCACCTAGTCCCAAAGTAGGCAATTTAATGCCTGTGTTATGGGTACTAGACAACGGATAAACTTATATATAGATAAACATCCAAGACCCGAAAGCAAACATTCGTATTCATCATACAAACATCTGCCCCGACCGGGGATCGAACCCGGGACCTCAAGCTTCACAGTCAAGTTCTCTAACCGCTGGGCTATCCGGCCGTCATTTGTAGCCAGTGTCCTTCGTCCGTAGAATAAGAAACGTCACATTTAAGATAAAAAATAGGTTAGTTTTTGACAAAAAAAATGAAGATCAGTTTATAAAAAAATAGTCTAGAGATGGTAATCGTGCGGGTGTTAGACATTAACAGAAAATGTATCATTTGCGTCGCAATACTGTTTGTTTAATACACGCAAGACTATTATAAGTATTTTTAAGAAAAACCCCTTACATTTCTTAATAAAATATGTTTAAACATATTAAAGTAGTAACATGGTATGATAATTTTGCTAGAAAGTTCTTTTTTTTGCATGTAACATATATCAAAGCCAAAATATTTGCTATCGCCTACATTAGTGATAAAAGTAATGCATTTTTTATCTTAATAATATCAACTCAATGTGTGGCGAACACTAGGTCAATTATTTTGATATATCCCTGTGATACCTTGTACCTGCAGCATTCTCATATTATTGTAATAAAAAATACTTTAAGGTATTTATAGTAACCACGGCTCGCAAGACAGAAATTAAAAAAGAAATGTTTATTTTCAGGTCTTAAAATCATTGAAAACCGTAACTAAAAGCCTGAAAAAACTTACAAATCATGGTAATACAGGAGAACCAAAAAACAAGCCTCAGTCAGCTTTAGAAGCTGCATCGTTAAAATGAAATGCTGAAGCTTAAACCGCATTTTTATGTGACTCATAAATGAAATAAGTACATACTTGTCATTATTGTGCTACACTATCGGTCGAATTGGCCGTTTGTTAACGTCAAAGACGCCTCTCTTAAACTTTTCAATGAGACGTTTGATAGTTTTTATAGTAAGTCAATTCCTGTAGCGCTATTATCTAATGCACCAAAACGAAATCGTTTTTAATTTGACAGTTTCCGTATCATTTCGCTTTAAAATGTTTCAATTTCAAATTGAATTGTGTCAAATTAAAAACGATGTGGGTTTTTGGTGCGTTAGACAATAGCGCTGTCGATGCACCACTGAACTTATTGACAGTGAAATTAATAGTAACTTGCAGTAGATAGATAAAGGACATAAGTATTGCGATAAAGTTCTGCGGTAGGAGAAATGAATCAGAATGTATGTCGGAGTGTCTCACTAACAAGCGGTAGACATTAAATAATGATAAATATAAAACGAACTAAGGCCATTGCGTGACACTATTTTTAAAACACCGATCGCTGAAACTGTAATGTATATGTTTCATGTTTTACAAAGTGAAGCTTGTGTAAGATGGGAACGTAATTAAATCTACGAAATTACTAGTTTTAAGATTTGGATTGCTAGGGCGGTGAACAAGTTGTGATATTGAAACCGAAACTTATTACATAATTAAAAAATGACCTAACATTAAAACTCGACAGTTACAATAAAAACATCTGCATCTGCTGTGCACTCAAAAAACTTCAAAAGTTTTCAAAACCGCGTAGCTCAAAACTCGCTTTGCTTGTCCATTCGCGGTGCATCACTAACCTTGTGTTGGTAGATCAGCAGTCTGTGGACATGGGGTTCAGGTATTCAATCCGTTGAAGTTTGGCACAACACAACACTAGACACTCGACCGGGAATGGGACGTGGAACGACGCGAGCACTCGCGCGGGCGGTCCGGTGTGATCTGACGGTCGTGAGCCCCCGCTTAAACCGGCGCGCGAGATGGCAATTAAAAGTGCTATCTTAAGCACTGAAAATAAAAACAATGCCCTTTCTTACCACTCGTGAGAAGAGCCACTCGTGTACTGTATTTAGTATGATTACTTTGCCGAAAGTTTTTTCAGTAGCGTAATTTTCGTTCGCTTTCTTTCACCGTTTTTTTTTGCAGAAGCTTTTTTTTCATAGTGGCATTTTTTCACAAGCAGTGACTACGGAGCTTCTATTTCTGCGTGCATTGGCCGCTTGGGGCGACAAAACTTTACATAAACAAAACATACGTTTTTGTGATGGTTCAAGTGGGGAAATGCAACTGAGAAAAAAAAATCTGTAAAAAAAACTGATTTACCACCGTTTACCACGAGTTTACGGTAACCGTAGCTAGCGACTGCGTTAAAATAGAACATAGAAAGAGTCAAAGAATTTAATAAAACTGTGCCACGAGAAATGTCACTGTGACATGCCATACTATCTACTGATCAAAGCAATATGAAACTCATTATGAAAAGGTTAAAAGTGGCACAGGTATCAATTTCCTTGTCCATCATGCTTGTATTTTTTAATGGGGTAGGCAGAGCACACAAAACGCTACATACAGGTTTCGAGTTGGCAGATATAATAGTGACGGGTGACCTGTTGCCTAAAATATACTTAACTTTCCTTAGTCGCCTCTTAAGACATCCTCGAAAGAAATGGAGAGGTATTATTCTAACCCGACACAACACATATCGAATACTTGCTTTATACTCATGAAGCTTAGCACAGCAACGCGAGTCTTGTCGCGCGCGACAAGCTATACCTATCTAAGTAGAGATAGAAGATGTCAAGTTTATTTTCGAGATGAATCGCGCTTGTTATAGTTAATTAGCAATATACCTCTAATTGGAAGGATTATTTTGAAACGCTTTGAAGAATTAAATCAATTAAATTCTACTTCAAATTCGACATATTTATTTCAGAAATTTTACGGTTAGTTATAATTATAATAATAAATACCTACATACAATCCCGCCTATTTCCAAATAGAGAAGGCATAGCAAACGAAAAACTATTTACATAGCTAAAACTATCACTATTACATTTTTCCTGGCCACTTCTGACATATTTTTCTAGGTTTACCTAAAGTATACCTAAACCTATTCCTTAGTCGCCTCTTACTACATCCACGGAAGAAATGGAGAGGTGATTTGCTTTTGAACCTAAAATTATGCTTTAACTCGCTGCGAAGCCATGGTTTTGAACTTTTGGAAACCGTTTCGTATGCGCTGCCTACCCCATTTAGGAATACAGGTGTGATGTATTATGTATTGAACAAAAGCTATATAATACTTTATAAAATAGCTAAACGTTACTAAAATAATTTTAAACAAAAAAAAACGACTTCAAATTAGCAATATTTTGAAAGTATTCTGTTTACGGAATGTAAAATCTTGACTTCATCAACAAATTACCGGAAACGCCGTACATCTCCATATAAAATTTGAAGAGTTCCCTCGATTTCTCCAAGATTCCATCATCAGATCCTGGTTTCGTGCCAATGGGACCAATTTCGATTTTCGAAATTTTTTGAAAATCGGTCCACGGGTCTCCGAGATATCGAGTAACATGCACACAAAAAAAAATGGGTCGAATTGAGAACCTCCTCCTTTTTTTGAAGTCGGTTAAAAACAATCAAATTGTTAGACTTTTCTATGAGAAATTCTTGGGAACTCAAGACTTTAGTAGACCAAGTTCAAGTCAATATTTACTCCGCTAGTTTTCGCAGAATAATCTAACAAACTATTAAACAAAACCTCTAGAGTATTCCTTTCAAACTTCGGTTTTTATAAAATAACTGATCACACTTTTTCAAGTTTGCATAAACAAAAAATCATAATCATAACTAAATAACATCGTAAATAGTAACAATTTTGGTGCAATATGGTAGAAATAATACATACATACATACATACATATTCTCACGCCTGTATTCCCAAGAGGGGTAGGCAGAGCACATGAATTAAAAAATCCAGTGCCACGTTTAGCAATTTCAGGGTAACCAGGTGGTTAAACGTGATATTGCAGTGACAGGTTGCTAGCCCATCGCCCACAATACACTAACCCTTTCCCAGAGTCGACTGTTACGACACCCACGGGAAGAAAGGGGGAGGTGCTATTCTAACCCGGCACCACACAGGGAGTAACTTTTTACTTACAAGACAATTCTATTCTCGTACCGTTGAATGCAACCCCCAAGTCCCGCTTATGACGCCGTGTATAAGAAAAGGTCATCTACCTATTTGGCGACGCCGACGCGTCTCTTTAAACGTGGCCTTAGCAGCTAAATAGAAAATTAACTTAATTATCCACGTTTCTAGTTATTAATCAAGATTGTTATCAGTGGCCATTATTTTCAATATAGAGCCAATAAATTGGTGCATTGACTTTTATCTATGCGACATTACAATAACGTCATTGTACTCTAAATGGGTGTTGAGAGATGCACCCGTGCATTTCTTACGTGGATATCGTAAGAGGTGATTGAGTTGTGCTGAGATATTTTTTATCTATGTTGAATTTTTATCTACACTAATATTATAAAGAGGAAAGATTTGTTTGTTTGTATTTTTGTATGTTTGTAGCGAATAGGCTCAAAAAGTACTAGGCCGATTAAAAAAAAACACTATTAGAATGCTACATTCTTCCGAATTGACATGGCTACGTTTAATTAAAAAAAATGGAGATCCTTGGTAATCGTCAATAATGTAACCAAGGGTGTAAAAAAATCAGCTTAATTTCCAAAAATAAATATATGTTTACCCCGTGCGAAGCCAGGACTGGCTGCGAGTTTTTTATATTTTGAGGATATTTATGTGAATTCGACATTGCGATGCTACGCGGTGGACTGTGCCGGAACACAAAAGACTGGGCCACTACATATTTTCAGCATTTCGAATTATTTTGACACAAAAATTCCGGGAAGAACACTTCACGGGGATTTTCAGTCGCGTACATGACCTCTGGTAAACGTTCACCGTCGATTTTCAGCCTGTGTACGCTGTCAAAAATAGACCTCCCCATTTTCGTACACTTCAAATTGTGGGGGTACACTTTCATTAGGCTAATCGCTATCTTTATTCTCTCTCTTGAGGAGATACCGGCGATTGTTTGCCAGAACATTGTGCCTTGTATTTTGTTCCTCTTTTTAGGGATCCGGACCACTAATAATTTTAAATAAAAAAAACCGACTTCAAATTAGCAGTATTTTGAAAGTATTCTGTTTACTGAATGTAAATTCTTGACTACATCAACAAATTACCGAAAACGCCGTCCCTATAACATTTGAAGAGTTCCCTCGATTTCTCCAAGACTCCATCATCAGGTCCTAATTTCGTGCAAGTGGGACCAATTTCGAGTTATACCCTTTCGATTAAAAAACAAATTTTGAAAATCTGTTCACGGGTCTCCGAGATATCGAGTAACATAAACACACAAAAAAAAATTAGGTCGAATTGAGAACCTCCTCCTTTTTTTGAAGTCGGTTAACAAAATCATCTGCGTGGTTAATAGAAAATAGTATACAATTGAGGCTAAAAATAGAAATAAGTATCAACCAATAACGACAACAATTGCAAAAAGTGATAGACGAAATAGATTCGATCATATTATAGTATAAATCTCTCCATAATGTCGGTGCTAACAGGATACTTCAGATACTTGACGGTAAAGTCAGATCTGACTACACTACTTTCATAGCTAAGCATTTAGATTTAAAATTAACTGAAATGCTTGTCGCCTAAAACATACCCATACCATTTCCTTAGTCGCCTCTTACGACATCCACGGAAGAAGTAGAGAAGTGTTATTCTGTCCCGAGACCACACGGTATTTTAATGGGCAAACTATAAGCACTTGCAGAAGCTTCAAATTATTATCAGGTTCTTACGAAATTGTCGTTTTGTATAAAAAAATCAATAACATTTGCGTTGTTTTGCTAAACGTTTTTTTTTCACTTATTTGGCTACCAAACATAAACCGAAGAAATACACCCACGAAATGACAAAAACGTTTTGTAAAGATACAGTACTGGTTACCCTGAAATTGCTAAACGTGGCACTGGATTTTTGAATTCATGTGCTCTGCCGACCCCTGTTGGGAATACAGGCGTGAGAATAATATGTATGATGTAACAGTACAGAACCTTTTGTATGGGTCCGACTCGCGCTTGGCCGGTTTTTATTTATCTTTTGTTCAACTTTGAGTTGTACTCCATTTTCTTATTAGACTGAAGTAGGTTTATTTTTAGGGAAATAGCTCTCAATCAGTATGACCGATTTTCGGTGCGGTTTCTTCGTTCAGGATAGAAGTCCTGTGTGGTTTCTCCATTTCTTCCATGAATGTCGTAAGAGGCGTCTAAGGAAATAGGTTCAGGTGTGGTTTAGGTGACAGGCTACAACCTGTCACTCTTCAATCTGTTTTCAAGCCTAAAATAAGGCTGAAAGTAGCTGCTTGAAATAGACATAATTAGATATCGGATTGAATGCATTTGTAAATGCATATTTTGGCACTTTTTCATTGATAGTGCATATTTTGATACTTTTTCATTGATAGTGCATATTTTCGTGTTTGTCATGTTGTTGTTGTAGTAACGCCCTTCCAAGTTCGCTATCGCAAAAGGTTCGTTGTTAGTGCATAATTCGCCCTTTTTTTAGTGCATATTGCATGCATATTTTGGCATTTTGATAGTGCATATAATCCGATGTCTAGACATAATCATGGTTTTGTTTGACCCGTGTCACATTTAGTGTGCTCTGCTTACCCCACGACCAACATAGGTATGTTTGTATGTATGTATGTATGTTTCGCCCAGCAAAGTCAAAGCCACGATATCACAAAATGACATTGGCCAGCGGTCCTATCCCCAAACAAACGAACCAAAACAATGTTACCTTGTCACAATAACGCCGTCCAATATCCGTCAACACGCCAGAACAATTGCCAGCAATCATTTCACACCGACAGGGTACCACCGCGGACCGGGATTGTTGAGCCACTTACCTATGTTTGTAACTTGGTCGTGTAATACTAATCCAATAGCTGACACCTAGTCCGTCACATCGGTCATTGATTCCACGTCTAAATTGCGAACAGTGGCAAGTGGCTCAACAATCCCGGTTCGTGACTGTACCATAGCTGTATCACTGAAGTATACGATAATTGACAATTAGTGACAAGTGACGAGACAATGCCCGCTAAATTACTTCTCAATGGTGTTGAATGGGCGTTACGTAATCGAAGATTTAATAACGTTAACTGGGTGATAATTCAGGTGCCTATAAGTGTTTGTTTCTGCAAACTTGACCTATTTTTCTTAATGTTACGCTTTCTTTTGTTTTACAGGCGCAAACTCGGTGATCAAAAATGCCGGTGTTGGTTTTTTTAACAACATTAAACTGCGATAATTGTGTTGTATTGCATTGTATGACTTTTTATTGCACATATAAAACACAGACACATACATAAAACGCCTCTCCTTTCGGGGCAGCGTAGACGACAGACTTTTGTGCGATCGAGTCTGCGGAGCAATAAAAACTCTGAATGGAAACTGTCAGTGCCTTCTTCTGTGGGTGGGATAAGAGGCAAATAGGGAAATAGATGCTAGCACATTTTAAGCGATAGGCTAACAACCTGCCACGGTAACTCTTAAACCCAAAATGTATGAAAAATTATACAGAAAAATGTTACCTAAGGCCGGCCACATACATTCGGAATTTTTCCGTTCGGAATCCCGAATCGGACTTTCCGAACGCAGTCAATCCATACAAAATCAATGGACCGCCACACACATTCGGAAAAATTCCGTTCGGAATTCCGAACGGAAAGCTTACGAATGTTTGTGGCGGTCCATAGATTTTGTATGGATTGACTGCGTTCGATTTTCCGATTCGGGATTCCGAATCAGAAAAATTCCGTATGTATGTGACCGGCCTAATAGTCGCAATAATCTGTCTACAAGTGGAATACACGTGTGATGTATATCTTTATGTATATAAATATCTATTCAATGAAAAGAATCTGTCCATTTGAGAGCTACAAACAAAATAACATCCCTCTTTGCGTGGGGAGCTAAAAACATACATATTATATGCCTCGTATCTTTATTGAATGGGAAGAACCTCAACATTAAAAACATTTTATTTCAATGGAAATCATAATGCGCTCATAAACAGCTTAATAAAACATCTACACGTAATTTTATATCCTTTTAACGTTTTGAATGTCTCCAAGATATATAGGCTTCGTGCCCGCTTCGTTATAATTCGGGTACCTTCGGGAATTGAGCAATTTTCTTTAAAAGAAAAGATATATATCTTGTTCTCCATTTGGAGGGCATTGGAGGGCATCGAAGAGTGCAGTGACTGACGCATGGAGAATGAAATAATGCATGCTGTAAGGATTCCCTTTCATCAAAGCCAAGGTTGGTAGAGCACTTTATTTATTGATCTGTCAAAAGAGAAGAACTTGTTCGACATTTTTGTCCGTGTGAAAGAACCAGTAAGGTGATATACTTTCATTTATTGAAATAAAAGTGATTAACTTACGTCTTGTTATAGTCACTAACTATTATTTTGAAATATGACTTTCTGCCAAATTACTTGGAGTGCATTCTTCTTGGCAGTGATGGTTTTTCCGTAGCGCTGGTAAACTCAAAATTGACGTATAAAAGCAGGGATCGTTACCGGTATTACTAAAAACTAAAATATCTCCTTTAATTTGGATTTTTAGCTTGGTATTCCTTGATAGTATTTAGGTAAGCCTACAAAAGTACGACATTAAATGAAAAAGTTCCAATAACATACAATAACAACTGAGATACCGAAATTGAATACCGGTATAAATGTATGAAAATAATACCGGTATTCGATCCCTGTATAAAAGTGCTTTTTGGAGCCTATGTGCATGGATAAAGTTTAGAATTTATGAATACATATAATTATGAATTGAATTGAACTCTTGAAAAAGTTGCCGAATCAATCACACAGCGGAAAATAGCGCTCGAACTGGTCCGAACTGTTCCGAGATATTGCGTCTATATGTGTGTCTGTGTGTATCTGTTTACATCACACTTGTTTTGAAACACGGGCTTATTCAAAGTCTCGCTAATAAAACGGGCCGTAAACAAATCACTCTTCCCGCCAGACTAGACCAATAACACCCGCGTTTTACTGTCTTGAAATGGTTTTAGGAAAACCACAGACGAAGCAACTTGAGGAAACTCTATACATACAATCACGCCTGTATTCCCACATGGGGTAGGTAGAGTACACAAAACGATAACTATTTCACGTTTCGTGGCCACTTCTAGATTTTTTTTTTAGGTTTTATGGTGGCAGGTACAAGAGTGACAGGTTGCTAGTCTGTCGCCTAAAGTTTCTTAACCTATGTCCTTAGTCGCCTCTTACGACATCCACGGAAGAAATAAAGAAGTGATATTCTATCCGGATACCACCCAAAAAACTATAAATATGATTGTGTTTAGACCGTCAATCTATCCAAAATTTAAAATTCATAACTTCCTTTATGCACTTGTACACTTTATTTTCGAGTCTAAATACTAGCACTTCGGAAACGCTATCATTGCCAAGAAGAATGCGCCGTAAGAATTTAGATTAAGGTATGTTTTACGCGACAGGCTATCAACCTTTTACTTTCTACCTGCGTACTTAAAACCTAAAAAATATAATCTCTATATTTTTTTATATATAAAAATGAAACCCGTTTCCCGCTATCACACCATAACATGAAAACGGTTATACCGATTTGGTTGATTCTCTTTTCTTAGTTTTCTAATACTTTGTAGAAGGTTCTTACGGAAAAAATGTTGAAAATCTCTCAGAATGATTGAACAATACAAAATAAAGTAGTGCATCAAAAAACGCTAAAGGCGGTAGGTATGAAGTTCGCCGGGTCAGCTAGATACTACAGGTACAGGTACAGGTACAGCTACATATTTTTCAGGTTTTAGGATCAGAGGTGCCACAATAGTGACAGGTCGCTTCGTACAACATCCATGGAAGAAATGGAGCTGTGTTATTCTTAACCAGACACAACATTACTTTAGCATACATACATACATACACATTAGCAATACATTAGTATAAGTAAATATCATTGTTCCCTTTTGGCTAAAACTACATTATTAAAGAGTATAGATGAAGAATTCGTGTGGTGTCTGTGTTAGAATAACACATCTCCATTTCTTCCGTGGATGTCGTAAGAGGCGACTAAGGACATAGGTTAAGGTATATTTTAGGCGATAGACTAGCAACCTGTCACTATTGTACCTGCCACCTTAAAACCTAAAAAATATCATGCTAGAAGTGGCTACAAAACGTGAAATAGCCATCGTTTTGTCTATGTAGCGTTTTGTGTGCTCTGCCTACCCCGTTTGGGAATACAGGCGTGATTGTATGTATGTATGTATGTATGTATAGATGAAGAAATCGCTCAGTGTGCGAACCGCCTTACACTAAGTCTACATATCGCATCCCACTCTAGCGAGAGTGATGTGAAAAGGACAAACGACTCTAGTTAATGGTAACCACGACTCTTGAAGAGTCGAGTCTGTGAAGAGCAATAAACGAGTCGGCGTTCGCGGTTGTAACACTAAGGGTCAATTCCCACCAAAAGAGCAGCGCAGCGCGGCGTAGCGCAGCGACCCGCTCCGTGGAATGAGAATTTCAACTTT
>BHDV01004468.1:1611-22485 GCA_005406045.1 Adoxophyes honmai
ATTTGCTAGACGTGGCACTGGATTTTTGAATCCATGTGCTCTGCCTACCCCTCATGGGAATATAGGCGTGAGAATATGTATGTATTTGTTGTTATACCGGCAACAGAAATACATCATATGTGAAAATTTCAACTCTCTAGCTCTCACGGTTCGTGTGATACAACCTGGTGACAGACAGACGGACAGACAGCGAAGCCTCAGTAATAGGGTCCCGTTTTTACCCTTTGACCCCTAATGATCAAGATACCACGTGCAAATTTTGATCAGGTCGTATAGTAAACAAAGTGAAGTGTATCATATGTGCCGCAATCACATGTCGTTAGTACCTACCTCGGAATAACAGGTAACGTGTTAAAACATTGATGAACGAGGTATAATAGTGATAGGTTGCCAGCCTGTTGCTTAAAACATAACTTAAACTTTCCTTAGTCACCTCTTAAAACATCTGTGGAAAATATCCATGGAGAGATGTAAGGCTCAATTCACAACAGAAGAGCAGCGCAGCGCGGCATAGCGGAGCGCAGTTTCAGTGTCATGAGCATTTCAACTTTATTTTCATTACAATAAGACTTATTATCGCATGAGAAACTCTAACGATGCGCGCGGATGCCCGCGGATCCGCGGGAATTCCAGCGCATTCCATAAACAAAGCCGTGCGACTGCGCGAGCTGTCGCGGGAATGCCCGAGGATGCTCGAGTAGTCGCGACGGCCGCTGTCAATACATATGTCAATATGTCAATAATTATGTAAATTCCAGCAACTTCCTACGCATTCCAGCGGCTTCTCGAACAGTCGCAGGAATCCTCGCGCATTCTCCACGGAGCGGGTCGCTGCGCTACGCAGCGCTGCGCTGCTCTTCTGGTGTGAATTGAGCCTTATTCTAACCCCGACACTCCATGGTATTTTTGTCTATTTCAAGCAATTTCTACAGTACGCTTTCATACCTCATCTAGTACTTTAGCGCCCTCTGTGTGGATGTCACGTGGATACAGTTGCCCAGTTATTGCTTCGAATACCGCATTTTTCCAACTTTTTCTTCTTACTACGTGTTAGTGGTGCCATCTGGGGCCCCCTAGTTAAATGTTTCTCGTGTTATTATATCTAAACTATCGTTTGCGATATTGATACTATGGCAGCTAAGGGTTGATCGGAGGATGGAAATGTTTGACGGTTAGAGTCGACTTGGTGTGAGGTTCCGGGTTCGATTCGAAGTTGAGGCAGATGGTTTTGTATGATGATTTAGACCATCGATTTAAATAATAAAATAGCTGCATTCATACTTAAAAAAATGTATATGCATTACAACTCTCGCTACTATTTCTTTTTCCGTTGTGTGGGTTTTTAAGCGGTAAATGTCTTCCGTGGATGTCGTAAGCTCGTAAGAGACGACTAAGGATAAAAAGTTTTAGACCTTGCCTCTTTTACTAATTCAAAACATAAAAAATTGATAGAAATGGCAGCGAAACCTGATTTTGTCTAAAACCTAAAATAGTCATGGTTTTGTCTTTTAGCGTTTCGTGTGCTCTGCCTACCCCCACGTTTGGTGCGTAAAGGATGCGTAAGACACCATAAATCAAGCAAACTGTCGCAACAAAGTGAAAAATTCCTCATAGCAACTTAAAAGCGTAAGAGAATTTAAGGTTCTTAAAATAGACTAACTTTCTATCTATTTCTACCAACATTCCATTTCCAATTATTACCTTTACATACCCACAAATCACAATGGACATCATACAACATCACCCAGTTATTACGCAAAAACCTTTCTGTAAAAATACTACAAAGGGCGTTTAATGCCCCTTATACCTTATAGGGTAAAATTCAATACATGTTTACTTCTAAAGGTGACACCTACTTAAAGTAACTTAAGTCTCATGTGGTTCCTTTGTGACATTTTCTAGAAATAAAACGGGTATTATACTTGGTTCCTCTTTGTACGTTGTCCGTGAATGCTTTTCTTTTTTGAGGTTGTCTGAGGTGAGAGATACCTTATCTTTAACAGAGTGTGACCATTTCTGTTAAAGATCAGGTATCTTCCGTGGATGTAAGGAAAAATAAGATAAGATGAAGGCAACAGGCGTTCTCTCACTATTATCTGTTTCAAATTTAAAACAGTGCTAAAAGCGGCTGCGAAATGAGAAATGATAGGATAATCATTAATCAACATACAAATATAACACCCCTCCCCCACCTTAACTCCTTTGACAAAATTGACTTCTGCTTACTATACGATGCACTCTTTCTATCAGTCCATTTTTCAAAGGTGAAATGAATAACTTTAATATATTGACGGCAACAGCTTTTCAATTTCAAAGAAAAAAATAAGAAAGTGAAACCTTTATTTTATGGTTATTCCGATATATTATTTAGGGCTTAATTTTGTGAAAAATGATGCCTTTTCGCTTCTGTCGAGTCCTAGGAGTGAACTGTGATATATGTTTCGCGATTTATTAGTATTAGTAGTGATTGCAGTTCACTAGCTCATTATGAATGGCAAGCAATCTAGGTACGCGACAGCGACAAGTAGATTAGAGTTGGGAATCAGCAAATCATATTCAATTCCTAACGGACACCGGGTGTGCCGCGTTTTAACTGACTAGTAGCTTGAAACTGAAATTGTATACCATGAAATAATGTTATGTATACTCCAGTGGTTCCTAACCTTTTCAATGTCACTACCCCTGTGAACAAGTATGGGAATTGAGTCTACCCCTAGCTAATTATTTAAAATTATTAAAACCACACAAATTCGAACGAAAATATGTTTATTAAGTAAGAAATTGCACGGTTAGGTAACTAGTAGTCAGCTGCGCGCATGAGAGCGCCGTGCTATCGTTTATCGTAGGTACCTACTATTATTTAGTTTATTGCTATTTTAATACTTTTCGTGCTTTGTTACCCCCCTAGAATTCCCGTTTTACCCCTGCGGGGGTAATTACCCCCAGGTTAGGAACCACTGGTATACTCTGATTAAGATTAGGTTATCAATTGTATAATAATAAGGTATTCTAAATGGTGTTCCCCGTGTGGTGCCGGGTTAGAATAGCACCTCCCCCTTTCTTCCCGTGGGTGTCGTAAGAGTCGACTCTGGGAAAGGGTGAATGCTAAACGTGGCACTGGATTTTTGAATTCATGTGCTCTGCCTACCCCTCTTGGGAATACAGGCGTGAGAATATGTGTGTGTGTCTAAATGGTGTTGGATTTAGAGTATCATGTCTCCTTTCCGTGGATGTGAAAGAGGTGACTGAGGTATAATTTAGGCGACAGGCTAGCAACCTGTCACGATTATACCTCGTCTATCTAACTAAAACTTTAAATTTGACGTGATGGTGTAGGCAGACCACACGAAACGCTACATAGACAAACTATGACTATTTCACGCTTCGTGGCCACTTTTTAGCATATTTTTTTTGAGGTGGCAGGTATAATAATGACAGCTTGCTAGCCTGTCGCCTAAAATATACCTTAACCTAATTCCTTAGTCGCCTCTTACGACATCCACGAAACAAATGGATGCCTTTTTATTGTCTTTAGTAAACCGTCCCCCTCATCGTCGTCCGCACCTCCCCCTTTCTTCCCGTGGGTGTCGTAAGAGTCGACTCTGGGAAAGGGTTAGTAGGTATATTGTGGGCGATGGGCTAGCAACCTGTGACAGCAATATCACGTTTAACCATCTGGCTACCCTGAAATTGCTGAACGTGGCACTGGATTTTCGAATTCATGTGCTTTGCCTACCCCTCTTGGGAATACAGGCGTGAGAATATGTATGTAGTAAACCGTCGACAGATTTATGAGTTGTTACAAAGTTAGGTTAGCGGCAAACGCGGCACAAGCCGCAGCCATCGCGGCACGACCAAATGCCGCAAGAGTACCGCCCGAATGAACGTTGGTCTTTTGTTTATTGCGTCTGAAAGTTTAATATGCACATTACGATTTGGATGCAGGTAAAAATCAGTCATGAAATCACGCATTAATAACTGGGATAGATTACGAAAATTTTATACTGTGCGATGCACTTTTTCTACCACTCCATTCATCAAAGTTAGAACGGGTCATAAGACAAACCGTCAACAGATTGAAAACGTCGTAAGTAAAGTTATAAAGTTAGGTTAGCGGCAAACGCGGCACAAGCCGCAGCCATCGCGGCACGACCAAAATGCCGCAAGAGTGCCGCCTGAATTCATTACGCACCGCATCCGGAGTGCCCGCCATTTGGACGTTTCTAATACTAAATGTATTACGGATATTTGTGGTTGGGTCCTGTGGCGATTGGCCTATTGATAGAGTTGAAAATTGTGTGGCGAATTTAAGGTCACAGATAATCCATACTATCCCTACTATGTAATATTATAAATGCGAAAGTAACTCTGTCTGTCTGTTACGCTTTCCCGCTTAAACCTCTCAACCGATTTTAAAGAAATTCGGCACAGACAATCTTTAGACCCTGATAAAGGACATAGGCTACCTTTTATTGCAAAAAAAAAGGTAATGCCCAAAATAACTATTCCACGCGGACGAAGTCGCGGGCACAGCTAGTGATAAATAGAGACTGTCTGGTGTCATGTACTGGAGTAAATAAGTTAAGTTTTCTACGCAATATCCTCGAAAAAATCAAAAAATAATCCACACACACATACGTCATGGGCTCCCAAATGGAGAAGGCAGAGCATAGGAAACTTTACTTAGTTACCGTTACTATATCACGTTTCGTAGATGGTTAGCTAGCTAGCTTATTTTCTAGGGTTTAGTTTAGATAAAAGAGGTGTTATAGTGATAGGTTGCTAGCCAATCGCCTAAATTACACTGACAATGTTCTTAGTCGCCTCTTTAGAGTTATTAGTGTTTTAGTGTAATACAGATAAATTTAAAAACATTGCCCTGCAGCTAAATGGGCAAGGTTTTAAGTGGCTCTTTTAAAGGCCGGGGACTGTAATTCACTAAATTAGAAATCATAAACGGTAGCGGATAGCAGTGGCGCGTAGCTACAAATGATGTATCACGATTTGTCCCGAAACATGTCGAGCTAATCTCGTTATAAAAACGTGAGTAGATCCGTTTAATTTTACTGTGTTTGAGTCTCACTGTAATTTTATATTTAGAGACTACTAGCTTTCCGCCCGCGGCTTCGCCCGCGTGGAATTCGGTTATATTGCGGTACAAAGCCATCATTCCCTCGGGAACAACAATTTGTCCGGGATAAAAAGTACCCTATTATTTAATCCAGACTTCTAACTTTACGTCTGCAAAATTTCAAAGCAATCTGTTCAGTAGTTACGGCGTGAAAGCGGAACAAACAAACAAACAAACTCACTTTCCGACTTATAATATTAGTAAGGATTTAGTGACAAATTTCATACTAAAGAAACAGTAGTGAAAATGCTATGAAGTCCTATTGTTCACAATTCATCAGAACCCCAACTTTCAAGCTTTGATTTATATCAGATGCTGTAATATCTTATTCATATCAAGTGCAGCGCCCTTTAATATCTTATTCATATTCACATCTGAGACGAACAATAGCTGATGCAGCCCCCACATCGTAATGAAAAATAAACATGGTTGAATTAGATTCGCGTTGATTTAGGTAAAGCAAACAGTACTGTGAGGTAGAGATTAGAAGGGCTATAGTTTGGGCATGACGAGGTTAGACGGCTACACGATTGTGTGGGGTTGTTTGGTGTACATTGCTTTCGGGTGTAACTACGACTCAAGTTTTAAGTCACTGCGACGTCATATCGAGTGGTGTTTATGATATTATGAACGTTGAAAGAGTGGCTAATACTGAGAATCTCGCATAGCCTTGGGTCGAAATGCGGTATGTTATAGTATGTTTTAATATGGATACTGATGGTATGTTTTTATATTGTAGGTACTTAGGTAGGTTTTATAATGCTACCTCAGGATACAGTTTCCTCAATGCTGGTCATTTGCTTGTTACGATTGTACATACGATTTGGATACAGATAAACATCAGTGGTCATGAAATCACGCATTAATGACTGGGATAAGTTAAGCTAATTCGTTTTAACGCATATGACATAGGAAAAGATACATATGAGAGAAAAATAATATAAGTAACATCAGGATACAGGTACAAAAGTGTGGCTGTTATGTAGGTATGTTTGTGGCTCTGTAACTCTTAAACGTGGTCACCAATTTTGATGAAACTTATTTGTCAGAAAATCAAGTTAGAAGTTATTGGTTTATTGACAGTTGCACCCAGCAATGTATTGCTACCAATCCAAAACTCATGAAACTCCAAATTCATAGTAAGGGGTTGTGATTCGGTATTGTTATTATTGTGCTAGGGTTCTAAGATTTTTTTGGGGGAGCATCTGTTGCATTTTTATGTTATTGCAGTTTAATGAGAAAAAATATTTGTTCTGTGATCGTCAAAAAGCCGATCTTGATTGCTGATTTAGTCTGTTTAAATATTTTTCGGTCTCCAATATTATATGATTTTAAATATACAGGGTGAAAGGCATACATACAATCACGCCTGTGTTCCCAAATGGGGTAGGCAGAGCACACGAAACATGACGTAGACAAAACCATGACTGTTTCATGCCTCGCAGTCACTTTTAGCATAATTTTAGGTTTAAAAACAAATGGAAGAGGTATAATAGTGACAGGTTGCTAGCCTGTCGCCTAAAGCATACTTAAACCTATTTCCTTAGTCGCCTCTTACGACATCCTCGGAATAAATGGAGAAGTGTTATTCTATCCTGACACCACACAAGTATTATAGTATCCTTTATGGATTGATCTTCTGATATTTATATGTACGCGGGACTTTATCACGATTTTATTTACCTTGTCGACGTTACGGCCGCGTTACAGCGACCGTGGTCACGAGTTGACTGAAGCAGAGCGTGACGTCTGTTTCGCAGCCCGGGTTCTTCGAACTACCCGCACTTGATTTTCATCAGTAACGGCTCCTCGAACTACCCGCGTTTCATCAATATTGTCCACCGTTCCACTATTACATCGACACACAACACTAACAATGTCAGACGCTCGCATCGAATGTCCGTCTCTAGGCTGACACTTATTAATAACCGGATTCCATGAAGACGAAAGCTTAAAACCATCCCCTCGGTTAAAATTGGTTGATCTTCTGAGTCGATGGGCAATAGCTAAGTAGATTCGTAGATAATAAACCAATAATATCTCCTTTATAAAGGAAGAAGAATTTTCAACAAAAACCAAACATTTGTTCTAATTAAATTCCCTGCTGGCTTCGATAGAAAAGAAAATAGGAGGGTCGTATAAATGTGGTATTATGGTTCTATTATACTATTATAAGTGCAGTTCTTTTGTCGTCCCCGAAATCTATAACGTCGTAAGTGCACTTAAGGGGATCGCTCAATAAAGTATTTGTTATAAAATAAATTTTGTTATAATGAGGATTGATAGACGCTGTCTATTATAATATTTTGAGATGAAAAGTAGTCAATGTCCTTTTCTGGGACTCCAGATATGGCCATACCAGGCTACTTCGAAATCTAAATCGATTGTGGATCAGGCGATAGAGTCACTTACTGCCTTATTAACGTTATTCGCTTAAACAGAAATGATACGACATTTTGACGCTGAGTTACACCATTATTCGATGATATTGGAAATCGTATGAACCCGGTAATATTGTTCTGTAAATGTTCAATATAATTGGCAAGGAATTGCTTTAGTATATTATTGTGATTTCGTTGGATAGGTTTGGATAATAAGGTAATTTAACATATAATGAACGTGTTTTGAAACTTGGTTATTAATAGACTATTGGTAGACAAAGTGATTAGTAAAGCGAGGTAGGCAGAGACCTTTATTATTATACTAGTATTAGCCAAAACCATGACTATTCCACGTGTAGTAGCCGGTTTTAAGTTAAATAAAAGAGACGTAACAGTGACAGGTTGCTAGCCTGACGCTTAAAACATACATTTAACCTATTTTCTTTAGTTGCCTTTTACAACATTCACGGAAGAGATGGAGAGGTCTGATTTTAAATCCGACACCACACGCAGAAAATAAATAATCTTTTTTCGAATAAAAGAGAGACCACGAAAAAGCAACAATACAATTCCACGGATTGATACGAAACATGTCGAGCTAATCTCGGTATATACTACGTGAGTAATTCCGTTATTTTTCACCATAAGTGAGTCTCACGGTAGTTTTATGTTTAAAATACAATTCCAATTAAAAAATTAATGCATTTAGATTCTAGTTTAGATTTGTTTTAATTATTCCAATATTTAACGTGTGGTGTTGGGAAAGAATAACAACTCTCCATTTCTTCCGTGGATGTCGTAAGAGGCGATACAGAAAATAGGTTAAAGTATGTTTTAGGCGACAGGCTAGCGACCTGTCAATATTAGGTATACCTCTTCCATCAGTATTCAAACCTAAAATAAAATTATGCTAGAAGTGGCTGGGTAGCGTGATATTTCATGGATTTGTCTATGTCACGTTTCGTATGCTCTCCCTACCCCGATTGGGAATACGAGCGTGATTGTATGTATGCATATATGATTTAGTACTCACCTTGTTTTGTCTATGTCACGTTTCATATGCTCTATGTGTTATGTATGGGAATACAGGCGTGATCGTATGTATGTTCTTTTGCACATTTCCTACGCTTTTAAACCAATTCTTCTCAACCACAAACGTAGAATAATCGGTGCCGTAGAATCATAGTCGCATTCTAACAGAAGCTGCAAGACGGATACGCTACTTAAGTGCACTTAACGCTATCTGCCACGTTTGACGCGTATCTGGAACACGCTGTATGTAGAGGGCGTATGTAAACATACGCCAGTATACTCGGGAACCGAATTTTGCGATATTTATTGGGATGATATGTGCCGTTTCGTTACTACTAATATTTTAAATGCAATGCGAGCATTGAACAAAGGAGATCTTTCTGATTCAGAAATAAATCGGTTTGACTGAAAATAAAACTACCGTGAGACTTACAAAGTGAAATAATCAGATACGCTCATGTCTTAAATCGAGTTTAACTCTACATGTTTCGAGCAAGTTGCGTTAAGGAGTCGCGCGAAAAGAGTTACACCTAATAATGAGCCTCCATTTGGACCTGAATATATCGATATGAAGTGAGTGCATTTTATTTCACTATAGTTTGATTGTAGTTAACTTCTCCGTGCATTCTGCAAACTGATTATTTAATGACATACATACATACATACCTACTACCTACATATGTACATCACGCCTGTAGAAACCAAATATGTATAAAGGTATAGATACATCCCAAATGGGGTAGGCACAGGAAACGCCAGCAATTTTTTCAGATTTTAAGGCGACGGGAAAAATAATGACAGGTTACTAGCCTGTCGCCTAAAATATACCTCAACCTCTGTATCCGCGGAAGAAATGGAGAGGTATTATTATAAACCCGACACCACATGGAAAAAGGATCGGATTTAATGGCTTAATAACCCTACATTTTTTAATTACGTCTCTGTCACTCATTTGAAAAACAAAAGAGACGACAAGAATCTGTCAACAGCTGAGGTGCAGAGTAAACGGTAAACGACGCAAAGTACCTTCCTACTAAATAATTAACGTACATCTAAGTAATGTACTATTACTAGCTTATTCAGAGGCATTATCTCTAATGGACAGCGAAGCACAAATCTTTGTGTCCTTATAACGTACAGTACCTACATACGTGTTAGTACAGATGGTACTTAATCGGGGAAAAATATAGCCACCAGTTGAACACTTCTGTATTTTCACATAAAGATATGAAAAACAATAACATAATGTAGATAATTGATAACAAATAGAAAAGTAACATACACACGTCACGCCTGCATTCACAAATTGGGTAGGCAGAGCACATAGAACAATTCATAGTCAAAGCCATGTTTCACAACCACTTTTAGTATAATTATCTATAGTAAAGACGAATTAGGTATGATAGTTGCAGATTGCTAGCCTATCACCTAAAACATACATAAACCTCAATAGTCGCCTTCTACGACATCCACGGGAGAAGTAGTAGTGTTGTTCAAACCCGACGTCACACAGCTGTTCTCTCCCTTCTCACCCCAAAGATATCACATAGCACGTAGATTTTACACCCTTCTACAGGTGAACGAACTATAAAGGTATCTTTATTGAATAAAGGCTATCGACCAACATGCTAGTAGTGTAAAAATGAGCGTAGGAAAAGAAATTTTATTCCCCGGAGCGGAAAGTCGAAGTTACCACTCCTTTCCCTTTGCAATATATTTCTCATTGTAATATAATATTGTCGCGTTTCGGTTGTAAATATACGGCATTTTATTTTTACTTCGTTACGCGTAATATTGTAATATGTTGTAAAAAGTAAGTGTGTTGGTTTGAGGAAATATGGTAATGGTGTTTGCATGCTTTGAAAATATCCGAAGAATGATATAAGGAGATCAAAGGTTAATTGAGTTGTGGGTATAAGAGAGCTTTTGAATTGGATTTTGCTTGAAAAATTTAACAAATTGAAATAGTATGTGCTTGTGAGTTAATTGTAATATTTTCTCAGTTTTTGCTGATTTGTATTAGTTTACTATCTGTATTTCAGATGTACATCCACTACACCATCGATTTCAATTTGTTCTTTTACGTCACTTTTTGTTAAAGGTTGTCTGGGACGAACGCTTATTAGCGATAAGGTCGCCTCTTGTTTGCGTACCTTTTAATTTCTGTTACAAATTATGTTTTGTACAGATATACCTACATGAAATTGTTTATTACTTTTCGAAGTTCTAAAACTTTTCTGTAAAAAAAACTTGGTGACATTTAACGATGTAATTATCATGTTTAGGAGTTACGCGTCGAAACACTCACTTGTGGATTATTATTCACACTTACTGCGTTTGACGCGGATTAGACTGGCGTTGTATAACCCAGATAGTCCAAAACCAAACAGCAACACCAAAACCAAGCTACTATATAGGCTGTGCCAGATAAATACTGGCAGTTTTCATCTCCGGTGACGTAAAACTAGGCCACCCTAACAAACTACACGCATGGTCCTTTATTAAAGTCCCCGTTTTCCTGCACGTATTTTTCCTCGAAGGACAAATGCTTTAATCAAGAAGGCGTTATCAATTATTCATAGCGACAGAGGACCAGCCAATTAACCCTAAACCAATAGATCTAATCGATGTGTTCTATACAACAGGCTTACGTAGAAAAAGGGCGCAACTGACAGTTACGACTTTATACGTTGCGTGTTGCACACCGCGTTCATTTTGCTTCGAAAATTATTTTTTCGTCCTAAAGTGGCGTAAGTGCGCGACTGGATGAGGGGTTGTATGTTGGTAGGGTAAGGTCGTTTTTGACGGGAATTTCTGGCGTCAAAATGGAAGTGAAATGTTTATTCATTTGTAAGGTGATATGGACATAGCTTTAGCGTTTTTTCGAAGGGTTTTTTAATGTTACGGATGTTATCTCGATCGGAATGTAAAAGGATGCCGAAGTTTCGAGAGGGGCTAAAAATTGACGGCGCATTCTCGGGTAAGTAGGTTTGTTTGTTTAATGTACCTTTTCTACTGCTTATCCCATAATAATTAGCTGTTGTAAGAGATTTTTAATTAAGTGCTAGATAAATATCTATGCAGTAGCTTGATGTTTGCAGATGACTTTTTCAAAAGTGATTTATTTTCGCTGTAAACTAAAAAACATATACACTGAATGGGGTAGGCAGAGTACATGAAACATTATGTGGTCAGAACCGTGACTATTTCACGTTTTATTGCCACTATAATTTTTTTTTTGGGTATTAAATCATCCGCCTAAAATATACCTTACCAAATCGCTTCTTAAGACATCCACAGAAGAAATGGAGAGGTGAATCGGGTTTAAAACGGGTAAAAACATAACCTTTTTTAAATCATTCTAAGGCGCAGCGCAGATAACAGACTTTTTGTACGATCGAGTCTGCGGGTCAAAAAAAGTCTGCCTGCATGAATTGTGCGCCGGACTTTTTGCGCGTCGTGTGCGTACTGCATACAATTCCATAGGTTCTATTTCACAGACTAAAATGTCCGTCGCAGATAGTCTGTCGTCTGCGCGGGGCCCTACTTAGCGTTTGTTTATGGGTGATTTATTACAAAAAACAACTTTCGCAATAAAATCATACTAAGGCTTCATAAGTCTACGGATCACGATTTCAATTATTGAGCGAAATCAAATGCAAAATCAGTCTTCCGATCCAATTCTTAACAAGGAAGTATTACATTTTTGTCACTTCCTTTGAAGTACTCGTATCTAAAACGCATTGTGAAGTATTTTGACAATACTTTTCTAAGAATCCAAGATACTTTTGAACTGGACAATGTACGGAAACATGCTTCATCGGATCAAGTGTAATCTTAACCTTTAGATTCCCTTTCTCAGTACGATGCTAAGATACTATATTTAGTTGTACATACATACACACACCACTTCTGTATAGATATACTCAAATGGGGTACAGTCAAGCTCAAATATACATTTACACTTTAGTACCTACCTTTTTATTTAACGTCATATTTGAAATATCGTATGCGATTGTTACTGCGATCAAAGTGACAGAGTACTAAAGTGTAAAGATATTTATGACTTCGACTGTACAACACACGCTACTAGACAAAACCTAGTCTATTTCATGTGTCGATGCCACTTCTAGCATAATTTTTAGGTTTTATGTTAAAATGTTGCCTGTTTGGTTTCGGGCTAGAATGACACCTCTCCATTTCTTCCGTGGATGTCGTAAGAAGATACTAAGATATGATTTAGATATGTTTTAGACTACAAGCTAGCTACATGTCACTATTGTTCTTGCATCTATGTTTAAACCTAACCTTAACCTAAATGTGGTTGGAAAGCATGAAGCAGTCATGGATTTGACTGTATAGTATTTCGTGTGCTCTGCCAACCTCATTAGGGAACACAGGAGTGATGTATATATTTCCTTAGTCGCCTCTTACGACATCAACGGAAAAAGAAATTGATTCACCAAATGGCGATTATTTCCCGTTACATTAAACCGAACCCAATGAATGCGGCAGAAAAGAAAGCAATTTTAAATCAAGTTCTGCCTCCGTCAGTAAAAGTCTCCATTGTTTTATGCCTTCAAATAATTAAATCAAATTCGTCTTCACGATTTTATTTTTTCTTGAAAGGGAGAGCATTATAGGAAACTGAGTTACCACTAACTGAGTGCAAAGGGAAGCCCAAAAAGGGCTTTTAATCTAAAAGCTATCGAATTACGCTGACCTTGACCCTTGGAGGGTTTACGTATCGAACACCGATTAAAAAAAGTAAATTAATCACGAGATGTGCCCTTTTCCCTTCCGGGTCGAAAATTAAAATTGAACATGCATTCCGCGTAAAAGGGCGTAAGTGCTCTTTTTAGGATTAACTTGGTACGAAAACTTGTGGATTGTATAACTTAGAAAGTTATGCGTTTGAATAAGTAGATTGAGCACAACATTCATTTTTACATACATTACATTGTAAAATGACACCCGTGTTCCAAAATAGGTTAGGCAGAGCACACGAAGCATGACATAGATAAAACCATGAGTATTCGCAGCCACTTCTAGCATAATTTTAGGTTTAAGAACAGATGGAAGAGGTATAATAGTGACAGGTTGCTAACCCATCACCTAAAATATATCTTAACCCATTTCCTTAGTCGCCTCTTACGACGTCCACGGAAGAAATGGAGAAGTATTATTCTATCCCGACACCTCGTAGGAAATACTTAAATACTTCGGAAATAGATTTGCTGTTTTTTATAAAGCAAAAACAATGACGCTGCGACGTTTTATTGTAGTACGCAATTTTAATTTTAATTGCTTGCTGATAAGGTTCAAGTGCGTTTTAATATTACTTTTTTCAGTAATTATTTTTGTGTGACGCATTAGAGTTTCTAATTAAGTCGTTGTTCTTGCGTCAGCCGTTTAATATATTACTAGCAGAGTTCGCCGGCAACTTTGTTCCGCCTAAGAAGTTTTGTCCGAGTCTGATGTCATGCTACATTTTATCTCACATTCCCAGGAACGGGATAAAAAGTATTTTATGTCTATCTCCTGGTTCTAAACTGGCTCCCCACCAATTTTCAGCCAAATCGGTTCAGCCGCTCTTGAGTTATAAATAGTGTAACTAACACGACTTTTTTATATACAAATAGATGAGTAAGCCCGTGTGGTGCCGGGTTAGAATAGCACCTCCCCCTTTCTTCTCGTGGGTGTCGTAAGAGTCGACTCTGGGAAAGGGTTAGTGTATTGTGGGCGATGGGCTAGCAACCTGTCACTGCAATATCACGTTTAACCATCTGGTTACCCTGAAATTGCTAAACGTGGCACTGGATTTTTGAATTCATGTGCTCTTCCTACCCCTCTTGGGAATGCAGGCGTGAGAATATGTATGTATGTATGTATGTAGATGAGTAAGCCTGCCTTATCCATATTTATAGCCATGAAAGGTTATTGTTAGATTCCGGCGGAAAAGGACTTCCCTTTCTCTAGTGTTAGGAATTCATTTCAGACTTATGCCCTTTTTACTAGAACTGTACCATTTCTTGGGGTCTCCAGTTGTTTTTATAGTTGTACCTTGTCTATATATTTAATCTGTGTGCTGTCGGATTAGAATAACACCTCTACATTTCTTCCGTGGATATCGTAAGAAGCAACTAAAGAAAGTTTGGGTATGATTTAGGCGATAGGCTAGCAACCCGTCACTATTTTACCTCTTCCATCTGTTTCTGATCCTAAAATTATTCTAGAAGTGGCTGCTAAGCGTAAAATAGCCTTGGTTTTGACTATGTATTGTTTCATATACTCTGCCTTCCCCGTTAGGAAATACAGGTGCGATGTATGTATAAGTAATCAATGGTAAAGATGTGTTTTCTTAAAACTTACTTAATGTCCTAAGTGCGCATTCAAATTAGAACGTGTGTTTGGCAATCATTGCAACAATGACGTAATATATTAAATCACATCACGACCTTTATATCAAAATAAAGTATTAATCAACCATTAGTTACACTCCACGCCGTGTTAACTTGACTTAGAGAACGTACAGTCATCAATCTTAAAAATAATGATGGTAAAAAATGGTAAGTGTTACTTCTGTGGGTTTGAGTACAAATTTACTGAGAGACTTCCATACATTAGTTTGGTTGGTTACAATTTCACATGTGAAAGGAAGTTTGGTTACATAATCAAGGGAGAAAATAAATTTAGATCCTATTAACTTCATTGTAATTATTGTAATGCTTTTACGAAGCGTAGCCGTGATAGCAGCGGTTAGACCTGTGGCCTCTCATGCCTCTGGGTCGTGGGTTTGAACTCCGGGTTCGCACCTCTGAATTTTTCGGAGATGTGCGAAATCTAATTGGATATTTACCACGAGCTATTCGGTGAACACATCGTGAGATATACTACACACAGTGACGAAGTAATTCAACGTTATGTGTGAAGATCCCAATCCACACTGAGCCTGCCTCTCATACTGAGGCTGGATTTTCATACAATTTCACGAATGAGTCTATTCTTTTGTACGTCAATTAGTTTCTTATTTCCAATCAGTATAGACTCAAAGCTCGATTATTTTATTTTGTTAAAGTAACAATTGTAAAACAAGCCAACTTATAAATATGGATTTAGTATTACTTACGTTGACGAGTATATCTGATTGAACGACAGTGGGCGGATTTAGGTGTCAATATTGTGACATTTGTATTAGTGTCACTCTAGGATGGAACACTATTCGGTAACTGTCATTCTAAAAGACATTTGCGATACGATATTATGTTCCGTGCGGTGTCGGGTTTAGAATAACGGCTCTCCATTTCTTCCGTGGACGTCGTAAGAGGTGACTAAGGATAAGATTGAGGTATCTATTAGGCGATAGAAGTGATTACGAAGGTTGAAACGAACATGGTTTCGTTTAAGTAACGTTTGCTTACTCTGCCTATCCAATTTGGGAATACAGGCGTGATGTGGATGTATTTTGTAATTAAAACGTTGACAACACCTTTATTTTGCTCTGATTATTATCCATTTGCCGCGTTATATAAGTAATTCAATTCTTACAAGAATTCCTTTATTTTCTCAGTTCACACCGCTTAATTCAAACCGACGTTAAGTCATTATTCCAATAAAACAATCCTCGAAAATCTTCACGCTCATTTATAACGACATTAAACGAAATTCGCGAACCAAATTAAAATCTCAAACTCGAAACCTTTGTGAATTCTCACCTCGAAACCTGACACCCGTCGGCGCCATTTTGAAAACTTTTCATCTGCCATAATGGCTTATTATTCCCAACGTGTTCGACTCAAAGGTCGATATTTGTAAAATTAACAATATAATTGGGCACTCAGCCGGGTTTTATTCACAATAGCGCACACATCTGGTAGTTTGAAAAAGGGCGGATATGGCAAACAGAGCTCAATGGCGAATATCCCAACAGCATTCAAGTCTCAACACATACGTCCTTATTCGCCGAAAAGAACTACATGAACGTCACTTTAGCTTTGTAAGGATAGAGTTGAGATTGATGTGCAGTGGCTCCAGACTTATGCCGTTTAGTTTTAATACTAGCGGTTGCATCTGAGCATCCCTTAGAAAACGCACACACAAAAACTAGCTGACATTGTGAAGGTACACCATTTTGGATTTTATTGGCCTGTCAGTAAAGAGCAGTTTGTTCTATGCTGTAAATTTTAAAGTATAGAATAAAACTCTGACCCTTTGTCACTGTTAGGTGTAGCGTATAATTAGCTATTTTATGAAATTGTTAGGTAAACGTAGGTAGTTGTAATTTTGTGTCGACTCGCATGGCTCGGTACGCCCTTATACCATGTCGTAACTTGTTTGAAAAAAATAATAACAGTGCTTGTTTTGTTATTAGACTGTGTAAAGTTTAACTACGTACTTTTGTTTTGCTTGTTTATAGTTCGTTGTAATCATGGTTGTTTTCTAGTCTGACACAGACGCGTTTGGCTGGTAGTTTGTCTTTTGTTAACCTCGACGTTAAAAGCGGGGTTTTATACCTTTCATTTCTGTCTGTAACTATGTATTTATTCTGTGGCAACGTATTTTGAAACGAGTGTTTATTCAAATTACAGAAAACATAAATCGACAGCTTTTTTTTAATAAAGGCAAAGGGAGCGTAGGTCATACAGCCACGTCTATTGTAAATGAGGTCGAAGAGACTTGTGATATCTTTAAGATATAGACACAGTTTCATTGAGGAAACACATAGTTGACTCAAGCCGTAGCCGTATACCTGCGGAATCCTTACTAATATTACAAATCAGAAATTGAGTTTGTTTGTTTGTTTGTTCCGCTTTCACGCCGTAACTACTGAACCGATTGCTTTGAAATTTTGCAGACGTAAAGATAGAGGTCCGGATTAAATAATAAGCTACTTTTTATTCCGAAAAAAAATTATGTTCCCGAGGGAAAACAAAACTATAGTTTGCTTAATAGATCGATATCGATCGATGATAGATCGATGGCGCTGTGTGTCGTTTGAAACGAGAAGTTTTCTTATAGTAGTGCTTTATACCGCAATATAACCGAGTTCCAAGCGGTCGAAGCCGCGGGCGGAAAGCTAGTGGGTTATATAGCCCAATATTTTATCTACCAAGTAACGAAATGAAATTTAATAAACTCTGTATCAATTGAAACGTGCTTCACCAATATTAAAAGTAATTGGTGCAAAATAAAGTGGCTTGTTTAATACCTGCGTCCGTGTAAAGGCATTGCCACAATTTCGAATATTGTGGCATTTTGTAGGTATTTACGAATTGAATTTTCATGCGACATTTTATATTTGTTTCTGTAATTTTATTCTTTTAGCTGACGATAGTGTTTTCTACATATACACATATACATATTCACCCTTTCTTCCCGTGGGTGTCGTAAGAGTCGACTCTGGGAAAGGGTTAGTGTATTGTGGGCGATGGGCTAGCAACCTGTCACCGCAATATCACGTTTAACTATCTGGTTACCCTGAATTTGCTAAACGTGGCACTGGATTTTTGAATTCATGTGCTCTGCCTACCCCTCATGGGAATATGGGCGTGAGAATATGTATGTATGTATGTAGGTTGCTAGCCCATCGCCCACAATCCATTAACCCTTTCCCAGAGTCGACTCTTACGACACCCACGGGAAGAAAGGGAGAGGCGCTATTCTATCCCGGTACCACATGTCTTTTTCTTTAAACAAATTAATTTCTGGACTGTATGAATGCTGTATCGTATATGTTCGCCTTTGTATTTGTGTATTGTTATGTGCTCGTTATTTCGTCGCGTTTTTTTGTACAATAAAAAGTTACATACATACATGGTATTCTTCTACAAAGCTGGATAGTAAATATCGTGAATTCTCCACAAAATATAACATTATCTTCTGATGACTTAGCAAAACTCGTGACTAATAGCACTCGTCTCTTTCAAAGCAAACAAGCCATAATTTAAAACTTTACCAAGAATCTGCATTTTCTTAGAATTATTTCTCAAAGGTCATCATCCCCTGAAAAGCCATGCGAAAAACTTGGCACATTCTACGGAGTACTTATCACGAAAGATACCGTGTGTTATCTGCCAAAGATTTCAAGGATGCTTCGAAAAATAATAAAAACATACATACATACGTACATACAATCACGTATGTTTTCCCAAATGGGGTAGGCAGAGTAAAACGCTACAATGACTATTTCACGCTGAGTGGCCACTTCTGGCATATATTTTTTGGTTTTAAGGTGGCAAGTACAATAGTGACAGGTTGCTAGCCTGTCGCCTAAAAAATACCTTAATTAACCTATGTCCTTAGTCGCCTATTACGAGATCCACGGAAGAAATGGAGAGGTGTTATTCTAAACCTGACACCACACGGAAATTATCAGTGTTTTCTATATCATGTTATGCACATATTATAAACCTTAAACATTCCTCTGAAATTAGTCTATCAATTAAAAAAAGCGCATCAAAATCTGTTGCGTACTTTTACATATCTAAGCATACATCCGTACGTATATAAATGTGAAAGTGTGTTTGTTTGTTTGTTTGTTTGTTTGTCCGTCTTTCACGGCTAAACGGAGCGATGAATTGACGTGATTTAGGTAGAGATAGTTTAGGGCACGGAGAGTGACATAGGCTACTTTTTGTCTCTTCAAAACCCCCCATTTCCCTAAAGTGAGTGGTGGATGTTTGTGGAGAATTCCGCAATTTTTAATGTAGAAAGCTATAAATTGGTATATGTGCTATCTTTTCTGTGCTACCCCGAATTTAACGCGAGCGGAGCCTTTTCTTTTCTTTTATTCTACGACAATTCAAATCAACATAAAAAAAGCTTTTGCCAACTCCCGTGTACATGCTTTCAGGAATTTCACAGTAAAGTATTAGTTCGGAATCCTTTGTAGCTAGTCACTCATTCAATTCATAAATTTTCATGAATAATAGAACGGTTCCGAAGAATCGTGTTTTATGATAATTATGTGATATTGATACTGCTTCAAAACGAAATAGAATTATTCAGCAGCTTTCATAAGTTTAGTGTCGGGTCATTTCGTATTTAAATAAAAAAATATTAATGTTCATTCGAATGAATAACTTTTACGACTTTTCAAGACTAAAGGGTGTATTTTAACAATACCACGCTTGAAAAGCGAAATGGGTTAAGCGACATTTTTTTTCGAATGCGAGTATAAGTACTATCGCGAACAGCGATTGTTGAGCCACTTACCTATATTTGTAACTTGGTCGTATTAATACTAATCCGATACCTGACATCTAGTCAGTCACATCGGTCATTGATTACTCGTCTAAATTGCGAACAGTGGCAAGTGGCTCAACAATCCCAGGTCGTGACTGTACAAACGTGCCGTGAGGTGTCGAGTTTACATAACACCTCCCCATTTCTTCCGCGACTAAGGATACCTATAGGTTAAGGTATATTTTAGGCGACAGGCTAGCAACTTGTCACTGCCAACTTAAAACCTAAGAAATCTGTTAGAAGTGGTTAAACGTCAAATTGTTATGGTTGAGTTACGTTTTGCAAAAATTTGCTGATTTCTGTCACATATTTAATCAATACTATTTTACTTGAATTGTAATTATTTCCCGTGTGGTGCTGGGTTAGAATAGCACCTCCCCCTTTTATTTTACTTTGTTATGTTTTGTACAGTAAAGAATTATACATTCGTACAATATCCTAGAAAAAATGTCGTTTATCCCATTCCGCTTCAACCGTCAAATATATTATATCTGCATGTTGATAAAATTAATAAAAGTCGTCACAATACAACCCGTTCAATAAAAAAAATCACCCTTTCTAGGCAACGGTTGTCATTTTTTCTGCCGCGCCGTAAATAAATTGTGACTTTTATGCCCTCGACGACATTTTGTCGCGGCCGCCATTACGCTATTTGTCTTTTTTTTATCGATCTGTCTTCGACGGCCATCAATTTTTAAGTTATACTCAGTCATAATCATTTTGAAACTAAAACGACATTAGTATTGTAGCGCCATGCTGTGCGTGTCTGGGAATTAGTTTTGGTCAAATATAAATAGAAATGAAGTCGGTTAAAGAGACGCTGCAGGGGTCAGAAGCGGTTTTTAGGGTTCCGTATTATCGGTATCGGTATATCGAAACAGATACGAGTGACAGATATGATGTAGTATCATGCCTGTATTCCCAGATGAGGTACTCGTAGAGCGCACATAACGCTACATAGACAAAAATAACGACTGTTTCGCGTGTCATGGCCACTTCTAGCATATTTTTATAGGATTTGGGTTGGCTGGTATGATACTGACAGGTTGCTAGCCTGTCGCCTATAATATGCCTTAACCCCCCCCC
>BHDV01004468.1:36568-62674 GCA_005406045.1 Adoxophyes honmai
TATAGGTACCTGTGTTTGATGAAATCTCTTTCTTGTTGTGTAGTTGGAAATTTTATAAATCTTTTTAAAATATTGGGATGGTTCAGAGCAGTTGTCACTTCCTCAATATACACACTCATAGCCTCCTGAGAATAATGGTTTGCTTTTCCTGTGATGCGTTGGTAACTACCGTGTGCATAATAGAGCAATGCACATAAAACCTGCAAAAATATTTTATAGTTGTTAAGTAAATGACAATTAATACCAATTATTTCTTAAATCGTAAACCTAGTTTACCGATCCATATAGGTATCTACTATAAAAGTTACTGAGTACTTACTTTGGATTTTAGAGACACTCTTTGTGTGGATTTCAGATCAGTATAAAACTTCAATAAATCACACAAATCCTCAAAAGCTTCTTTATTGAGCCTATACTCTTTTATAAAATTATTTTCACTAATGTGATGAAGCGGATTTCCTAATAAGCTCCTCATATCTGCCTGAAATTGGCCTTGTTCGCGTCGTTCATCTTCATACGAGGCTTTCGCCAACATATCCCACGCTAAATAATGCCTAGCTGACATCGTTTAAAATTAAAAATGATCAAAATGCACGGCTCTAATATGTCTTCACCCTCCAACTTGTTAGTGAAAGCGTAAACTACAGTCGTTAACGTATTTTTCGATAGCGGCTGTCAAATTTGAAACTTATGGTACCGATTTTCTATGGCAACAGTTACAAAACGATACACGCTAGCGTTCAGATTTCGATAGGTAATTTACCGTCAAACTCATACTACAGATCAGTAGTTCCGCAAGTGACCGCTAGTGGCGCTGTCCCATTCTCCATACAAAATGATTTACGCAGACGCTAGCGAGTACGGTCACGGTAACTCATGGTAAGGACACAGTTCTTTTGTGGATCTCGTAATAGTTTGTATTCTACCTGCCCCATTTTCTATTTGAGATTACTTGTATAATTTATATCCTTTATGCCTACTTAAGTAATAAATTATAGTAAACTAGTATTGTGTAGTAAATAGGTACAGTCATGAATTTTTCGAATTTTCGTTTGAGAAATGTGCTGCAAGAAAGTATTTCGCGTTTCCTAGCCATTTTTAGCAAAAGTAAAGTTGACATGAAGTGACAACTTGCTAGCCTATCACTTGGGGCATACCTAAAACCTATTTCCTTAGTCTCCTGTTACGACATCCACGGAAAACATAGTGGGAGTATTTTTTTTTCAATTCACATTAATAAGACAGGAATATAAATTAGGACATTTTAATCCACGGATCCCTAAAAATTGCGTGCAGCTGGCACAGGGCTTCTTATACTTGCGTAGGTAGATATAGGTAGGTAGACATATAACTGACACTACCTATACAGGTAGCACTTATATGTTTGCCCGTCTGGCGTGGAACCTGCTGTCGCCTTACGAAGAGCAGCGAAATGGATATTTTGTCCAAACATTTTATGCATGCTTATCGTATGTATGCATTTTAAGTATGCTTAGCTGGTTTGGTCATGTAAAGAGGATAGATGAAAGAAGATTGACTAAACAGATATTATGCTGGAAGTGTGAATGGATGTGTTGGGAGGGGAAGACCTTGACGGACGTTCCGTGACCAAATCGCGGACGTTTTAGAAACAGGTCAGGTCAAGAGTACCCGAAATCGACGAGCATGTATGAAGAAACTAATGAACGTGGATGAAGCAAAAGACGTATGTCAGGATCGTAGCAAGTGGAACAAAGTGGTCTCTGCCTACCCCTGTGGGAAAGAGGCGTGACGGTATGTATGTATGTATGTATTTTATGCATATACTTAAGAGGAAATATGCCGGTCGAAGGAATTGTAAAGTAGGTATTTGCTAAATCTATTGCTGTCGCGCCGTGACCTGCCCAGACGACGTCGAGTGCGATAAGAACAACTACAGCTCGGACCGAAAATACCTATGAAAATTATTCAAAAACAACGTTTCGTAGTCCCCTGATTTCTTCTCCAAAACTTAACCGATTAGATATGTTTTTTCATAAAATGTTTAGAAAATGTCATAACTGTGTTTCTATGTTCTTATATTTTGATATAATTGTGTTATAATTGGTTTCTAGAGGTTTGAACACAACGGAAAAAACCTACCAATTTTTCATGTTTTTGAAGGTTAATATCTCCTTTAATAATTCAACAAGGAAAAAAAGGAAAACATAGGAACATGCTAATATATCATTAGATTGTTGATGTAAAAAATCATTGTTCTACGGGTAATATCCAGCGAGGAATCAGGGGACTACGTTTCCATACAAAATATGACCGCTCCATTTCCTCTTAACCTACGCAAGGTGGCTGGGAGTGGTTAAAAGAGGAAAACGGAGGACCGTGTTGAGTGGCGTGCCATAGGAGAGGCCTATGTTCAGCAGTGAACGAATATAGGCTGATGATGATGATTTTATGCATAGGTACATCATCATGTCTTTATTACCAAATAGCTTTTGCCCGCGGCTCTGCTCGCGTTAAATTCGGGGTATCATAGAAGAGATAGCACACATACCAATTTTATAGCTTTCTACATTGAAAACTTCCGCTCCTCACTTTAGGGAAATGGGGGGTTTAAATTTGAAGAGACAAAATGTAGCCTATGTCACTCTCCATGCCCTAAACTATCTCTACCTAAATAATTTTAAACAAAAAAAACCGACTTCAAATTTGGGCTATACTGAAAGCATTTGTTTAATAATGAGGGTGACCTTCCATCACCAGCAGGCCTCACTAATTACTGAAATTATAATTTCCAGTCTGCAGGTGCATTCAGTATTGAAAGAATTATCCTTTAACTCCTAAGCATTAAGGAGTTGACCTTCCATCATCAGCTCAGTCATATTTTTTTTACTGCCAGACGTAAATACTGGTGTAGCTTTGAAAAATGTACTAAAAACATTACCTGTGCCAATAAAATTTGGGGGTGTTCTCGATTTCCCTCATATTCCATCATCAGATCAAGATATGCTGGCAATGGGACCACCTGGAAACTAAACCCTTTCAAACAAACAAAAAAATTTCAAATCGGTCTAGGCGTCTTCGAGTAATCAGCAAACACACATAAAAAAATTGATAATGATAAAAAAAATAAAAAAATAATAATAAATATCCCGACGAATTGAGAACCTCCTCCTTTTTTTGAAGTCGGTTAAAAATCACGTCAATCCATCGCTCCGTTTAGCCGTGAAAGACGGACAAACAAACAAACAAACACACTTTCACATTTATATATTGGTACGGATAGGGTAGGCAGAGCACACGAAACATGACATGGACAAAACCATGACTGGTTCATGCCTCGCAGCCACTTCTAGCACAATTTTAGATTTAAAAACATTTATATATTAGCAACAGGTTGCCAGCCTGTCATCTAAACCGTAAACCTATTTCCTTAGTCGCCTCTTATGACATCCACGAAAGAAATGGAGAGGTGTTATTCTATCCCAACATCCAGTACTAATTTTACGTTTAAATTAAAGTATAGTTTATAAGTTGGCACCAGAATGCAGTGTTAAATACAAACAAAATTTAACTAACCAGCAAACTGCCGGTTAAGCTGTGCTGGTTCGATGCCCCGGTGGTCCAAAATTAATTAAAGCGAGCTTTGAAGACCGCCCGAGCAATTCCAGGGCAGAGGCCTTGTATAATCTAGTTTTGGTCTCCTGGGGAGAGTGTTTAGGTATAGTTAAGTTTGTGGTAGGTTTATGCACAGAAAAAGAAAAGATGGTATACTTATAGCCGATCCCGATATTCAGACAATCAACGGTATAGCTTTATATACATGCATACAAGCACACGTAGGTAGAGCATAAGAAGCGTGACATAGACAGAACCATGACTATTTCACGCTTTGCAGCCTAATTTTAGGTTAAAAATAGATGGAAGAGATTACACTTATAAATAACAGTGACAGGTTTTCTAGTCTTAACCTATTTCCTTAGTCGCCTCTTACGACATCCACGGGAGAAATGCACAACATTTTCTCGTGTTTAATTTTGGGAAAATGCTATATGTATGGTTTTGGTCTTATCTGTTAAGTTTTGCTTTTTGCACCATGCTTTGATCAGTTTTATTTTTCTTTTTAAAAAGTTGCCTGGCTGATTTCGCTGAGCGGTAAGGCCGCCTGTTGTATCTTTACCTTTAATGTTCTATATTAATTTTGTAACGTTTTTATTGTAACTTAAAAACTGAATGCTCTCAGCATTTTTTAAATAAAGACTTCATCTTGCGTGTTGTTTTAGTCGAAAACCGATATTCATCTGTTCCCCAAACAAGTCAACAAGGAAATAGTTTTTGCGATATTTGATATAAACGCCGACAGGATATCTTTAACACAAATAGGATTAACTTGTCTTCATTCATAAACAACCTCATGCACTAGTTATACGGTTCATTATTGAGCAGCAAAACATGAACGAACATCGGCCATAGATTTAACAGTCCCGGGACTAAATCTTCCTTTTTTGCGTCAAAACAGTATCTTATTCCACAAAAAAAGTGCCCCTACTTAATGAAATGTTCAAAATACGCAGCAAAATCACTACCTGCATGTTTTGTTTGCATACCATAGCGTAGATGAACAACTCAAGGTAGGGTAACCTGGTCTAGGAGTACGCACTTAAAGTTCAACTTACAATAAAACAATTAAAATGCAATGAAGGAAATCAACTAGATATTTATTACGTATACAATTTAAACATCTTTCATAAAATAACACCAAAAAAAAAACTTAACTTTGTTATATCTCTTCAAAAACAGAAAATAATCAAAAATGGGAATTGCATACTCTTACAATCATCATCGGATAAGAGTACGCGGAACAGTCATTCATTTATTTTTACTTACAGACTTGACAAATAAATTCTCCTTCACCCTCGTAAGCTGTACAAGGCTCATGCCACCACTCCGAGCATTTTGAGCATCCTATCCAGTCTTCCGCTGGAGGGTTTACGTATATTTCAGCGCATTGTGGACCTCTATATACCTTCTTTTTGGGCTTATTCTTTGGCACTTTAATAGTTTTCTTAGCCTTTTTAGAAAGTGAATTTGAGGCAGGGTTTGTTTTTTTCTTTGGTGCACTGTTTAATGCTTTTCTTGGTACTTAAGTACATACAGTGTGAAGTTGCGTACTCTTACACAATCTAGCCAAATCGTAAATAAGCGGAAGTCAACGCTATCTCTTAGCATTGACGAGAATTAAACTCGCTCCATGCGGTAGGTACCTACTGTCCTTGAAAATGCAACAGTTTACTATGGTTTGACGAAATAATTGCGACCTCATTTCAAAAATACTTCGAAAATGTTGAAAACATTTAATATTATAAGAAAAAATGTTTAAACTTAAGTAATTTCTTTGTTTTCATCCGATTTTGATTTCTTTTTCGCACAGCACTCCTTATCACGATTGCCATCAAAATACAACTGACGTTAGCCGCGTATCGTGAACAACTTCACGGCGTTTGGTGTCGCGTACTCTTATCGGATGCGTACTCTTAGACCAGGTTACCCTATCTCTTGAACTGCTAAGCAAAGGACGCATTATAGGAGAGTCTTAGGACTTGGGTACCTACGTTCTCTACTTTTAGGATGTGGATCTCACGAAGTACTCATACCAACTAGGATTTAAAATACAAAACATGTCGAAACATGGATATTGAAATTGCTTTCTTTTGAACATCTTCAAAATATATGATGATGAAGAAAAAAAATAGAGTACCTACATTTACCTACAAGAGTATTTTAAATTTAGCATATGCCGTTGCGCTAATACGTAAGTGTTTGTATCATTCTTTGATACATAATTAGTCCTATGTCCTCTCTCAGGGTCTAAAGATTGTCTGTGCCAATTTTCATCAAAATCGGTTGACAGGTTTATGCGGAAAAGCGTAACAGACAGACAGATTTACTTTCGCATTTATAATATTAGTAGAGTTTATAACGTACATTTACAAACATGTTAAGCATCATAGGATGACATAAGTCGACTTAAATCATCATTTATTCTCTATGATTTTGTACGCGGTAGTAAACCCAGGTATGAAAGGCTGTTGCCTTCAGAGCAGAAATTCTTTTGTCGAGTAAACGCGGAAACTACTTAAAACTTTACCCAAGTTTTTTCTAAATACGTCGGCAGCTTCATAAATTAACTGGTAGGAACTGTTTTTAGTTCATTTTCGGGCGTTGCACTTTCAATCTTACAGTTTAGAGATAGGGTGTCATTTTCGACTACCTTGACAAACGATTTTTGTTCGCTGACTCGTATCTGCGTTTGATTTTTGACAGATTGTTAAGTGTTTGGGAGTTGGGGGAATATTTTTGTGACAGTTCGGCTTGAGTTTGACATATCGCGGTAAGTTTTAGCCGTTCTAAATATGTATTACTTACTGCAAAAGATCAATGAACTCCTTTCCCGAATGTTTACTTCTGGCATGTATGGGGTTGTATTTGTATGATATATTTTGTCTAATAAAAATATGTTAAAATATGAATAAAGTTATAAAAAAGTCGGGCAAGAGCGAGACGGACTCGCGTACGAAGAGTTCATTACTGCTGACTAAGTAAACGAGTTGCAAGTTGCAACCTGCAACCATTTATTAGTATTGAACAAAATTACGCAAAAAAAAATGGCGATTTTGGTATAAAAGCCCCCTTATACCATTTAATTAATTTTGTTTTTTGTGTTTTTTTATTATATCAGAAACATAAATAGTATAAATACATAATTTGTGATACAGCCCGGTGACATTGACTGTGACAGACAACGAAATCGTAGTATTAGGGTTCAGTTGTCACCCTTTGGGTACGGATCCCTGAAAAAGTATGTTATTTTTGTTACAAAATGTAAAGTTGTGCAACCTTTGACCAGCAGTCGGTCACTATCCCTGTCCGTTATAAATCAAACCTTAAAAAATACAAATGTTTTCGTCGTAACTCTTTTAACAGCATCCATACAACAAAAAGCATCGTCTTCCCAAACCACAATTTTTCACAACCTCTTCTATCTACAGGATGTATAAAATGTAATTTAAACTAAAGTTTGCTATCTACCCAGAATCGGATGCCGTTAATTAACCTACCCCCCGTTTGGGCTATTTATTGTGACTCCGCTGGCATGAAATATCTGCAGCAAGGATAGCAAGTGCCTAAATAATGGTAGCAAATATAGAGAACGTTTTCATTTTGAAAGCACCCTGTACGCAATGCTAGTGGGGTATTAGTTGAAACCGGAAAATCGTAGAAAATATGGCTGGTTAGATTATTTTCTCAGAGTTGTTAAGTTCCTTGGTTAAACTCGATTTAAGGTGTGAGTTATCCGTATTTTTCTTTAGTTTAGTGTGGTTATATTATTTTTTATCGGCCAGAAATGTAGGAATAGGAGTTCCGCGTCTGCGGAGCTCTGTCAGTACTGTTTTTATGTCGATTTAAATTTAGCTACTATTAAATTTGGGAAATTTTGGAGATATTATATAACCGGGAATTTCTCAGTGTTGTATTTCCAAATAGGATTTACAGAGCACTCGATATGTTAGATAAAAACAGTCGATGACTACACCACACTTCTTGGGTACTTCCAGCATGTTTTAAGGGTTTAAGTTAGATTAAAAAGGTGTAATAATGACACGTTGCTAACCTCTCACCTGAAACCTTCCTCAAACCTTCCTTAGCCGCCTCTCACGACATGCACGGAAGAAACGGAGTAAGCGTTACTCTAAACCAAACACACGGGAATGTCAAAAACCCAGCCAAGCTTTGTCATACATAACTATGACAATCGAATGATCAATCCAAACCGCTCCGTAAGTCATATTTCTGTCACCCGCTCAATCACCCACTTAACTGTCGCCTGTTAAAAATGACTTGTTAACGTACTGTCAAAGAGCAGCTGACAGGCCAGCTGTCAAACACATGTATAGAAGTTTGTTAATGCCGACCAGTTTACTTTGATAAATGTCGCGGAAATGACAGTTATTTTAGAGTTTATGAACTAAGAAAATATTTGTGAAAGTCGTTTGTGGTTTTGGAACGAAAGGTGCAAAGCACTTGTTGAATATTTTTAGGGTTCCGTAGTCAAATGGCAATAAATGTACCTAATCCTTGTACATTTGTCATGTCTGTCTGTCTGTATGCCACAGAAATTTAGTTCCGAGACCATAAGAACTATATTGTTGGGACTTGGTAAGTAGATGTATTCTGTAAAAAAACAATAACATAAAAAAATTTTTTCATCAAACCCATACATTTTTTCTAATCATATTTGCGCGAGAGACACTTCAAAAGTGGTAAAATTAGTGTCTCCCCCTGTAACTTCTAAAGTACCTAAGAAATACTAAAATAATACATGACATACATTACCATACAAACTTCCATCGAAAATTGGTTTTAAACGAGATCTAGCCTTAGGCAACAGGCTAGCAACCTGTCACTGTTCCCATTTCATCCAATTTTAACCCTGAAACTGTGCTAAATGTAGATATAACCCGATTAGTCATGTGTCTTGTCTATCTAACGTTTTATGTACTCTGCCTACCCCGTTTGTAAATGTTTACGTATGTATGTGATGTATCGTTTGGCTACTGTTCCGTATCGCATTTAAATTCTATTTAGAAAACATAAACCCCATTTCGTTGAAACTATAAATTTCTTTGTAGGTTACGCAACTTCCCACACAGTGGCGTAGCGTGCATTGGCGGGGCCCCGTATAAAAAAAACATTTGGGGGCCCTTTACGGGGGGGGGGAGAAGATTTTTGACAGAGGAAAGAATATTTTTTTTTTCCTTGTCACTTTGGGGGCCCCCGTGGCTCGGGGGCCCCGTATAATTGATACGGCAGATACGGCGGTAGCTACGCCCCTGTTCCCACAGCAATAACATTGTCCTATATTATTTTAGTTCTTTTAATATGACAAAGGGTGAATATATTGCATAGGAACGAACGATGACATACAAGTTTTCTCATACAAATAGATTAACGTTCTAAACAGGTAAAAACACATAAAATAGTTTAAACAGAGCAAAGGTGTATTTTTAGGTGAAAAGCCAGCAAGTCACTGTTATTAGTGCCCACTTATAACCTAAAAAAATACTAGAATTGGCCACGGAACGTGAAGTCATGGTTTTATATGCTTAGCGTTTCGTGTGCTCTGCCTACCCCATTTGGGAACACAGGCGTGATGTGTATGTCCAGTTGACCTAAATCATTTTTGTGGCATTATTTTTAATACATGTGGTTCGGGGCATCACAAATCTGACACAATTTTCAAGACTTCAACTAACTTTTTCTCTTTTTTTTTTCTTTTTTTCAAGTAACTTTTTTTTAGGGTAAAAGTGTCTTAAACCAAGAACTTATTAAAGTTAACCCGACCTACATAACTAGAATGTTCGATGTTTTCTAATAAGGAAATAAGGAACGTCATTATCTTTCTAAGTGAGTTGCTTTAGAACAAATTAGTTCCCTAATGGAGAAACTCTTTATAGAAAACGAGAGACTTATGCAAATGCAACCTAGATCTAGAATGTTGCGTCATCTAATCTAAAACACTAGTGTGATAGAAAAGGTTATATGCCTGTGTATATGTGTCGTTAAGGGGAGAATAGTGAGTGGTTTCTGTGAGGCAATCACACTAATTTGGTTAGCGTCATCGTATTTAGAATAGAATGTCCGCCGATGGGTGTTTTACATACATCACACCACGCACACACACACACACACTCTAATAAATATTAAAAATGTTCTGGGATTAAAAGAGCGAGGTCTCCTGCTACTTACCTACTACTTGCTTGGTTTTTCTTACGACATTCACGCAAGAAAGTGGTGTTTTTATGAATATGTCAAGTAAAAAAAATGTTCAAGTAATTTAAAATTTATCGTCATTTGGGATCTATATCCAGTATACAGTGTGATTGGAAGATACGAAACTATTTATTTGTTATTTTTACCGAAAATACCTAAAGTTCACATTTAACTGATAATTCAAGGGCAAATAAGTGAGAAATGTACACACTTTATATTTTACAAGTAATGTGTAAGCAACTTAAAAAAACATGTTCGAAGCATTTGTGTTATTAGATAAATTTTTTTTTTAATTAATTAAAAGAAAAACTGACTTTGACTGAGAATCCATGGCTTAAATAATTTTCACTTTGTATAAAAAACGCGTGGTTCATTTCCTTTGTTTTTCCAAGCTTTAACCTTGCGAATGTCGGGGCAAATGTGAATTAATGTGAAACTTTGAGACATATTCGTGAGGAAAAACGACGAAGATCCCCCTTTATGGGGGTATATCGTAGCCAGGTATGGCACTATATGTGAAGGCAATCGCTTTGTTAAATGACTACAGGGAGCAGATAAGATATAGTTTGTAATAGTAAGGCCCTGCGCAGACGACAGACTATCCGCGACGGACTTTTTAGTCTGTGAAAATATAACGTATGGAATTATATGCAGTAACGCACAAGACGCGCAAAAATCCGGCGCACAATGCATACAATCTAGGCAGACTTTTTGTGCGCCACAGACTCGATCGCACAAAAAATCTGTCCTCTGCGCTGTCCCTATATTGTATGCAAATTCGCAGTATGGAAATATCAATGTCATAAAATGATACTTGCGATTCAATGGTTTAAAATGTAATCGACGATGCTTTATCAAAACTTTTTTTCGTTCATTTTTTCGGTTTGGTTTTTAGGGTTCCGTACCCAAAGGGTGAAAACGGTACTCTATAGCTGAGACTTCGCTATCCGTCCGTAAGTACGTCCGTCCGTCCTGTCACCAGGCTGTATCTCACAAGCCGTTAGCTAGACTGCTGAAGTTTTCACAGATTGTGTATTTCTATTGCTGCTATAACAACAAATACTTTAAAAAAAATCTTCTATTTACGGGGGCTCCCATACAACAATCGTGGTTTTATAACCCTAAAATTAGAACGTTAAAAGCACTAATTCGAAAAATCTACCTATTATGTAGCCACGAAAAACACCATTCTGTGAGCAACTATAAGCTCATTTAAACCGGTCAGTATGGGAAATTGTGAAACTATAAAACATACGAAGATCTGTTCTTAGAAACCATGTGATCGATTTTAAAAATAAGAAAAACTGCATTCATACATAAAAAAAAACCTACTCAACACGGGAATCAAACCCGGTTGTATTGAAAAAATAAACGTAGGTACCTACTTTCTATTTAAATTCCATGCCTCATCCACCACTTTCGTAGGGTAACAATCCTCACAAACGTACCTCCAGCAATTTCCTCTTCCGGGGCTGTCGGGTAAATGCACGAATCTAAATATTCCGACCCGTGTCAGTGTAGCTTTTAACGTTACTGCATAAGAGCTATATTTGCATGTGCTAATGTAGAATGAGGTGTTATTTATGTGTTTTGTTTACAAAGATTTTAGACTAGTTGTTCTTTTATTCTATACATACATACAATCATACAATTATAGGTAAGCCTGAATTTTTAAATGGGGTAGTTACATAGACAAAGCGATGACTATTTCACGTTTTGTGGCCACTTCTAGCATGTTTTTTTAGGGTTTGAGTTGGCAGGTATAATAGTGACAGGTTGCTAGCCTGTCGTCTAAAATATACATTAACCTTTCCTTAGTCGCCTCTTACGATATCCACAAAAGAAATAACATCTATTAACATTTATAGAAGAATCAAATGGGCTTGTATAATGGCAAGTAAGAATAAACCCCAGTGTCTTTTACAAAGGACTATTACTTAAAGGCGTTAAAGTAAAAGGATTCATTCATTAAAGTAAGCTTGAAACCCATTATTTTCCAAACAGAACCACCGCAAGCACAAAACACTGTCACAAACACTGTTTCTAAGAAGGTTACTGGCAGGCAATAAAATTTAAAACAGTGATAATTACTTTGAAAATGGAACAAAAGGCGGCGGACGAATGCATTGTGCCAGTTGTAAATTAAGTTGGACGCAATTTTTTCTTTTTCCGAACGGCTTTTGTTCGATATTTGAAAGTTGTGTTCTCGTTCGGACGCGATGTCACTTTGAAATATTGTAATTGTTTTTGCAGTTGTTCAAATTTTATGAACTGTTCAAATGAAGATTGATGTGTGAAAAATGGAATTAGTCACGTTAAAAATTACGTACTTAATCAAAGTAAATTTACAGCTTTTTTAACAACACCGATATTATTAAAATACGCTACAATTCGAGAGATTACACATTTTTTCCAGTCGTAAGTCAAAAAGAAACGTTATCAAAGTTCATATAAAATTCTTGTAAAATCTCAGCTCACGATTTGCATGACTTCAGGTTACATTTCATGAATTAAATATTTTTCAGTCGAGATTCCGTTACCTATATGAGATATGGTGCATCTCATATGAGTTGCTCATAAGAATACCTAATTTGGACGCGGCTCGCACCTCGAAATTCTTAAAAATGTTCGCTGAAACTTTGAGACACCTTGGCTAATAATGTCAGATGTACTATTTGACTTTCACCGTGTGGTGTCGTGTTTAACACCTCTCCATTTCTTCCGTGGATGTTGTAAGAGACGACTAGATTAAGGCGTACAAACAAACAAACTCTTCCGCTTTATAATATAAGTATAGATGTCAGCCATTATGACATTGATTAAGAAAACTACCTGTAATCAAATTTGGTTGCGTATCACACCATCCATAGACTATAACATACATACATACATACAATCACGCCTGTGTTCCCAATCGGGGTAGGCAGGGCACACAAAACGCTACATAGACAAAGCAATGACTATTTCACGTTTTGTGGCCACTTCTAGCATAGTATTATTTAGGTTTTGAGGTGGCAGGTACAATAGAGTATAACAAGGTGCTATAATTTAAAAATAATCAACCACTACAAATGTAACAATGTACAGATTTTGTCCTAACAGAAGGACAATGCGTCCTACTTTTAGCCGGGCACCTGTCTATTAGGCGTGCTTCGCAGGTAGCGGAATTCGGGCCGTCTGTCCGCACCCTTTAATTAAATTCCGAAGCCTTCTAATTGTCCAAATTTTAGGACAAAATATTAAATAGCTTCTAATCAGTCTTGGGGTGCCTTGTAGCTGTAATTTTGATAAGGTTGGTTCTTGGAGGTGAAAAATGAAAGGGTATTAGTGATTTAGTAACTTAACTATTGTACAGAATGATTTATCCAAATGGGACAGTACTGGAAGGTCAGACTCGGAGTAATCACGATATATTTTCTTAGAAACATACATTGGCCAAATGGGTTAGGCAGAACATACGATACGCCTCGTAGCCACTTCGAGCATAATTTTAGGTTTAAGAACAAATGAAAGAGGTTTTAGGAACCATGGCGTGTATTTGATATTTGTGGAAATTATGTAGGTACTATCAGGACTAGAAGAGTTACTTAGATTAATTTACACTAAACAAAACGGTGAAGGAAAACATCGTGAGGAAACCTACACACAGCGATGAAGTAATTCAACGTTGTGTGTGAAGTTCCCAATCCGCACTGGGCCCGCGTGGGAACTATCGCCCAAGCCCTCTCGTACTGAGAGGAGGCCTGTGCCCTGCAGTGGGACGTATATAGGCTGATGATGATGATGATGATGATGATTTTTGGAGGTGAAAAAGAAAAGAGAATCAATTAGTTGTTGTAGTTAGGTACCGTGTCGTGTTGGGTTTAGAAACATATCTCCATTTCTTCCGTGGATGTCGTATGATGCGACTAAGGATTATAGGTTAAGGCATCCTTTAGGCGACAGGCTAGCAATCTGTCACGATTATGCCTCCCTTGCTTGACAACTTAAAACCTAAAAATATGCTAAAAGTGGCTATGAGGTGTGAAGTAGGTAGTCATGGTTTTGACTATGTGTATTAATCTTAAAATTCCATGTTCAACTCACATTTCGCATTAGTAATATTAGTGTGAACTATGACCACATCCTGAAGAGTATTATGAAAAAAAATCAATCAATTTATGACAAACTAGCTTTCCGCCCGCGGCTCCGCCCGCGTGGAACTCGGTTATATTGCAGTATAAAGCGCCATCGATCTATCATCTATCGATCGGTCATCGGTCCAAATCGATCTATCATCGATCAATATCGATCTATCAAACAAACTATATTTTTGTTTTCCCTCGGGAACTTTAATTTTTCCGGGATAAAAAGTAGCCTATTATTCAATCCGGACTTCTATTTCTACATCTGAAAAATTTCAAAGCAATCGGTTCAGTAGTTACGTCGTGAAAGCGGAACAAACAAACAAACAAACAAACTCACTTTCTGACTTATAATATTAGTAAGGATGACTGTCGTTAGAAGTTTCTAGATGTACCCAACCCCTTAGCTTTATCGATTCCGATTTGGAATCACAGCACACGGCGTCCAATACTGGATGTCACTGGATCCACCGGTGGGGACCGCCTGCATAATCAAGAGGCGTTAGGGCGGCCGGTGGCTTGCGACTGGGGATCCGGATGTTTTTGGGATCATATACAATAGATAAACCACTTTCTTACTAAAATATGCGGAAATCTCACTTTTAGAAGAGTTTAGCGATATGTTACACGCAGATGTTGAGTAGTAACGGAAAAATTGCGGTGGCGAGCAGTTTCATAGAAGGGTTAGGGATTATCCCGAAACATGTCGAGCTAAACTTGATCTAAGACTTGAGTTGTCGTATTTTGCATTTTGAGTCAGTCTCACGGTGGTTTTATGTTCAAAATTCACTTCGTTAGTTAGTATTGTCTTTCTTAATTTTACACAATAATGCAATAGGAATATTAGTATAAATAATCTGTTTCCTATCTTATCTGTTTATACAACACGAAAACACATTACTGCACATTAAGAATCAATATCATGTAGATTAAGAATAGGAATTAAAATGCAATGAGGCAATAGGCGGCTTTGTTGCTCTTTATTTTACTTATGCAAATGTAAGCTGTTAGCGAAGAATTCATTTGTATAAAACCGTTTTCAATCTGTTACGAGTGTGGAAAAGCTGTATTTTGCAAGAGCTAAATTTGTTACGCGTTTTCAACATGTCTTAATATATGTGCGTGTGGTGCCGGGTTAGAATAGCACCTCCCCCTTTCTTCCCGTGGGTGTCGTAAGAGTCGACTCTGGGAAAGGGTTAGTGTATTGTGGGCGATGAGCTAGCAACCTGTCACTGCAATATCACGTTTAACCATCTGGCTACCCTGAAATTGCTAAACGTGGCACTGGATTTTTTAATTCATGTGTTTTGCCTACCCCTCTTGGGAATACAGGCGTGAGAATATGTATGTATGTATGCTTATAATATGTTTTTTTTGGCCTGATTGTATATCCCACTACTGGGCAAAGGCTCTTTCTTCCGCCACTCTTCCCTATCTCGAGCGTGCACCGGCCAACCTTAAATATTTTTTAGGCTATAAAGTTAAGTGGTACAATAGTGACAGGTTGCTAGCATGTCGCCTAAAACATGCCTTAACCTTATCCTTTGTCGCTTCTAACGACATCCTCGGAAGAAAATAAACCGGCCAAGTGCGAGTCGGACTCGCGCACGAAGGGTTCCGTACCAAAACTGCAAAAAATCAGAATTTTTGTATGGGAACCCCCCTTAAATACTAATTTTATTTTTATTCAATTATTTATTTTTAAAGTAGATATTTAATTAAACATTCTGTGAGCATTTCAAGTATTTAACTGTTACAATTATTTAAATAGACCCAAAACAGCAAAAAAAAAACTGCAAAAAAAATGGTTTTTTGTATGGGAGCCCTCCTTAAATACTAATTTTATTTTATTTTAATTATTTCCTCTTAAAGTAAATATTTAATAAATATTCTGTGAGCATTTCAAGTATTTACCTGTTACAGTTATTTAAATAGATCCAAAATAGCAAAAAAAAACACGTTTTTTGTATGGGAGCCCCCCTTAAATACCAATTTTATTTTATTTTAATTATTTCCTTTTAAAGTAAATATTTAATTAAATATTCTGTGAGCATTTTAAGTATTGACCTGTTACAGTTATTTAAATAGAACCAAAAGAGCAAAAAAAACACGTTTTTTGTATGGGAGCCCCCCTTAATTATTATAATTATTTTAATTTTAGTATTTGTTGTTATAGCGGCAACAGAAATACATCATCTGTGAAAATTTCAACTCTCTAGCTCTTACGGTTCGTGAGATACAGCCTGGTGACAGACAGACGGACGGACGGACGGACGGACAGACAGACAGACAGACAGACAGACAGCGAAGTCTCAGTAATAGGGTCCCGTTTTTACCCTTTGGGTACGGAACCCTAAAAAAGTGTCATTCTAAACCCGAAAGGTTTGATCAAACAGTGCGATTTTGCCGCGAATCGCGATTGCGACTAAAAGTCGACCGGCGATCGCGGGCCTTATTCCACTCGGTAGTCTAATTGGCCATTTTAGACTTAGTCATTTGCATTGACTAATGACTGGCTGATTCTAGGATTGATTTTCAATTGCGACGGATTTGCGACGGGGTCGCTTCAAGGGGCAAATTTTAAGGGATTTGAGTATTAGGGGAAAATGTTTTGGGGGTATTAAGGGACGTTATGTACTTGGTTTTTAGTTACATCTTATCGCAATAATTTAAGTAATTAGGTACATGATTATTGACTGCATTTTAGCAAGTACTAAGTACTTTATGTATTTAGCGTCTACTTTTTCTATCTATCTACAGAAAAATGTTTTACTACTCTATGTGACAATGTTCGTTGCTCTTTCTCGTTTAGAATGTAGAACGGACTTTAATGAATATATACTACTTCCTCAGTCGTCTCTTTCGATATCCACGGAAGAAATAGAGGTGTGGTATTCGAACCCGACACCACACCGGTAAGTTTAGGTAGGCAGGTTAAAGCGCAATACACACTGAGCCCGCCGGGCCGTCGACATTATATGTCGGCAACTTTTTTTTATTACTGGGATTATTTTCATACAGGCCGGTGGGTTGTGTCGCCGGGTCTTGTCGCCGGGCTCAGTGCATATTGCGTTGCAGTGCATATTTAGGCGACGGGCTGGCAACCTGTCACTATTTTATGTCCTCCATCTGTTTTTGAACCTAAAATTATGCTAGAAGTCGCTGCTAAGCTTAGCGTGAAATTTGGTTTTGACTATGTAATGTTTCGCATGCTCTTCTTATACCTATTGGAAATACATGCTTGATGTACGTATGTTTTTATGGTAAACTATCACCATCACCAATAGACATTCGGCCCTGACAAATTGCAAACGCTTTGCCAACTCACAGGCATATAAAACTCATGACTAAACTTCAGTAATCCTGGGCTAGGCACTAATCAGTCAGCGCTGTTGAACTGAATACTTGATGACTGTGAGTGATTACAGTGCTGATTGGTGAGTTCATGATTACATCGCCCTCTGGCGGGGATTTGATGAACTAGTTTTCAATTTCACACAAGGCTAATAGCCTTTAGCCCGAATGTCCTATATAAAGGACAAATGTAATTAATTTCAATTTCACATTGAAGCCACTTATGCAAATTCATGTGAAATTTGACGAGGCGGTAACTTTGTGGTGACGACTTGGTCAAGAATATAAAATTATATCTAAAAGAATCCTACAAACGAAGCTAGTCATGGTTTTGCTTGTGTAGTTAGCTTTTCGTACGCTCTGTCTACTCCGTTTCAGAATAGGCGTATGTATTTGTGTTCTATTTAGACCTTCAGGTGAATAATATAACGATATAGACACGTACCTACCTATTTTTCGGTTTATCAAATAATCAAAAATCGGCAAAGGTATACATGAAAACTTTTGAATCGGGGTTTGTGACCGCACATTTGCGTAAAAAAATGTTCTCGGTACAATAAATACGTGTACAATATTTTTTGATAATTTAACTGACAGTGTAAACAGATTCAAACAATATTACTGAAGAGCTACCCATTCGAATAATTATAATACCTTCCCTTTTTTTAATTTGACTACCCGAACTACAAAGTTGTAACTGTGTTCTTCACATCCCAAAGGTAACCAAAAAGATCGCTAACCAGCGATATATTATTGTTATTGTGAAAGCCGACCCAACCATTCAATCATAGTTTTTTTGGAGACTCAAAAAAAATATGTCAACAAATTCTTTAAACCAAGATGGGATCTCGAAGCCGAATCTTCCAAGTATGCCGACATAATTCTTATAATTAATTCATTTTTACGGTAACTCAGATTCGGACGAAATAAAGCTAAGGAGCGTAGTGGAAGATATATTATATCGAAGCTATAAGACCTGACTAAATAATATCTTGACATTCTTATTTTCACGTACTTAGAGTACCTATGTGAAAATAATGTAAGTTTGTTTTGCACTGCTACAATACTAAATGTAATGTGTACTTTCTAAAGTACGCGGGAACTAACGAGATTTTGAGTGTGGATTATGGAATGAGCCGAAACGCGTACTCTTAATAAAAATTGTATTTAATTGTAACGTCACTTGAAACTTCTAAGCGTTGTAAGCTCATCATTTTAGCTATTGTTATGTTCTTTAATCTTTGCTAACAATGATGATGAATTTACCGGTATCTCAGAAAGGCTTTGGAAGAACTTTCAAAGTTTAAATGCGTACAGCTGTGTGATATTGTATTTAGAATATCGGTTTTCGTAAGAGATGATTGGTTTAGGTATGACTTAGACGACACGCTAGCAATTTGTCACTATTATTGCTTTTTCATCTGTTTTAACCTAGAATCATGCTAAAATATCTAAACATTGTGAAACAGCCATGGTTTGCGTGTAACGTGATTGTATGTACTTTTAAAAGCATTAATTTTAAAGCGATATACCTCTCTCCCTGGCAGACAGTCCTAACGGAATATCATATTTTATTATCTATCAGTTTTTTCCCCATCCTTAGAACTCATCAAGCCCTTTTGTCGACATCTTTTGTTTTATTTTGGATGAAATTCGGACTTTAAAAAAACGGGAGCCGATTCCTAATGGCTTATGAATTAAATATTTCACATTAAAATCTTTTTTTCCTTCCTTCGTCGGTGTTTTGAAATGTATAACAGTTTATTAGCATAACGAAGAAGTTAATTGGATTTCTTGGACAGTTGCTAAGTGTTGGAAGTTTTATAATTATAAAACTAGTGTCGTTTTGTGACAAGAAGTGTTATTCCGTTTATGTCTTCGCATTGAGCGCTAGGTACGTGTCGATAAAATAATATTATATTAAAAATTAGGTCGAATTGAGAACCTCCTCCTTTTTGAAGTCGGTTAAAAAGTGTCTGTTAACACAGTCTCCAGCATTAAATATGGCAAGATTTGAAGTAAGGAAAAAAAAGGAACATTAAAGCGAAGTAGATAAAAAACCAGCCAAGTGCGAGTCGGACTAACGCACGAAAGGTTCCGTACCAAAAACAGCAAAAAAAAAAACAGGTTTTTTCTATGGGAGCCCCCCTTAATTATTATTATTATTTTGATTTTAGTATTTGTTGTTATAGCGGCAACAGAAATACGTCATCTGTGAAAATTTCAACTCTCTAGCTGTCACGGTTCGTGAAATACAGCCTGGTGACAGGCGGACAGACAGACAGACAGCGAAGTCTCAGTAATAGGGTCCCGTTTTTACCCTTTGGGTACGGAACCTTAAAAACGGTTAAAAAAGCCGCCGTTCGGATTTCAAAAAAACAATTGTGCATCGGCGCCTCAAGCTCGCACCGACCGCATGTTCCAAATTTGAAATAAGTAATTTATTTTCATTTCATCTTCTTCTTTGAATCATCTGTTTTAAAACGTTCGAAGTTTGAATGTAAGCATTAAAAAGCTACCTCATACAGGTTTCTCGCAATCTGGAAAAAAGAAAAAAGCTGTTGAGACTAATGACGTCGGTTGACTTGTATGAAAATGTACGCGGTCGTACTACACTCGTATACACGCGTATTATTACGCTTCCGACACGTTTCCGCTACGATCGCGCGAAGGGCCTTACTAACTCCAAATTAAACGCAAACTTATACAAATTATAATCAAGACCGGTCTAGTTTGTCAGTCTGTCCGTTTGGGGTTGCGATTAATATGTATATTTCGGGTGTAAATTGCAAATGTGATTATGGAAAGCCTGCTGGTCCTTCGAGCCGGATAGTTGGGTCTGGATAAATATTATTAAATTCTGGGCCGGCCGGATTAAATTGTGGAGTTTAATCCGTGGGCTAAACAAAAAATATTACTTTGAATGTCTATGAATCTATGATTTAAAAAAAAATCACTGAGAAGGAGGCGAAGTTTTTAGTGATGAAGTGAGAAGTCTTTTGGATTCGGTTCGTCGGATCGTCGGTGACGCATATATATTGTCAGAACAACGTTCACCATGCCGCCATATTGCGAACACACAGCGGTCAAGTTGCGCGTTTTACCAACATTCGCTTACAACGCCCGCGTTTTACGTTAGAGGTACGGCATTTTCTGCGGACTTGTTAGCTTAAAACCTAAAAAAACATTCTAGAAGTGGTCACGAAACATGAAATAGTCATGGTTTTGTCTATGGAGCGTATCGTGTGCTCTGCCTACTGTCGCGCGCGGGACTACCCGTCATTTTCTGACGTTTCTAATTAGACAGTGACAGATATAGACTATCTCGCGCGTATCTCTACTCGCGCCTTGGTGTGTTTAGCCGGCTGGTGGAGGACATTTGCGCGGTGCTGCGCAGACGACAGACTATCCGTGACGCACTTTTTAGTCTGTAAAAATTTAACCTATGCAATTATATGCAGTAAAGCACACGACGCGCAAAAAGTCCGGCGCACAATGCTACAATCCATACAGACTTTGTGTCGCTGCAGACTCGATCGCACAAAAAGTGCGCGGCTGTTCGTACATGAGTGAACCAGAGAGGGAATATACAATATAAAACCTTGGAGAGCATTTTCATCAACAGTATTCCGTCTACCGTTAAAGTAGATCCTTAGTGGATACGCTTTGAAATCGAGAATATGCAATGAGGTATCGATTAAGACTCGAGCTTCAATAATCGAGCCAAGATTGAGTGCAACAGTAATTATTTATAAACCTTTTGTGCTAGAATTCTAGGAGTTTCGACGATGAATTGAGTATGAAAGGCATTCATGAATCGTGTGGAATGGAGGTGAATGAAGTAACTTTGTTTCAGTTTTAATTAGTTTTGCATGGATTATGGATTTGGCCAAGTAGATGAATTATTCTTCCCACCACCTCCCCCTTTCTTCCCGTGGGTGTCGTAAGAGTCGACTCTGGGAAAGGGTTAGTGTATTGTGGGCGATGGGCTAGCAACCTGTCACTGCGATATCACGTTTAACCATCTGGTTACCCTGAAATTGCTGAACGTGGCACTGGATTTTTGTATTCATGTGCTCTGCCTACCCCTCTTGGGAATACAGGCGTGAGAATATGTATGTATGTATGTGAAAAGAGTGGCTAGTCTGCCGAGCTGAACATTGCCTTCAAGGCTCAGGATGACTTCGGCCACAGTTTCATTTCGTCACCTTCTTAAGTCGTCCACAGTGCCATGTCGTCAGCCAACAATTCCTAAATCGTCACCTTCCTAACTCGTCCACTTTCTGATGTCGTCAATACCCCATTTTGTCTACATTCCTGTTTTAACCACAGTGCCAACTCGTCCACTTTCTGATATCGTCAATGTCCCATTTTGTCTACATTCCTATTTCGACCAAAGTGCCAACTCGTCCACTTTCTGATATCGACCTCAGTGCTACTTGGTCAGCATCACCAGTGCCAACTCGTCCGCCTTCCTATATCGACCACAGTGCCAACTCGTCCGCATTCCTACCACAGTGGTACGATAAAAACGATAAAGTAGTCTACTAAAAGGCAGTGCTTTTTAACCGACTTCAAAAAGGAGGAGGTTCTCAATTCGACCTTTTTTTTTTTTTGTATGTTACTCGATAGTTCGGAGACCCGTGGACCGATTTTATTTTATTCTTTTAATCGAAAGGGTATAACTCGAAATTGGTCCCATTGGCACGAACCCGGCACCACACTTGCCTAAGTAATAATAATTTTGCTAAGTGTATACATAGTTGACGAGTTAGCACTGTGGTCTAAATAGGAATGTTGACCAGTTGGCACTGTGGTCTAAATAGTAATTGTTGACGAGTTGGCACTGTGGTCTAAATAGTAATGCTGACGAGTTGACACCATAGACTAATTAGGAATGTTGACGAATTGGCATTGTAGTCTAATTACGAATGTAAACGAGTTGATACAGAGGCCCACGTAGGAAAGCGGACGAAGTAGGGAAGTGACGACATAGGAATGCTGGCGAATCGGAACAGTAGACCATATGCGAATGAGAACGACTTAAGAAGGTGACGAAATGGAACTGTGGCCGAAGTCATCCTGAGCCGCCTTCAACATTGGTTTAAGAGTGAAAGAATCTGTTTAAAAATTCTATGTTTTTTGCTGTTGCTTACGTAGCTTTAGTAATTCGTCGTAAGGTCAATCATCATCAGCCTATATACGTCCCACTGTAGGGCACAGGCCTCCCCTCAGTATGAGAGGGCTTGGGCTATAGTTCCCACGCGGGCCCAGTGCGGATTGGGAACTTCACACACAACGTTAAATTACTTCGTCGCTGTGTGTAGGTTTCCTCACGATGTTTTCCTTCACCGAATAGCTCGTGGTAAATATCAAATTCGATATCGCACATAAATTCCGAAAAATTCAGAGATATGCGAGCCCGGGGTTTGAACCCACGACCCTCTGCTTGAGAGGCCACAGGTCGAACCGCTGGGCTACCACGGCTTAAGGTAAATAACGATAATATGGAATGATTCGTGGGTGTAATAATGACAGGTCACTAGCCTGTTGCCTTACGCATACATACAGCCTGTGTTCCCAAATGGCGTAGGCAGAACACACGAAGCGTGACATAGAAAAAACCATGATTATGACTATTTCACGCTTCTAGCCACGTGTAGCATAGTTCTAGGTTTGCAAACAGATGGAAGAGGTAGAATAGTGATAGGTTGCTAGCCTGTCGCCTAAAGCATACCTTGGCCTTATTCCTTACTCGCCTCGACATCCTCGGGAGATTTGGAGAGAAATTCCAGCCTGACATTACACGGTGGAGAAAAAAAAGATTAATCTAAAATCCCCGACTATTTGAAATTATGATTATAATTTATAAGCTTACCTACTTTATTTAATATCATATGATATGAGGCATGAGTTTCAGTAATTTCGTAGGCAAATACCTCGAAATCCATATTGAAGTGAAATTCGATTTTGATATATCAGTATATTGGTTTGAAATATACAGGGTGATAATGTAATCCGTAACGAAATTTTACATACCTGTATGTTAATAAAACTTAAAAATATAATTTGAGTAGTTTCTCATTTTCTTTTGTAAATAAGAAGTTATGTGTCATCAAAGTTTTCCTAAAAAGTGCTAACATTATTGACACCGCGCGTGCAAGTAGCGCGCGTGGGGCGTCAACCATCAATCAACTTATGTACAATAATAATAAGAAATTAACCCTACCCTACACATCTAAACTAAGCGTACCTTAATAGCTGTTCAAAATGTAGTCCATTTCTCTCCAAACAGAGCCTTGCACGTTTCTAAACGTTTTCATTCACTCTTATTAGCACTTCAGTGTCACTTTCACTTAACAAAATGCACTTACAATCTTGTCTTTAAGATTATGTAAATCTTGTGGTTCGTCCATGTACACACGGCGCTTGAATTCGCCCCAAAGATAGAAATCACAAGGGGTGGGGTCAGTTGACCTGACAGGCCAGGCCACAAGATCGCAGTGTACCTATCCACCGCTCATTGTACACAATTGTTCAAGTGCTCGCGCGTACATCGCGAGCGTAATGTGGGGGTGCACCATGTTGTTGGTAAAAAATACTTTGGATGTACACTCGCACCATTTCATAGTACTTGCGATTCGAAAATTCTAACGACATTGTCACTCGCACACTTCGCGCTTACGTATCGTACGACCGGGGTGACTAGGGAACGCGTGCGCATCGACTGCCAGCTTGCGAATTCATTTTTCATACCTACCCTCGGCGGTTGCGTAAGGGTCGTCGAACTTGGCTATTGTGGCAAATGCAAAACTACCCTACTTTAGAATAGAATTTAAACAAAAGTAAACAGTTACACCGCGGATTGTAGTATGCCCACATTCCATATTTTTTTGGGAATTTCCCGATGAAAAAAAAAGAAAAAAAAAGTGTTTTTTTTATTTTACCATCGTATTGTGCTAGTGATTCTGAGTATCAGGAATTAATTTCGTTACGGATTTCATTTTCACCCTGTATTTCAAATATCACTCGCGGGCTCACAGGTATTCAATTACATATTCCGATTTCAATTCCATCGTAAACGGGTATAGGATTGGTAAATCTGATAATTTGAGATGTTAAAAAAAATCCTGTGTGGTGTCGGGATTGAATAACACCTCTTCATTTCTTCCGTGGATGTCGTAGGAGGCGACTAAGGAAATAGGTTAAGGTATATTTTAGGCGACAGGCTAGCAACCTGTCACTATTATACCTGCCTACTCAAAACCTAAAAAAAATGCTAGAAGTGGCCACGAAACGAGGAATAGTCATGGTTTAACTAAGTAGCGTTTCGCGTGCTCTTCCTAACCCATTTGGGAATGCAGGCTTGATGTATGTAATGTATGTATGTAAATCTAACGGTTTGACCTCTTAATGTCACTTGGTTGTGGAATCCCAGACTCTTTAAAGGGTCAAAATATCAGATTTCGTCCCAAATTTTCCAATTTCTATGGCGCATTTTTTTTTTCATACATACACATACATAACCGTCACGCTTTATTCCCTGCGGGGTAGGCAGAGACAACAGAGCGCCATTCGCTTCTATTCTGACATACTTCTCTCGCTTCACTCACATTCATAACTCTCGTCATACACGCTCGCCGGTTTCGGGTACTCCTAATTTGGCCTCCCTTTAGTACATCGTCGATCTGGTCGATATACGTTCTTCGGGGGCGCCCTCGACCGACTTGCCCAAACACACTTCCCTTGTAAATTTGCTTACATATCTATGCTTCATCCATTCTCTCCACGTGCCCAAACCAACGTTTTTTGAATATTTGCAATAAATGACATACCTTGTAAACGACTGAATTTCAGCACATTAACATAGTTATATAAGAAATTCAGTCGTTTACACGGTATGTCATTTCATTTATTGCAAATATTGAAAAAAAAATTGTGCCATAGAAATTGGAAAATTTGGGTCGAAATCTGATATTGACCCTAAAACTTAATTTTTGCGTAAGCTCTAAACATGCTCTCACAATCGTTATCCAGTTTTTTACACGAAAGCACTTTACCGCGACGCTTGAGATCTAGATCGCTTTGATGAAACCGATGTAGATTTTTATTGCGTTAGACAATAGCCCTACTGTATCTCACAGTTAGTAACAGCCGTGGTAGCCCAGCGGTTCGACCTGTGGCCTCTCAAGCAGAGGGTCGTGGGTTCAAACCCCGGGCTCGCACCTCTGAATTTTCCGGAATTTATATGGGATATCAAATTTGATATTTACTACGAGCTATTCAGTGAAGGAAAACATCGTGAGGAAACCTACACACAGCGACGAAGTAATTCAACGTTGTGTGTGAAATTCCCAATCCGCACTGGGCCCGCGTGGGAACTATAGCCCAAGCCCTCGCATACTGAGGGGAGGCCTATGCCCTGCACTGGGACGTATGAATATAGGCTGATGATGATGATCTCGCAGTTCCCTATGTAAGTATTTCAGTTAACAGCTAATACGTACAAATACGTACTCCAAATGCATTTTCCTGAGAGACGATTTGATATCAAACATGCAATAATGTTTTCTGATCGCGTCGTGTAAGTATCGATGTATCTGTCTCGCTTGCACTGTTTATGTTAGAGCAGGATAGCGATGTCGAGGAGTGTACCGAGTTGATGCGATGGATTGGGAGGTGTGACGATTTAAATGTGTTAATTTTTTGCGCTAAAAAACACAGTGTTTCTATTGATAGTCTATATATATAAAAGGAGAAACTGACTGACTGACTGACTGACTGACTGACTGACTGACATATCAACGCACAGCCTAAACGG
>BHDV01004468.1:68711-81514 GCA_005406045.1 Adoxophyes honmai
CCTCTATTACGTATTGTTATGCACATTAAAGTATAATTAAACGATGGGCAACAAACGAGCGCGTATTTGTGCTAATACTTACTTATAGCTAAACAGTTTTAGAATCGGAGAAATTGCAAATAACATTAATAGGTCGGTAATACCTGCAGATTTTCGATGGGTCGTTAATACCTGCGTTTACCTTAATATCAACCTTAGAAATGTGCACGAAACCACTAGTGACTAGTTTTACATATGCAGCTTACCGTGTTTATGTTTTAGGCGATGCTTAAGGCTTGAGATTGACTTTTATACCTATCCGTGTTACCCCTTGGATCTTAATGATATTTAAACTATTATTGTCTCGCATAATTGATTTGGCATAATTTGAGATTTGTTATAGTAACTTCAAAGCTCAGTTTCGTTGTTACCATGCGTTGTAACTTTAGGTGACGTTAGGTTATGTTAGGTTTGTATGAAATCTAGGCGTGAACTACCTAAGCAACGCGGTATAGGGGATCGACTTCCATCGACATCGGTTTTTAGGATAATACTGTTTATTAGTATAAATGACTTTATGCCTTTCAATATGTGTGATCGCTCCTCAAATGGCACCTTAAGAAAAAAATCAAGCGCACAAAAGCACGTAGTCTTGGCTAGCTAAGTAGCTAGCAATATACTTAGTATAGCTACATCGTACAAATTCGAGTCCAGTAAATTGCACTCACGACCATCAGCAGTCAATTTACTTACAGTTATGCTGCGATATTGAATTCGATCGGCAATCGAGTAATCTGCAATCAATGTAGCACTGACACCCGGCATGGTGTAATTTGCGATGGCAGAAGAGCGAAGACTCACTGGTGATTGAGTATAACACTTACAGAGCTGGCATTCTAAATATACATACATACATACAATCACCCCTGTGTTTCCAAGAAGGGAAGCAGAGCCCACTAGTGCTGGGTTAGAATAATACCTCCCCCTTTCTTCCCGTCGTAAGAGTCGACTCTGGGAAAGGGTTAGTGTATTGTGGGCAATGGGCTAGCAACCTGTCACTGCAATATCACGTTTAACCATCTAGTTACCCTGAAATTGCTGAGCGTGGCACTGGATTTTTGAATTCATGTGCTCTGCTTACCCCTCTTGGGAATACAGGCGTGAGAATATGTATGTATGTATGCTGACGATATTGAATTAGCAATCAATGTAGCACTGACACCCGGTATGGTGTAATTTGCGGTGGCAGAAGAGTGAAGACTCACTGATGTATTAAGTATAATAGGTATAGAGCTGCCCTTCTAAATATCCCTCCATTTATACCGTCACGCTTCTTTCCCACAGGGCTAGGCAAAGGCTATGATCCTGACATACCTCTTTTGTTTCATCCACGTTCGTTAATCTCTTCATTCACTAGTCGGTTTTGGGTACTCTTGGCTTTTTCTAAAACGTCCTCGCTTTGGTCACTGAACAGCTGTGTAGGCCTTGCCCCTAACACCCATCCAAATCTCCGTATAAATCTGTTTAGTAAATCTTCTGTTAACTATCCTCTCCTGACTAGGCCTATTAAGCGTACTTCACACCAACTCGTTACCTTATCTATTTCTTATTCTATCTTTCAGTTGACACCTTCCATACTTTTTATAGTATAAGTGTAAGAGCGTTAGACGCTCTCATTATTGGATATTTTGAAGTCTTAATCGGCGATCCACATCTTATTTTTACAGGATGATACACACAGTATAACCAACGACGCGCACTATTGGTAAAAGTTTAAGCAAGATAGAAATGACAACTGCCTTGTAAAGACAAAACCTATCCCCAGACACCGCTAATGGGTACACACATACATACATATTCTCACGCCTGTATTCCCAAGAGGGGTAGGCAGAGCACATAAATTCAAAAATCAAGTGCCACGTTTAGCAATTTCAGGGTAACCAGATGGTTAAACGTGATATTGCAGTGACAGGTTGCTAGCCCATCGCCCACAATACACTAACCCTTTCCCAGAGTCGACTCTTACGACACCCACGGGAAGAAAGGGGGAGGTGCTATTCTAACCCGGCACCACACGGGGCAACCCGGGGGACACCAATGACGCTAATGGGTACGCTGCCCAAAAGAATGGCGGCATTACCACGTTATATGCATACCCCGTTATCAGTGTTGCAAATGCATTGAAAAAGCTAGGGATGGCACTGCACGTATATTATTTAATGTGTGTCCACTTTTAAATATACATTAAATTAAATTCACCTTTTTTTATTTAAATTTTAGAAGAGAACAAAACCTCTTTTCAGCCCATAATTAAGGGTTTTTTTTCAACTTCATAATAGGTGGTTACGTCATTTATTTGTCAATATTGATTTATGTCGTATATAATTCGTTCGTTTAGTATGCAGTTACTAAATTACTTAAAAATGGAGAAGTGGAAAAACAGAACATATTAACAAAAACACAGTGGAACATTATAATCACTAGAAGGATTTACCAATAACATTCATTTATAAAGTTTTATGCACCTTCCAATATGTCACATGTCGTGACATGTCAATAAAATAAATGTTGTGCGACAACCCTATGGCTTAGTTTCAATGAATCTGCAACACTGATAACGGGGTATGGTTATATGCCAATGTTGATTTTTAATTTTATTAATAAACAAATGAGAGACGACTCTAAAAGTTTGTAACTCTACTGATACTGCTACTCGAAACAACCGCAAGCGGGTCCGGCGGGGACACTAGTATTATGTTACAAATACGAAATGATTCACTGAACATTTGATACAGGGGGCATTGACCTGGATTAAGTTGGGAAATGTACCTAAAATTAGATTGTAAATACCTACCAGTTATTCTGACGGCATTCCATTATTTTGGTAAAGTACAGTGCAGACGACAGCCTATCCGTGACACACTGTAGTCTGTAAATAGAACTTATGCAATTATATGCACCCACACGACGCGCAAAAAGTCCGTCCGTTACTGCATAGGTTCTGTTTTCACAGACTAAAAAGTGCGCCACGGATAGTTTGTCGTCTGTTAAGAGTAAAAAATATAGGCGGTGATCCTTTTTGAACTGGTCGCATAAAAGTCATGTTCTAAATAGGCATGAATACATACATACATAATCACGCCTGTGTTCCCAAACGGGGTAGGCAGAGCACGGGAAACGCTAGACTGACAAATCCATGATCATTTCTCGCTTCTTGGCGACTTCTAGTATGTTTTTAGGCATAACTACTTTTGTCATGACCTCATGACATAATCATCATCGCCAAAACGCGTGGGTACTAAAAGCATGAAAAATATGCTAAAAGTGGTTATGTGTAATAGTTTTGTCTTTGTATACTTTCGATTGCTCTACCTACCCCTTTTGAATACAGCCGTGATTTATAAGCCTTGGCCAAAAGTATCGAGTTACTCACGAATTTACTTAGGTACCGTAGACAAGTCAAAAAATTAATCTTTTTTTTTAGTAAAATTCTGTTTTTTTTTCATAAAGTTTTATTTTAGATATTACATTTGCATAAATAAAACTTGCAGCAGCTCGCTTTGATCTTTCAATAGCTTACGATTATCCTTTAAAAAAACCTTACATTACATGAACATCATTGAAATTTACGCGTTTTTTCTTTTCTTCATAATTTTTTTTTTTTTTCAAATCAAATCAAATCAAATTTATTCATAAAATTAATACAAAAAGGAAATAATAAATATAAAATATTCTTAGGTCTAAAATGTAATTAAAATTAAGTCTATGCTAGGTTACAAGTGTAACCTGTGTTATAGACAAAAATGCATACCCAAAATTTTTCACCAATGCCTTGTGTATTAAAAATATCACACGACTCTGTAGCAAGCCGTGTAACAATTTTAATGCACCAAATCCAAAACCGTACGTTTTCCGGCTGATCTCTCTTCACAAATAAACTATTCACAGACAGATACCCGGACAAAAAGATCCGGCGCTTTAACCGTCCCGGCGAACAGACGTATCGGAACTGGCAATTACTTAAAGGTATCCGGGTAAGCCCGGATTTGAATAAACTCGAATAATATAACTAGGATTTGTTTGGTTTCTCGTCTTGGAACGTTGTCATACGTTTTTCCCCGTTATTATCAGAGATCGGAAAAATTTGCGACATTGTTTGCAATAATGTGGATATGACTCCAAAATTAATCGAACTGTTAATTAAGTATTCATTGAAATATAATTTAAATTTTTGGCAATAATAGATTGCTTATAAAGTGCTTATAAGCACGTATATACTATAATAACTTTAAAAAAAATTACGTTACGACGACGATGAATTACATAAATAATTATTAGCAAAAGGTTCGTATTTAAAATTGGTATCGTTTCCATAAATATTTATATACTTACAATAAATAAATAACGATTTGAAAAAAAAATACTGTCAATTTTTTTTAATAAACCAATATTTTAACAAACGTTTGGATTTATTGACTAGGAATTAAATTACATGTCAATTACAAAATTAAAATAATAATGCTAGAAGTGGCTGCGAAGCGTGAAATAGTTATAATCATGGTTATGTCTATTTCACGTTTTGTGTGCTCTGCCTACGCCATTTGAGAACGTAGACGTAATTATATGGATGTATGTTTGTATGTAAGAAATTAATTAACTGAATAACATTTTGATTAATTTTGGAGTCATGTCCACATAATTGCAAACAATGTCGCAAATTTATCCGATCTCTGGTTATTATTGACGTGGTTTGACAGCGCAATGGATTAGGATTCGACGTGACGCTTGTGGATGTACACACACATACATAGGTAGAACACATAAACGCTACATATAGCTACAAACGATTTTCTTGTTCTCGTGTCGAAACCATTGCTAGCATATTATTTTTTTACTTTTTAAGTTCAGAGGTACTATAAATGACAGTTTGCCTTCTGCCTTCAGCTTTCAGCTTTTTGATTAAAATATACCTCAACCTATATCCTTAGTCGCTTCGTACGAGGTCCACGGAAGAAATGGAGAGGTGTTATTCTAAGCCCGACACCGCACGGTAAAAACAGACTAACATTCAATCGTTTACCGTGAATTTAATATAAATTGTAATACCAAAGAACGGTTTCAACGAATTTAATTTGAACCAAAAGGATTTAATTACTGAAATTGAAAACAATTTGTGGTTAGTACTTAGTAAATTCATATTATTTTGATATTTCAATATATTTGCGGTGACAAATTCCTGATTGAAAAAATAAAATAGGTACAGGGGTTATAATTATTCAGGTAATGTGTTAGATAAGTTTATTAATAGGTATTCTTTTAAAATGACTGCTATCTGAATAAAGTTTCTTTATAATTCTTTCGGATTATACCGATGTTGTAGTGACAAACGATACACAATGACATTGCTTACCTATTCTTTATTGACATAATAACGGAAAGAAAACACTCAATATGTTTCTCTTCAGCTATCATTAACCTCCTTATTGTAATTGCATGGCCGAATCCCTTCCGCCCGCGCCCGCGTAATGAGAGAAAAAATAAAATTTTAAGTCCGCCAATCAGCGTTGATTATGACCAGCCGAAATCCAAAATGGCGGTACCGCAATAAAAATACATTCGGAATCTGTTTGCGGCGAAAATGAGATTGGAACGGTAAAAATGTGCGAGGAATAAAATCTACATGATTGGGTATTTTTACACAGTTTTAAATTTGTTAAGTAATTGCTGGTATTCCGCCATTTTTTGTTGGTTTTCGGTGCGGTTTAAGTGCCTTGAAATTTTCTTTTATTTTTTGATGACTTGTATCACCGACTTGCGCCTTATTTTATTCCTTCGCTGTTTCTACTTTATATTTATTTCTATAAATGTTGATTTGAGACTTAGGACATTTTTTTTTAATTTAGTAAATTAATGGAAAAATAAAATAAACACAATAAAAAACAATGCCGGAATAATTTGTTGTGTAGTGTTAGGTAATAAAACCTCTCCATTTCTGCAGTAGATAATATGGTAAAAACCGATTAAGCGGTTAAGGTATATTTTAGGCAACAAATTAGTAACCTGTCACTATTGTAGCTCTTACCTTAAAACTTAATGATGCTAGAAGTGTCTAAGAAACGTGGAATAATCATGTTTTTTTCTATGTAGCGTTTTGTGTGCTCTGCCTACCCCATTTGGACACACAGACGATGTAACTATGTATGTACGTATGAAATACGAAGTCAAACCAAATGCATAATGTCGTCGCAACTCCTATTTTTGTCAAAGTCTTCGCTAATTTGAAGCATCTTTAAGTAATCAATTTACCCAAATAACAATTAAGAAAGTACCAAGTCTAATAGATAAGAGCTATAAAAATGTAAATGAGTCTAATTGGCCCGTGGGAACTTTTGTCACAGTGAAAATCCAGTCAGTTATCTACAAGTAACGCAACGTTTTTGAATTCTGACAGGCGCGCTGTGTTTTATTTATGTGATGTATTTTTAACATAGGACATAGACAAAGTCCCTAGTGGGGTAGGTAGAGCACATGAATAGCTACATTGAAACTATGACTATTTTACTCTCCATAGCCACTTCTAGCATACTTTTATATAAGTTACGCGGGACAAATAATGACAGGTTATCAGAAAGTCGTGTAAATTATTCCCTAATCTATTTCCTTAGTCACCTCTTACAACATCCACAGAAGAAATGGCGACGTTTTATTCAAAACCCTACCTAACACAGTCATGTAATGACTAATGATTTTAGAAATAAACAATCTTATATTTCGGCTTAGCTTAACATAGTTATTTTGATAGAAATACACTGCAGTGCAGTAAAACAGTTTTATGGATCAGATTAAAAACAAAACCAAAAACAAAGCACCTAATAGCATCTTTGTCTTCTAAAATGAAGATACTAAAGCCGATCTTGTAGATTGACGCAATTCAAATTTACAATTTTCCGCCTGATATCTGAGCAAGATAGAGCGGGGATGCATGTTAGATCGGTAGAGGGCAACCAGAGTTGTTTGAGGATTCCCTACCGGATTTAGACTATGACTTCGATTGGGGTTATCAGACCCTTTGCTCCTATTGTTAGTGTAAATAATACTGTGATAATGAATGGCTAATGAGCTCATTGGAGTTTGCACCTTAATAAATGAATAATAAAGATCAAGATGTTCTTGAAGTTTTCATAGCTTCGAGGGTTTTCTCGTAAGATAGATGGAGTCTTTGTTTGTAATGTTTGAAGGTATGTACAGTCAGACCGAACCTAAACCAGGCCTTCTCTATGAGAAATTAACCACCCTAAGAAATGTTAGTTCGGATAAAATTCTTGGGTGTCAGCTAAAAACACTATTGTTGGATAAGTCAATTTATTCTTTAAGAGACAATACTTAGTTTTATTTGTAATTGGGACCTTTTTTTTTATTGTTTATTTATTGATCCTTTTGTGAATTTGTTATGTTTTTGCATCTCAAATGTATTGTAATTTTTCATTTGAATCAATATTATATCTATCTGTGAGAGGACCAAGTCAGTTTAGGTTCGCTCCGCCGGCGATACTTCTTTCTTCTTTTTCTACTTTAACTACATAAACCTTTGTCGCCACTTTCGAAATCTATGGAAGAAAGGTAATTTTGTGTCTCTATACACGATTACAATAATTATTATTAATAATTACCAGTAGAATACTATGATAAATTTCAAATTCAAGACGGCCATTGGCCACCGTTACAAAATGTCGAAATAACGGGGGTTTTCAACTCTTTTAAGTTAGTTAGGTTAATATCTGACCTCCGAGTTAACCCAAGGATACACTAGAGGACAAATGTCGCACGACACTGTGTCGGCAACATATCAAGCGAAATCTGACATATCTGGCGACATCGCGCGACTTATATCCGCGTATGTATATACCTACAAAGTGTTGCGCGACATGTCGAGCGAAGTCCGGCAACGTCGCGCTACTTCGCCCGACGTTGCTGGGGACACGTGTCGCGGGACATTTTGTCCCCTAGTGTATCCTTGGCTTTAGACAGACTGAGCAGTGTAAATCCTCCCTAAACCCACCTGACAAATTAGCTGCAGTCTTCACTAATTAGAGATATAAACAGACAATAGAGGCCAATTATCTCGCGTTTTAGTTTAATTGAACAAGTTGGTCCCTCGGGTTCGTCCGTCTGTTGTTTTGAGGTGACCTCTCGTGAAACTGTTAGATATACATACATACATATGACGCGTTTTTAGGGTTCCGTACCCAAAGGGGAACGGGACCCTATTACTAGTGTCCGACCGAAGGTGTAATTTTGGCCGAAGCCGAAGCCGAAGCCGATTAATCGGCTTTCATCAAAACCTTCGGCCGAAGCCAAAGCCGAAGCCGAAGGTGTGTTGACCCCATGTTGACCCTAAGAAATACGAGAATTTGCTAATTGTAAAAAAAACGACAGTAAATTATGCGCAGTTTTCGCTTCTAAATCAAGTGTTACTATGTTATTATGTTATGTGTTGTCAGTAATTTATATAATTGACTGCAAGTAATGCGATCGGGCTGGCGAAGCGCTGTCCTGCTAAGCGCTGCGCACTATCCGTCTCGCTCTGGCATCGTTTGTTCAACTTCAAATCACAACTTTTTTACAGTCTTCAAAATTCATTTATTCAAAATAACTCTACAACTATACAAATTAAGATTAAAAATAAAACTATACGAACATATACTAAGTATAAAAAATGAAAACCTTGAATTTCGCCTGCTCGGGGTAGCGATCCTAGTATGCTTGCGGCATTCCCTCGCTGCACGGCTATGCTCAGTCTCTGAGCGAAAAAAGTCCCGGCCCTGAGGTCTCCTGAGGCGCTAATCAGTTTATCCGACACCTCGCGAACAAACTTTGTGGTGTCGGATGACCACGGACCTAAAGTTTCAAATGCAAGTGCCGCAAATATGTAACTTATATCACAACTTGTAAACCTTCGGCTTCGGCCAAAGCTTCGGCCAAAATTTACCTATTACTGAGACTTCGCTGTCTGTCCGTCTGTCACCAGGCTGTATCTCACAAAATGTGACAGCTAGAGAGTTGAAATTTTCACAGATGATGTATCTATTGCCGTTAGAACAGCAAATACTAAAATCAAAATAATAATAATTAATGGGGGCTCCCATAGAACAAACGTGTTTTTTTTGCTGTTTTTGGTACGGTACCCTTCATGCCCGAGTCGCCTCTTACAAAATCCACGGAAGAAATGGAGAGGTGTTTCAATAAGACACCACACTATACTAGCACACAGAGTTTTTAACTTAACAATTATAATTAATTTACATTGGAACTGCAAACATATACTCCGTAAGCAAACGGAACACTACATAGACAAAATAATAAGTATTTCCACGTTTCGTCGTCACTTTTAGCATAGTATTCAGTTTAAACCTAAATCAAAGAGGGATGGCAGTGACTGGTATCAGATCTAGCCTGTCGCTTAAAGCATAACGACAAAAGATTTTTCAAAACCTGTAAAATAATTATTTAGTTTACTAATCTTTTATCCATGTTAAAAGTGGCTATCAAATGTTATACATACACCCATTCTTTTGACTATATGTAGTGGTTCGTGTGCTCTGCCTACCCCATTTGGGAACACAGGCGTGATTGTATGTATGTATGTATCTACAGAACAGACCTAGCCCCTTCTATACGTATGTATTTAGCTAAATAATGCTTTAATTAATTTACCTTTTGTTGTTTCAGGTAATTTATATGCAGACCTGCCAAGGAGGGCGTTCTTAATAGCAGTAATTACAACCACTTAGTATCATTAGCGAGGCGCACTTAGGTCTCTAAGGCGAGGGAATAGAGGCTATTTTTCAACGCGTTTGGGATGTTTGCGTGGCCAATTTAAATACCATGAGCTTACAATTCCCATGTTGTGTCGTGTTAAGAATAACTCCGCTCCAGTTCTTCCGTGGAAGTCTTAAGAGGAGACTAAGGAGCTTTACTTTAGGCGACAAGATAGCAACCTGTCACTGTTGTAAATAACAACTTAAAACCCAAAAATATGCAAATAGTGGCCATAAAACGAGAAATAGTCATGGTTTTGTCTGTGCAGCGTTTCGTGTGTTCTGCCTATCCCATTTGGGAATGCAGGCGTGATGTATGTATCTCACCTCAAAGCCGATCATCTAACAATAGACACAATGAATGTATGAGAGAAAATTACAATGTTGCTAGCGCACTGACAGCGAAAACGGAGCGGACGATGGCGTGATAGTATGAACGAAAGTATTTTTTTGTGCACCTTCTTTCGTATAATTTCGAATATTACTGAATATCGAAGACACGCGTCGCATCGGCCCGTTTCCGCTGTCAATGCGCTTAGATCTTTAGGGTGTGTTCTTTAGCTTCGTAGCTGTAACAAAAGCAAAACCAAATCTAAAGATTCGTTCATATTGTAGTATTTTACCTATAAAAGATCATGGCACATTTAAAATTAAATTTCCCTTACGATTTCCCAGAAACTTACCATTTACGCGCCATATTACCCGTCAAAAGGGGAAAATTTATAATTAATAAACAGCATCAAATTACTTTTTCGGAACGCTTTTCTGGCAAAACAAAAGCTTTACTCCTATACTGTCAGCGTTTGACAGCTGAAAAAAGGGAAAAACCTGTCATAAATACAATGATAAATATAAGGAAAATCCTCCGACAGGGAAAAGTTTGTGTACAAAAGGCTGAAAGGTCTACGCCGGTAAGAGCTCTACTATTTACCACCCTAAAAGGGGGTGGGAAAGAAATAAATTTGCGAAAGTTGGGGTATCTACCAACAGTGGTAATGGTGAAGTCCTCTGTGATATTCCAGTAATCGTTAATTGAAGTCACTATTATACTATCTCTTCCATCCTAAAATTATGCTAGAAGTGGCTGCAAAGCGTAAAATAGTCATATTTATGGTTTTGTCTATGCTACGTTTCGTGTGCTCTGCCTACCTCATTTGTGATTGTATGTATGTATGCATGTTAATTGAAGAAGAGGTCTTTCATTTATTTGCAAATTATTTGGACCACAGCTCAAAGAGCACAGATCAAATTTTCATCTATTCTATGTAGCGGTAACTGGCAGCCCAGAATACTCTACAGCCGAGTCCGCGCCTTTAAAAAAAAACAATTAAAAAGAACTCCCAATTCGCAGGCATACATAAAACATCAGAAGTCTTTAAAACTGGCCAGCTACAAAAAAAAGGTGTCAACAAAAACAAATTGAATCAAATGAATCCCAGATGAATTTGGACCTAAATTTTGCCTTGATTTTGTTTTAAAAATGGAAATGTGCGTCGTTCGTTAGCTCGCAGTCCCTTGCGTTTGAATGGACATCAAGTTTAGGGACATCTATTCTTTATGCCGTAATTTTTCTGGGAATAGGGATGATGACATGGTCAAAATCATTCTAATTAGTTCGTAAGTTAGATTATGGAAAAAAATGAGACACATATTTTTTTATTGATCAAATAATTAAACATCGACAAAGGTACAGATCATCAAACTTCCTGAGTGGGGACTCGACGTCACGTTTGAGTAAAAATCAGTACAATTTTTACTCAAACGTGACGTCACGCGAAACTTTTAGGCTCTGTATTATCGTCATTTTTCGTCTGTCAAATAAAAGAAAAAATATGGGTACAATATTTTTTCGTTGTCTATCTGACGGACTGAATAGTTTTTTCTAGTCATCTAGCCTATTATGTTGTGTTTATTTTTTTCTTCGCTTTTAACTATTTTAACAAGTACTTTATAAAGTCCTAAGACTTTTATGACATCAATAGGTAATAAGTAATAAGTGACGTGGAGAGGAGTTATTCTACATTTTCACACTGGAATTGTTTGCATAATTTTCGTGTAAAATGTTAAATAGTCACACAAGACATTATTAAATGTTAATTTTAGTAGCACCTAGCTACAGACCGCAGAGGACCGACCCTTAACCAAGACTCTGAAACAGAATTCTTAATACGATACCATGACAAGAATCTACGTAAATAAAAATCTTTTACTATTTTAAATCCTAGCTTTTTCTATGTGGTGTAGGGATAGAGTAACACCTCTCCATTTCTTCCGTGGATGTCGTAAGAGGCGACTATGGAACGTTTAGGTATGCCTTAAGCGACTGGCTAGCAACCTGTCAGCATTTTACCTCTTCCACTTTTATTCCAACTTAAAATTAAGTATGCTAAAAGTGGCTGTGAAGCGTGAAATAGCTGTTATTATGGTTTTTCCTATGTCACATTTCGTATGCTCTGCCTACCACATTAGGGAACACAGGCATGATTGTATTTGTGAATGAATCCTAGCAAACGCTAAGATTGTTCCAAAAAACTTGACTTAACTTGAACTTGGCTTAACACGCTTGGTTTAATAATAAAAAAGGTTAATGACCCGTTAATTATCTTCATCTATTCTTGATATGTGGACCTATTTGCTTAACATACCAAAGGTATCTAGTTCCCTTGTCCACATATAAAATGTCTCATTAGAATTTGAACCTTTTGCCTCTACTGTTTCAGTCCAATCTCCCGGTTTATCTCAACATATTTCGTTTTACTCCGGTAATGACAATATTTTTTTATTCGTTTACTAGCTTTTGCCCGCGGCTCCGCTCGCGTTAATTTCGGGGTAGTACAGAAGAGATAGCCCATACCTATACCAATTTATATTTATAGCTTTCTACATAGAAAATTGCGGTATTCTCCACAAACTTCCACCTCCCACTTTAGTGAAATGGGGAGTTTTGAAGAGACAAAAAGTAGCCTATGTCACTCTCCATCCCTTCAACTATCTCCACCCAAAAAT
>BHDV01004468.1:86625-97674 GCA_005406045.1 Adoxophyes honmai
TTGCCGCCTTTTTTCTCTCGGTAATAAAACGTCAAGTCGTTCAGTAACACAATCTTTTATTTACTAAAGTAACCAAAATCCTACAGTATTAAATAAAAACATTAGTCTAATTAAATTGCAAATTCAACTCTCAATTTTAGCTAAAAGCAAAGATAAACCGCTATAAACAACTCTGAGAACGTGTTTTGTAACATGATAATTCTTAATGTGTGCTTAAGTGCATAGTAATTAATACTCCCACTAAACAAGCGAAATGAGATCTAATGAAGAGGTTTTAAAATTTTATATTATCACTAAGCGGGTCTTACTGACGCTTTTTAAAAGGTTTTAATTGCCTTTCATCCGTGGATGTCGTAAGAAGCGACTAAGGAAATAGGTTTACGTATGTTTTAGGCGACAGGTCAAGAAACTGTCAATTGTACTTTTTTCATCTATGGGTAAACCTGAGTGACTACGGAATGTGAAATAGTCACGGTCTTAGCTTTATAACATTGCGTGTGAATACTAGCATGTAATAATAAATAAATTATTAAATAAAATCCAATCCAATATAAGTAATCACATAACAATAACGACACATCTGTAACTGTAACATCCACGCAAAAGATGTCCCCTAACTTCCTAAGACGCATTATTACATTAATAAAACTACCGAACTTGTTCTGCCGACGGTACCCGGTGCACTAATGCGATTCCGCGCGAAGGGAGCGATAGCAAAAACTGAAGATGGGGCTTAACTTCATGTAAGGAGATTTGCGAGATCCCCGCTGGGGTAACAACGGTTCTCGATGGTAATGTCGTTTTTGTTTTTTATCGACATTATTGGTTTGAAGAAAAAATTGTTTAGGTTGATATTTGGGGTACGAAAATTAGCGATAGGATCTTGTTTATTTTTTGTAATGCAGTCTTTAAAAAAAGAACAATCTTTTTTTAGTGAGATGTGTCGTTATTCATTTAACATAAACTTTGTAATTCAATACGGGTGAAATAACTATAGCATCTTAATGATACATACATAATTTGATCTCATGGTACAATTATTTCGCTGCATTTTATACTTGTTTTAGGGTGTACCACGGTATCTGTCAGATACTGTTTTTGGTCCGATACGATTTTACACAAATATATTTTTCGTCGGAATCGTTTTATTACCATCAGATTTGTTTTTTATCAACACTTCAATTTGTCATGTTACTTGTAAATACCCTTCTTTATCGCTTGTAATAATCTGTCAAATAAACGAAGCTTGCATTACAACAAAAACACTATAACTTCTAACAAATTCTATAATACCGTCAACATCTTGGTTAAACCTCCAAATTATTCTAAACCTAACTTAAACTTGTTAGCTTGATACTCGTATCTTATAGCATTTAACGTTCAGGAGGTGTTTATGTTTAATTGGTAACCATTTAAGTGGTATTTACAAGATTAGTGGCATTTAGTGGTGACAGGGTTAAAGTCGCGTTTCGCCATTTCTTACGTGGGTGTCGTAAGAGGCGACTAAGAATTGATTCAATTGGTCAGTGATAAATGGTTAACATTTAAGTGGTGGTTAAATACGCATTTCGCCGTTTTTTGCGTAGTTGTCGTAAGAGGCGACGAATTGATTCAGTTATACATATTGTTAGTGATGGACTGGCATCTTATCAGAATTTGAAATTTATATCATTTTATTTACTTTTGAAATCAAAAAGTCACTAAAAAGAGAGCCGAAGTGTAAAATATAAAATAATCATGGATTTGTATATGTTTATTTGTATTTGTAAATAAACATATGCACATAATCACAGTTTAGATAAAACAAATCAAGTTGCAATAAATTAAATTGCACAAAATATCATACGAAAGTATTTCGTATTCTTACTAGGACGCGTATTCTTACATTGAAGAATTATATGTGAATATGAATACGTTTGACATCAAACGTGTTTAGTTTATGAAATCCAAAAAAAAGTACCGCAAAAGTTCACTTATGAATCGCTGTTAAAATAAATTTCCGATGACGTCTCTCTACTGTTCATCCTCCAAGACTCGATAGCTAAATGTCAATCAGACAAAATCGAATCAGTTTCGAGAGCCGATAGTAGCGCTAGTTTGGTTTAGTGCTTAGCGTAACCTATCCAAGTCATTTAGTCAAGTTGTTAAGTGAAATTTGAATATTTTAACGATAGGGGTAGGTTTAAGAGGGGTCGGTGGCTGATTCGGATTAACCCTTGGTCTGTTTTCATTGTTGACGAGACACGTGAACTAGATAATGAGGAAATACGAGATAAATTATGTATTAATAATAAGAATCACTTGCTCATTGCTCGTTTAGTATTATCTTGAAATAAATCACTCTCACCAGCTTTTTCATGAAAAAATAATTTACTCTCAACCAAAAAATTATGTATTCCAACATTGAATTATGTTTTCGTTTAGGTAAATCTGTATCTAACGGAATTTTTATTAATAGTATTCTATTCGACGTAGTGTAAGTGTAAATCACTTGATACAAGTAAGCAATTGTTGACCAAACACACATACTCAAGAGTTTGGATCTATTAAAGGCTATTGACACAATCGCGCAACAATAAAGGTGGTGATTGAAGGCGAAACTTGAAAAACGGTTTGGAGACACCCAAGGTTCACTCTTGAGGCCAAAGTTATTAACCTCTTAGTAAACCTATTTTTAAAATCAGAAATTCTCAGAATCTACGGCGGGCTAATAAAATTGCAAATTTTTCGACAATCGTCCATTGAATCATTGATTGCGTCCTGATTTCTATGCGTCGCGGTGTTTTCGGCCAACTCAAATATTTGTGCGAAGTCAAAAGGTCCCCTCGGAGTTTACGTTTTGAAGCCTCGTTTACTTTGGCGTGGATTTAAGACGAGAGATTAGCTGCTGGCTGTGTAAACTCATATTAGCTACTCGTAGACTAGTCCTAGCTTGTTATTAGGTACATTTGTTACGGAGTCACTACATGACGTGTATTTTTTTTTAACATATAGAGGTTAGATTAGAGTTAATCTTGTTCAAAAACATTAGTATGTCCTTTTTAGGAGTGAGTAGTTTTACATGGTAACTACAGTTATGAATTACAAAGTACACAAAACTTCTGACATAAACATACATATATGATTGTATTTAAGAACCATCAGTTCCAAATAAAATGTATCAGAATTTTTGATACATTGTATACATATATTTTGTACGTTACCATTGAATCTTTATCCGGATTTAGTCTGTTATATATGCCATATATTATAAGGATTAAAAATTACAACTAGTTATTTTGTGAAATAAGCTTTCAGTAGCTGCAAATAATAGGATTAAAACCTGCATCGGCTAGCTTTTAATTAAGTAGGTAATTATATGTTGCCGTGTGGTGTCGGGATAAAATAACACGTCTCCATAACTTCCGTGGATGTCGTACGAGGCGGCTAAGGAAATAGGTAAAGGTATCCTTAAGGCGAAGGGCTAGCAACCTGTCACTGTTCTACCTCTTCCATCTTTGCAAACCTAAAACTATGCTAGAAGTAGCTGCGACGCGTGAACTGTCATGGTTTTGTCTGTGTCACGTTTCGTGTGCTCTGCCTACCCGCGTGATTGTATGTATTATGCGTTGCTCTTATTAGAGAGATTGAGTACTGTCGTGCAAGTAACTCTCCTAAATACTAAACTCCGTGCAAACGCAGCACCGTAAGATCCAAAGTGTCCGTTTAGTAGTTTGAGTAAATTTGAACTCCACCCTACCTCGTAATAGCCGCTACCTCGCTACCCCACTGTACCTCACTATACCTCACTATACCTCACTCTACCTCTACCTTAGCTAGCTAAGACTCTTTGAGGGTATCTTCAAAGGATGTTTGGCATTTTGGTGACACACAGGTAGGTGTAGGTACCATAATAAACATATCTTTCAAATTGAAAGTGAATACCATGTGAATACTAAGTATTCTCACGTAAGGTGTGTACCAATCGTATGTTTTTTTTTTATTTGAGATTTCTAACGATTCTATGTTTTCTCCGTGTGGTGTCGGCTTTACAAAAAACGCCCCTCCATTCCTTCCGTGGATATCTTAACTGGCGTGAAAAGAAAATAGGTGAAAGTATATTTTTAGATGATAGGGTAGAAACCTCTGATGAACATCTGATGTTCTAGCTTGTATACTTACTTGAAAATTATGCTAAAGGTATCTACAAAGCGTAAAAAAGTTCATCACTCGTGAATACAGGCGTGATGTATGTATGTTGGTTAAATAGTTTTGTTTGATTTTTTTTTGTATTTAGTGTTATTTCCTTTTGTACAATAAAGTATTTACTTAATTAAATCCACCCAAAATCACAAAATTACGTCCACAAAACTTCTGTTTCCCCTTTGATTTTGATTAAAATTACAAATGCAAGTAATCCAAAGTTATCTAATGCGTCACTTGACAGTCAAATCCCCTGGCAAATTGCAAAATAATTACAAACTACGTACCACGATTCAACGTCCCCTGAAAATTGAAAATTAATAATTGATACAAGTTACCCCTTTGAAAGGGTTGCCATCAAGAATTACCGTATGACTGACTGGTGTCTATTTTGGCGACTTAATTACTGGGGATGTATAATCTATGGCAGAAATTAAGGAGCTTACTATAGCTATTTTTAGGGTTCCGTACCCAAAAGGTAAAAACGGGACCCTATTACTGAGATTGCGCTGTTTGTCTGTCCGTCTGTCACAAGGTTGTATCTCACGAACCGTGACAGCTAGAGAGTTGAAATTTTCACAGATGGTGTATTTCATACTAAAATCAAAATGATAATAATAATTAAGGGGGCTCCCATAAAAAAAACGTGTTTTTTTTTGCTGTTTTTGGTGCGGAAACCTTCGTGCGCGAGTCCGACTCGCACTTGGCTGTTTTTTTTTACATAATACATACATACAAACCGTGCCGTGTGGTATCGGGTTTAGAATAATACCTACCGCTCCATTTTTTCCGTGCATGTCGTAAGAGGCAAAAAGTTGGGGATGTTAGGGTGAAATGGAAATTCACACTATTGTGAGTGGGGTAAATTGTTGCACCGTCACATTGTCTACACTAATATTATAAAGAGGAAAACTTTGTTTGTTTGTATGTTTGTTTGTTTGTTTGGTTGTAATGAATAGGCTCAGAAACTACTGGACCGTTTTCAAAAATTCTTGCACCATTCGAAAGCCACATTATCCACGAGTAACATAGGCTAAATTTTATTTTGGAAAAAAGAAGATTCCGTAAAATATTTGGGTTTAGATACCTACATCTACACTAATATTATGAAGAGGAAAACTTTGTTTGTTTGTAATGAATAGGCTCAGAAACCTACGACCCCAAAATCCGAAATTTACGCGAATGAAGTCGCGGGCGAAAAGCTAGTTTGTAATAAGAATATTATGTGGGTACTTGGCTACTATAAAAGCCAACCTTATCACTTTGCTTCCGTCCCTACTCACCCCATGTTACGGTACTAATTTTCATTATTTTTTTTCAAGTCTCACAAAGAGGAATACAAGGTAAGTCTTACAAAATATTATTTAGAGATCTAAGCAGCTTCCAGCGGTTTTACCCTTTGGATACGGAACCCTAAAAAAAGTGACAATAATGATAAGTACTTACATTCATTTTCCCGTGTGGTGTCGGGTTTAGAATAACACCTCTCCATTTCTTCCGTGGATGTCGTAAGAGGCTACTAAGGACATAGGTTAAGGTATACTTTAGGCGACAGGCTAGCAACCTGTCACTATTGTACCTGTCACCTCAAACCCTTAAAAATATTATCCTAGAAGTGGCCACAAAACGTGAAATGGTCATCGTTTTGTCTGTGTAGCGTTTTGTGTGCTCAGCTTACCCCGCTTGGGAATACAGGCGTGATTGTATGTATGTATGTATGTATGTATGTATGTATGTACATTCATATTGACTGTGTGTTTCAGTATTTGCATATAAGTTCATTGACACCTAGTCGTAGTAGTCATTCGTTTTACTTAAGAGGGTGCACACAAAATTCGGTGATTTTGATGATTTTCAAATGCTTTAGAAAGCTATAAATCCTTAAGTTTTTAAAGAAAAACTACTGTAACATATAAATCAACTCTTTTTCTAGGGATTAACGGAAAGAAATATTTTATTAGCAACACAGATTTCTTTTACTTAGCCAATTTGTTGAAGGGTTTTCACAAAAATACGCGTCAGAGCTGTCTTTCACTTGAAAATTTTCCATTAAAATTTACCATAAACGATATAAACTAGTTATTATCTGATAGACAATATAGTCTACTGGGGATTAACGGAGAGACATGCATCAAATTATTGGTTTTTATTATTCAAATATCATTGTACATAATTTCAAAGTTGAACTATTACTTTATTTTTTTTCTCATTGATTTTATTATAATTACAAATGAAACAATTTTATTGTGAATTTACAGAATATGTTTAGTCTAACCATATTTTTTTCATGGCTAAATATGAGTTAATTTATTTTTCACGATTTTTTAAACATTGGTCCAAAACCACTAAGGTCAGGTGGGGGAAGAGAAACGCAGGGATAAGAGGGCTCTACAGACCATAATCACTCATAACTCGACGAGTTATGGTCTGTGGTGCCTCTTACCCCTGCCCTGCCCCTGAATTTCTCTTCCCCGCCTGATCTGATAATTACGTTCGTAAAAAATGTGTGCGCCCTCTTAATACTTTGCTACTTTCCAATATGACTCATGCCGTTACACAAGGATCCATTGCAGTATGTTAAAACGGATGTCTGCATTTTAAGTTTCACTGCAATTTCCAAAACAAATGTTTCGGCTGTATTACCAAGTGAGGTAGGCAGAGCACATGGAACGTTAAAACAGTAACTAATAAATGTCACTAATAACGGTAGCAACTTGTAGAACAATTTAAGGCCCAATTGATACCAGAAGAGCGGCGAAGGGCGGCGAAGCGGAGCGCAGTTTCAGTGTCATGAGAATTTTAACTTTATTTTCATTACAAATAGACTTATTATGGCATGAGAAACTCCAAAAAGGCGCGCGGATGCCCGCGGATCCGCGGGAATTTCGGTGAATTCCATAAACGAAGCCGTGCGACTGCGCGAGACGTCGCGGAAATGCCCGAGGATGCTCGAGCAGTCGCGAGCGGCCGCTGGCAATATCCCGCCCAGAATTCTTGGAACCTAACCGACTTCCCGCGCATTCCAGCGACTTCTCGAGCAGTCGCGGGAATCCTCGCGCCTTCTCTACCGAGCGGGTCGCTGCGCTTCGCCGCCCTTCGCCGCTCTTCTGGTGTGAATTGAGCCTTACACAGACATACAATCACGCCTGTGTTCCCAAATGGAGTTGGCAGAGCACACGAAACGTTACATAGACAGATCCATGATTATGAATATTTCACACTTCGCAGCGAATTCTAGCTTAGTTTTAGGTTTGCAAAGATGGAAGAGGTAGAATAGTGACAGGTTGCCAGCCTGTCGCCTAAAGCGTACCTAATCTTGTCGTTAGTCGCCTCTTACGATAGAAAAAATTGACTATTCTTCCCTGACACAGGAAAAATAATTGATCACTAATCACTATTATATTATTTTTTATCTATTGTTAAGGTAACAAACGAGTGGCCAGGACATTCCCCTAATGATTCCCATTCAGAGGGTTTTCATGAATGGCATATTTAGTAATAAAGCAATATGCGAAATACAATAGGGAATGTATTGTGCTTCAGTTTTCGTATATAATCGGTATCTGAGGAATTTGGGCTTATTTACGTCAATCTTCCAGGGCTGGTGTGTTTTTCCTGTGTATCTTTAAATAAATGAATATAGTAAATAAAAGAAAATAGTAAAAAACCGGCCAAGTGCGAGTCGGACTCGCGTACGAAGAGTTCCGTGCCAAAAACAGCAATAGTTAAAACACGTAGGGAATCTTACTATTAAACTATTATCATTAATTTTGTTTTTAGTTTTTGTTGTTTTAGTGACAATACAAACATACTTACCTAATCTGCGAAAATTTCAACTGCTTAGCGGTTCTTGAGATACAGCTCGCAGAATGGTGACCACTAAAAACGGCCAAAATATCACAGTTTTTCTAAGGAACCCCCTTAATTATAATATTTTGATTTTAGTATTTTTGTTATAGCGGCAATAGAAATACATCATCTCTAAAAATTTCAATTACCTAGCTCTTACAATTCTTGAGATACAGCCTGGTTGGTAATAGACGGACAGACAGACAGACAGCAAAGTCTCAGTAATAGGGTCCCGTTTTCACTTTTTATATACGAAACCCTAATTTTTTTTTTAATTATAAAAGCAAAATGTAGAATCCAAGTTCGACCACTCTATTTCTTCCGTGCCTCGCCATACTTTATGCTGCATAATGATTAAAACATAAATCCAAAAGTTTTCACCAAAACGTTGCACAAGCTTAGTAAAAAGATGGCATGACGTTACTCAGTGCAAGTTTATCTTTGCGGCGGACAAAAAGTGCAACTGACGTTTTGGGATAGTTTTACTGCGACAGTGGCGCCAACCGCAACCACACGCGTAACTTTGCTCACATAACTTACGGTTGCCATAAGTAAGTATCACTCTGATAAATCCCCTTTAAACTAAAACGTATTCTAAATAAACTCTTGTATCTTATTACAGTTTCAATTTTTTTTTTCGAAATTTTCGTTTATGGCAAAGATGTCATTACTGATGGTTTCATACATGTCACATTGGAATTCATTCAAAATGTATCCGTATTTTTATGACGATACAGTTGGTAATGTAGTATGTAGTGGTTCACACAATGCTCATAGGAATCATTGCTAAACCAAGTATTCCATCAAATAGGAGGAGGACAGAACGATTAAATATTTTATGAAATGTAATAGATACGGTCAAGGAACATCAAATAAATATTACGCATTAATAACTTCAAGCCTGTATCCCGTACCTACGTATATAACGTACCATCGCGAACAGGGATTGTTGAGCCACTTACCTATGTTTGTAACTTGGTCGTGTAATACTAATCCAATAGCTGACATCTAGTCGGTCACATCGGTCATTGATTACACGTCTAAATTGCGAACAGTGGCAAGTGGCTGAAATTATTAGTCACTAAAATTATTTTGGGTTGAAATTGTCCTTTTTATTCGATTGACAATTTATACTTACTGTCATTTTCTGGCTACTTAGTCCAGCTTAACACCAGTAAGTTTTGCTTGCGTAAGTAGGGACGCAGCTAGCTGCTAAAAAGAAAGATGAGTATTGCTATCCCATTCTTACCTATAGCTGTGTCCCTATTTACGTAAGTAAAACTTAAAAATCTACAGCTGGCCTTACAACTCGCACCATTTCGTGCTTGCCGTAAAAGCTCCGTTTGACGAATCTATGCATTCGCTCTCTCTATCGAGATGACGAGGCAAATATCACGGCTACATTCAGCTATCATGACCGATACATCTGTCTCATTCCATGCCAATAGCTGAAATATCATTAATGATGAAGTAACAGAGGTTTTCATTAACCCTTCCTGGTACTGCACAAAATGTTTAATGGAATACAAAGCCACGGCTCACATCACAGACACGATATCTCGGAATAATTGGGACCAGACCGAACGCGGTTGCCATGAAAGGAGAGTGAATGATTAGGGTTTTTGACAACACTAAAATTAAACTATAATTTGTGCCCATCCTAACAGATTATAGGAAAATTAAACATATTTCACTTTTTTTTCATCTAAATATTATGCATGTTCGATTCATTTCTAATTTTCTTTAACAATGTATCCGTGACCAAAACGCGGTGTGAATTCTGTGATTGATTGATGATATGATGATGTCACGGGTAGGTAAACTAAGTTGACAAAACCTACGTGTTGAGTGTTTCAGTGACAGATTTTCACTTTTGTTTACCTGCCTGTGACGTCACAAAGGCCATTTGTGATTGACTCCTCTAAACAGCGTTTTTCGCGCGAGTTTGAGAATTTCAATTTTAATATTTTTTTTTAGATAAAAGCCTTTGAAAGGACGAATTTATTTAATATTTATTGTCTATAATACAGACAATAATCCGGAAATTCTAATATGTATATCGTGTTTATTACGTAACTAGCTTTCCGCCCGCGGCTTCGCCCGCGTGGAATTCGGTTATATTGCGGTATAAAGCGAACATTCCCTCGGGAACATCAAGCAATCGGTTCAGTAGTTACGGCGTGAAAGCGGAACAAACAAACAAACAAACTCACTTTCCGATTTATAATATTAGTAAGGATGAAGAATTGATTAAAAATATATTTCAAAAGTAGACAAAAACCCTATTAAACGAATTAACGCAAAATCCCGCTGTCATAGACATGTTCTGTGTTGAAACCAACTCTCGTAGAACTATGTATAACAAATCGAATTCTTTATTCATAATTAAGAGGGCATAAACATTATTTACGAACGTAATATAAGATCAGGTGGGGGAAGAGAAACTCAGGGGCAGGGCAGGGGTAAGAGGCACCACAGACCATAACTCGTCGAGTTATGAGTGAGTATGGTCTGTAGTGCACTCTTACCCCTGCGTTTCTCTTCCCCCACCTGACCTTAAGCTTCGTATCCACTAGAGGCAGCCTCGGGTCGAGCGGCCTCGACTTCAAGCAAATTGCCTCAGGTCGAGGCTGCTCGCTCTGAGGCAACGGCTACGGATCAGCTCGAGGCATGTTGCCTCAGCTTGATCCGCCGGCGGCGCATTGCGCAATTAAAAGTCAGCTTGCGATGGCACCAGACGCGCGTCGAGTAGCTGCTGCTATTGCAATTATCATCATTAAGAAAAAGAGGCGGCAACAAAAATCCATACAAAAGAGGAAGCATCGCTGGTGGATCAAAGAATTTTACCGCAATAGAACTATATATGGATGTGAACACTAGCTATTGGACATGACGTTGGAAGGTGGCGATAGCTTTCGAAATTTTTTCTTTTTTTTTTGATAACGTCCACCGGAATCCCCATATTGAGACTAATATCATTCCACGCATCTTGCTTCACATTTTTGTCATAGTGCTTTT
>BHDV01004468.1:100904-158001 GCA_005406045.1 Adoxophyes honmai
TAAATAGTACATTTTGAGTACATTTTTTTAGTATAATCATTTTATATATTTGTGAAGGTACACCCGCCATTCTGACTCTCACAGCAAAATTGTATCCCTTTAATGATAATGAGCCGTGTGATACCAGTGAGGGTTAGTGTATTGTGGGCGATGGGCTAGCAACCTATCACTGCAATATCACGTTTAACCATCTGGTTACCCTGAAATCGCTAAACGTGGCACTGGATTTTTGAATTCATGTGCTCTGCCTACCCCTTTTGGGAATACAGGCGTGAGGATATGTATGTATGTATGTGATACCAGTGTTTCAATCTGTTGCGTCTCACGCAGAGAGTTGTCTTTTGCAGAATTTTAAACAAGATAATCTACATGTCGTCGTAATCAGTAATAGTTGACGTAGGTAGATACCTACTTTTGTATTTGTAATGTTAAAAGAGAAAGGGTAAATGGCAGTCTCGTAAAAATCGCATTAAAGCTAGGAAGAACAATAATACTTGGGTTGTTCTGTATTGTCTGCATGTAATGTCGGGTTTAGAATAACACCTCTCCGTTCCATCCGTGGATTTCGTTAACAGCGACTAACATAGCCTAACCTATCCTTTTACGACATCCACGGGAGAAATGGACAGATGGTTTTCCAACCCGAAACCAACAGGCATACAAATATGACGTACTTATGCAAATATATTTTTACACGGAGCGTACCTGCGTTGAAAGCTAGTATCCCTCTCAAACTTGTCCTAAAACTTCCAGCAATCAAATCAAAAGCACAACTTCCGTCTCTAATGAAAATTGTTAATATTTGTGCTTAGATTTGGGTTATTTATTCAATTCTGTAACCAACTCGGGTCAAGTTAGCAAAACTATGCTGCGGATCCAATGACTGTTAAACCAATCAGAACATTCAGAACTTAGCTAAGTATGACGAAGTATGAAACTTGAGGGTTTGCGGCTAAATAGTTGGGCTTTTATTTAATTGTTTAACTTGGGGTATGGATAAATTTGGTGAGGGATTTCTGTTAGGCTTGTGATGTACTTGGCGCTGTTTTGTGCGGGAGTCACACTGGGGTGTGCGAAGCGAACACGCTCGCATTCGTCGGCAAGGCCTATACTAGAGACCTTTAGGTACTTAAAAGATGGTAAACAATCTTGACGTGTCTTTTTATTTAAACATACACTTTATAAATCAAAATCTTTACATTTTACAATTTAGGTATGAAAAAATAATTTACTTTCATAATGGAATTGTATATTGTAACGATTTTCATTTTTAGACTGTGTATTTCAATAAATAGACATGTCAAGATTGTTTACCATCTTTTAAGTACCTAAAGGTCTCTAGCATAGGCTTAGCACAGAGACACGATATACCTGTCACTTTCTGACGCCGGTTTAACAGCAAGGATTCGCGCGCGTCTTTTATTTATGGTCCGTCACTATCTTACCTTTTTTTTTTCATATTTGAAATTTCAACGGAATATGTTGAAGTTTTCTCTGGAACCCAAAGGTAAAACTATGTAGATACATATTGCAGTAATTGCTGTTTGTTATAATGATTTCATTACAAATACATATAAATATTAGCAGCGATGCCTTGTGTTGACTTAAAAATGCATGAGTAAGGTAAATTTACCAATGCTCGACACTGACCACTTGCAACCATATGTCATATACTAAGACAGGTGACAGATGGGTGTCGTGTACTGGGCGTTGAGGCGTCGAGCATTGGTACGCTTACCTTATAGGGACGCCAGAAAGTGACAGGTGATCTATCTCGCGCACGCCGCGTGTTGCTGTGCTAAACCTACAAACCAAAAGTCGTCGGATTATTGCATGATTTCCACCAAACGGCCGGAATCGGAAAGAATTTTATGGTCTTTAAACGATACTGAACCTTACGGTCACCGTGTTTAAGTCTACATTACCTTATTTTTGTATTCCATGGTCGCGGGTGACGTACGTCGCCTAGCTTTTGTACGCTGCTTGGTAATGTAGACTTAAACACAGCGACCGTAAGGTTCAGTATCGTTCAAAGACCATAAAATTCTTTCCGATTCCGGCCGTTTGATGGAAATCATGCATATGAGTGACGATGGTCGGCGAACAGTCTAGTGTTAAGACAACATTCGTCGACCGAAATAGTTTAAAGCACGTTCGGCGTCCGTATTAGAAGAACTACTCAGTGTAGCGACCGTACGCAAATACAAGTGAAGAGATTGCAAGGCTATTTTTGATGGGTAGTACATCAGTCGTGGTGGCCTAGTGGTTTGACCTATGGCTTCTCAAACCGAAGGTCGCGTGTTCAAATCTCAGCTTCGCCTGTGAGATTTTTAGAATTTGATTTACCTGTGTGGTGTCAAGTAGAATAACACCTCCATTTTTCTATACCTATCCATAGATAGAACTATATCGTAAGAGGCGACTAAGAAAATCGAAACAGGTGTCAGGCTAGTAACCTGTCACTATTATACCTAATTCAACCAAAAATCATGGTTAAAATGGCTACAAAATGGAAAATAGTCATAGTCATGTCGAGTTTGACTGTGTAACGTCTTGTATGCTCTGGCTACCCCATTTGGGAACACAGTGGGTAAGTATGTATGTATGGAAATAATCTAATTTTACTTAGAGATGTAGTCTCTAATGGTCAATACAATTACTTAGACTTAGAGCCCCCGCACACTGGCCACTCAGTGGCGGCCACACTGGAGCGTCTAGTGGCCGCCACAAGCTTCGGACGCGTTTCTCCATACATTTTATACTGCATCGGCGCACACCGAGCGTTTGAGTGGCCGCGTCCGAGCCACAAGCTGCGGGAGTGGACCGCGCTCGCTACTTGTGGCCGCGTTTTGTCCTTCGACTCGCGCGCACACACGGCCACAGTCGCCGGCCTCTCTTAGTATAATAAGCAACAATAATGAAATCAAAAGACCGTCCATTTTTAACAAAAACACGTCCGCTCTGTCGAGATACTTGCTGTGCAGTGTCTCGTTTTACTTACTGCAAGTGGCAGCCACTAGTGGCCGCGTCCAGCCACCAGTGGCAAGCCACTGGTGGCGGCGTGTAGTGGTCTGACTGAACCACTGGTGGTCGCGTTTAGTGGCGGCGCTTAGTGGCCATAATGTGCGGGGGCCCTTAGAGGTATAGTCTTCTAATATGTCGTCGATAATGATGGTGAATAGGTATAAAAGAGAAACCTAGCGTTCATCGCCCTCACCTTTATTGTATCCGAGTTCCAAAAACAGTATCAATTTCTTCACAGAATAACAGTCCATTCGACATTCATATAAAATCTCAATATCAATAAAATAACAGATTCGTTTCCAATGGATATTGTGTTTCAATAGTTCGTTGACGTTTGGATAGTTGCCATATTGCTAACAGGGTGGCCATACTAAACTACCGTGAAAACAAAAAAGGCGTAACTGCTTTAGGTTTTTATTGAGATATACCCTTTTAAATTTTAGGAGCAGAATGCGCCAAGCCAGTCCGTGATACGTTGATTCGTTAGTGCTTATGTTTTGTAGAATGTTTTGACAGTTTTAGATTTTTTTTTGTAGACAACACTTTATTTTAAAATAAACGTGAGATTAATTTACTAAATCAGGTTGTTATTTAGGAATGGAATTGTAAAATAAACAACGAAAATACAACATTATTACTGCAAAATCAATTGAAGCATGCAACACGGCTGTATTCTCAAATGTTACATAATCAAAACCATGGCTACTGCACGCTTCGCAGCCACTTCTAGCACCATTTTTGGTCCAAAAACAAATGAAGGATGTAAAATAGCGACAGGTTGCTAGCCTGTCGCCTAAATCACGCCCAAACCTGTCCTTAGTCGCTTCTTACGACATCCACGGAAGAAATGGAGTGATAAAAAAAGCAATTTAAATATAACGCTCCATCCAATTAAAACAAGAAAAAAACAACGTCAATCATAGCCAAAACAAACTCGACCTTTCAACAAAAACCTTTGAATGTCAAACGAAACAAACAAAAGAAACCGTTTTTTGTGATCGCGAAAAAACCATAGAACCTTTTTTACTTCAATGGCAGCCTAATTTCGTAATTCAATCAGTGACATTGTTTCTTTGCTGGGGCATGAAGTTTGTTGCATGTTTTATGGTATAAGTGAAGTTATAACGGAAGGAGCCGTAAACCAGACTAAGTTAAGACTTTGTATTGAAATAATTTGAAGTTACATACCGTAATTGGTATATCCTGATAAACAGCATTTTTTTTTGCTATATATACAATGACGTTACATGGATAAACGATGACCATTAGAAGATTCTTTGCCACTTTCAGCAAAATTTGCGTTTTAAATATTAATGGGGTACACTACACTACACTACACTTGTGCCCCTATGAAACAGCCACATAAAAAACTATTAATAAGCAGTTCCTCACTTGGATGACAGCTGTCAATAGATTTTTTTTTATTAAAAAAAATCGCTTTCAGCCCTTCAGCCGAAAAAAAGCAATGTTGCCAACTGCCGACGCTCGCGTGGTAAATTCGAAAGTTAAAGCAACCATATGGCTCCAAGTCTCAAGTCTCGTATTGCACGCACTTGTTTAAAAAATACGATATTTAAATATTTAAACACTTTGGTGGCTTCTTTTAAAGAGGTATGTAATTAGGGTTCATTTAGGGCGATTATGGCACCTTTTGCGCTCTTGCGACTTAATGACTTTCCTCGCTCGACATATGCCGCGGGCAAGGTTGCGGTTAACCGTATCAACTTTTTTTTTTTTTTTTTTTCTAATTTGACCAAAGGGTTCTTCTTATGGCATCAATGGTCAATGCAGGTCAATTTGTGGATTCCATTACCATTTTTTTATTGTTGAAAAGATTGATCGTGTTTTTAAGATAAATATTTAATTGTACCTATTTTCTTTGTTTCAGGTAAATACACATTAAAAAGAGTCCAGACGATCTACGGGGAACTTACTAAGTCTACTTTTGTTTTTACTTCATGCTGGTAACGTAAATATGGGTATACTCAGCACCTGGCAAATAGCAAGATGTCTAGGTGCTGTTATCAGTGATATGACTATGTAATTTATTTATAATCAGTTTGGCAATCCAGCGCGGAAATGCAGCCGGCGTCATGGGTTTGCCGCAGGGGGGTGATTTGGGGGACATTTGTACATATTATAGTTAGGTTTAGGTTAGTTTTAGGATGTTTCTGTTTATTTCATTTTAACTATTTAAAGCACTTAAACTTATAATCTAATCTAATGATACCGTGGCAGAGGAGAAAGTATCTGCCTTGGGAAGTTGGGTAGTTTCACCGCTACACACCTCAATCGAACGATGAGCACAGCTGGTGCCGATACCAATTTTGCGCTCAAAAAGAGGAAGATATGTACAACCCTGGATGGAAAGTACTTTGTACCCATTCTATTTAAAAATACTGGGTGTTGGGTATCAGATTCTATTATTTTTATCAGAGAAATAGAAGGTAGCAACGTGATCAGTGTGATGGTACCTTTGCACCAGGGACAAATCGAAGGGGGGCTCTTTGGTTATCATATCAATGATGTTATTCGAGAAAACAAGTAAGCAATCTAATAGCCAAATGTTACTCAATATTTTTGTGGCACTCCTCCTACGCTTTTTACTCCCAATCAACTACCACAATTTTTTACACACGTTCGCAGTTTTTCGACGCACTAGAGCGTAAAATATACCTTTTTCGTGGCAGCAAAATGAAAGTTTCAGCAACAGTAACAGATTGAGAATCTCTGTAGAGAAGAATGTCCTTGTTCAATTTGATTGGTCCAGTAACGTGCAAGAGTTTAGACCGCTATTGACACTACTTTCAATAAATCTTGCTGTTTGTATTTGTACAAAATGGCGAAACATACCTTCGGGTCTTTTGTTATGGTTAACAATGTCATAGTTGGATTTTGGCAGATGTAGAGCGTTAAGCGAAGCGGAAAAACAACTGAATCGTGAATGTAGGTTACGGTTAAGTATTTATACTTTATAGCCCATACAGCTGCGTAAAGTCCAGTGACGGTATGAAATCACAGTGATTTTGTGAGTGAGTGAAACTTTAAAGTAACGAGTACATTTACGTATATTTTGTACTAATTACGCTAGATTCTTGGTAGAAGCTATATGTCGGGGTAACCGAAACGATGTATAGACATGAACGTTTGTGTCTATCGATATTTCATGTATTTCAGATATGCTTTAGGTAGATCTTTTAAATTCAATTGTAACAGGAAAGAAATGGCTGTTATGTCCACCGGTTTTTTTTAATACTTTCAAACGTAGAATTATGTCATCCCTCTAAAAATCCAATTTCACTAACTGTGGGTAGTATTTAGGTTTACTCATACTCAAATAAAACGATTAAACTCACGTCTTTATATTGAAATTAGCTCGACACGTTTCAGGCCACAAACTGACTCGAAACAAGTTAATTTCGATACAAAAACGTGACTTTTTTTTTAATGAATCTCACTGTACTTTCAATTTAAAACATAGATGTACTCTCCAAAACGCCTCCTCCCACCATACAGCTTTTAATAAACTTGACAGAAACATAAAACACCCTAGCCCTAAAATAACCTGCATCCCAGAGCCTGTCCAGGCCCTCCCCTCCACACTCAACAAATTGCGTCCAGATTATGTGCACGCGACGCTAAGGCGTGAACACACCTGCCTGTATTTTGTAGTGCACATTACACACAGTAATAAGTTAGTGTGATGATGGAGTTAGAATTATACCTCTCCGTTCCTTCAATTGTCGTAAGAGGCGACTTAAGGAAATAGATCTCATTAAGGTATTCTGTATTTTTTTCCGTGTCGCGTCGGGTTTAGAATAGCACTTTTCCGTTTCTTCCGTGGACTATGGAAATAGGTTAATGTATACTTTAGGCGACTGGCTAGCATCATGTCACTATTATACCTGGCAACTAAAACCTAAAATGCTATAAGAGGCCATGAAACGTCATGGTTTGGCTGTGAAGCGTTTTGTGTGCTCTGCCTACTCCATTTGGGAATACAGGCGTGATGCATGTATGTATGCTTTAAGCGACAGGCTAGCAACCTGTCACTTTCACAAATCGTGAAATAGTTCGAAATCAATTGATTTGAACTATTAAAAAAAAAAAAAAAAAAACTAAATTAACATACATCACATCACTCCCGATTTCTCAGATGGGATAAGCAGAGCACACGAAACCTTTCATAGAAGTAACCATGACTAATTCGCGTTTCTTTGATACTTCTAGCACATTTTTTTTACTTTTTTAGCTAGCCTGTCGCCAAAAATATACCTACCTTCAGTATAACTTCATCAAATCATTGTCTTCATCATTCCTACAAAGTACGTATCTAGGCTAAATTATTAAGATGATCTACATAGCAATTACATTATCTTTCGTATAATGAAAGTTCATAAAAATCGGTTCTCGCATTAACTTTTATAAATCTCAAATTGCAGCCATTACTGCCGTTATCTGTACTAATAAATCTACACAAGGAAATTACTGCGCAAGCGTGTCGAATTCACCGAATTGGTTCCATACATACATACAATAAACTATATGTATGTAATTAACATGGTGTTCTGATCTGGTTTTATTTTGACAATTTTGATTATGTATTGACAAGTAAATAATTTTAGAGACAAAATTTTTTTAGTCCTAAGGCCGGCCACATACATTCGGAATTTTTCCGTTCGGAATCCCGAATCGGAAAATCGAACGCAGTCAATCCATACAAAATCTATGGACCGCCACAAACATTCGCAAGCTTTCCGTTCGGAATTCCATTGATTTTGTATGGATTGACTGCGTTCGGAAAGTCCGATTCGGGATTCCGATCGGAAAAATTCCGAATGTATGTGGCCGGCCTAAGACTTAAGCAATAATCGTTACTTCTAGCGACAGGCGCTTTTCCAACTCTGTGAGAAAGTGAGTTTCATTTCGTGGCGATTAAGTAGCGTCGTGTGCTAGCTTCAGTTACTAACTGGTTTGTAATTGTAATTACTAATCAGTTCCATCACTTTTGATTAGATCCATGTGAGAAAGGCCTAATGCATCATCATGATCAGCCTATATTTACGTCCCACTGCAGGGCACAGGCCTCCTCTCAGTATGAGAGGGCTTGGGCTATATAATAGTTCCCACGCGGGCCCAGTGCGAATTGGGAACTTCACACACAACTTTGAATTACTTCGTCGCTGTGTGCAGGTTTCCTCACGATGTTTTCCTTCACCGAATAAGCTTGTGATAAATATCAAATTCGATATCGCACATAAATTCCGAAAAATTCAGAGGTGCGAGCCCGGGGTTTGAACCCACGACCCTCTGCTTGAGAGGCCACAGGTCGAACCGCTGGGCTACCACGCCTAAAGCATGTATACCTCAACCTATTTCAAAACAACGGCTTAACACAATAAATCGATTTTTATGTCAACCAAGGTGGAAAAATGTAATTAAACAGGTGCGGAAATGCCACAGCAAATAAGTGATTGAGTGATAGAATTACTATTTCACGACTCAGGTGCCAAATGTCATTACATTTAGCTACAGGATGTATCGTTTTACAGTTTGACTAATAGAGCTTGATATATTTTGCGAATTTAATATTATTTAAGAGAATCATTATTCTACTATCTTACTAATATATATATATTATATATAAACGTGAAAGTTTGTGAGTATGGATGGATGGATGTATGGATGGATGGATGTTTGTTACTCCTTCACGCAAAAACTACTGAATGGATTTTAATGACACTTTACAATAATGTAGCTTATACATCAGAATAACACATAGGCTACAAATTGTAATGATATTCTGTGAATTATTCAATATACGACGATAATTCTCAAGTAAGTCGGGTAAAATCTACCATTTGCGAGTTTTGGCGTCCGCTGTCAAAACCGTTGAAGTGGCGCGCATGCGCGGGCAAGCGTGGTGCGCGGCGCGCATGCGCGGGACAGATACGTCACGCGTCGCTGAGTGCGCGACCCGAACGCGGGCAGACGCGTGAGGGCAGACGTCGTTGACGGTTGTTTGTTTTGCGAATTTTCAAGGTGCTAGCGATTTGTTAAAAAAGCTGTTATATTTGTCAAATGCGATTCAAAAATTATTTGTGTGATAATTTTAATGCCATATATTCTACGCCACGCAATCCGAAATACTTATTCTGCGCAGACGAAGTCGCGGGTAACAGCTCGTAATATTATAAAATGTGAAAGTGTGTGAGTATGTTTAGATGTTTGGATGTTTGTTACTCTTTAACGCAAAAAGTACTGAATGGATTTTGATGAATCTTTACAGTAATGTAGGTTAAACATCAGAATAGCACATAGGCTACAATTTATAAAGATTTTGTTTGAATTTTCCAAAATATGACGATGGGAAAAATAGTAGGATTCCGCAATTTTCAACGTAAAAAACTATAAAAATTGGCTTGCGGGCTGTGACTAATAAGATCTCTTCTGTGTTACCCCGAATTTAACGCGAGCGTAGCCGCGGGCAAAAGCTAGTAAATACTATTTCTCTATAAATACCTTTCCGTTACTTCCGTGGAGGTCGTAATATGTAACTAAGGAAATATGCTAATGTGTAAAGATATTTTTATTGCAAAATAAATTAGTACCTATTAAAGGGGCGCTTCCATACAAAGAACTTGATTTTCTGCAGTTTTTGGTACGGAACCCTTCGAGGGCGAGTCCGACTCGCACTTGGCCGGTTTTTATGGTTCCGTACACAAAGGGTAAAAACGGGACCCTATTACTGAGACTTCGCTGTCGGTCTGTCTGTCTGTCCGTCTGTCACCAGGCTGTATCTCACGAACCGTGACAGCTTGAGAGTTGAAATGATAAATAAAAAAATGAGGAGGGCTCTCATACAAAAAACGTGTTTTTTTCAGTTTTTGAAACACTTCGAGTGCAAGTCCGACTCGCACTTGGCCGGTTTTTTATTACTAACAGTGATTCAATGTCGGTTCTTCTTTGACTCCCCGCAAATCATACAAACCGTTACAACTACCGCTCTATATCCTTATCAGCGACCGATCGCCGTCACTGTTATCAGTAAAGCTTTACTGAGTCAGAGTGACCCATTTGTGAGTGATAAGAACATGACAAGGAGCTATGTTCATACGGCATTGCTGTTTTGAAATGGTAACGATCTTGAAGACAGTTTTGTTCATACAAAAGTCGCTACGGCGGCGGCAGTGAAAGAAACAAAATAATGTAATCTATACTAATATTATAAGAAGAGTTTGTTTGTTTGAACGCGCTAATCTCAGGAACTACTGCTTCGAATTGAAAAATTATTTTTGTGTTGGATAGAGCATTTATTGAGGAAGGAACGCTGCGACCTATTGGGCCGTAGAAATATTGGAAAATGTGGAACAAAAGGGGAAATTAGACACTATTCCACGCGGACGGAGACGCGGGCACAGCTTGTGTTTTAGATATTTTCGTAAAGGTAATTAAGTAAGTAAAAAGATGGTTCAGTAAAATTACGTCAAAATTGGCATAAGGCTAATTTAGGTACTAAGGTTAAGGTTAAAACAGAAATGTTAACAAAGTAAAAACAAATTTACGTACCTATAAAATACAGTGAATAACTGTTAAAATTTTAACATGTCCTTAGAATTATCCATCTTTACTTGAAGCCACTCAGTTTCTAAATATATTACTATTGTGAAAAAAACACGAAATTGAAAACATATTCTTTTTTAAAGTCCGTTAAACAGTCCGAGGCTTTGCCTCAATCATGCGTAAGTGTGAAACCGACTTAAGCTCAGTTAAAAAACTACGAGATCCCGTCGTGTAGGTAGCAATTTGTGATATTTTTTATTTAATAGATCACTTCTTACCCCTAGTTTTTGCTCAATTACCGACAAATAAACGGCAGGTGCATTCCTGGTAATAAGCGTAACATTGTTACTTTAAATAACACTAATATTTAAAATCGTTATAACAGACCGACTGAAAAATAAAACGGACCGAAACTATTGGCAACTGACTGCCATGTCCATTTTTCTTTTTTCTTTCTTTTTTTTAAATGTCCTGGTACGCACTGAAAATCAGCGTTGCGGCTTGCCACAACATCATGCTGATATAAGTATGTGGTGCGGCCCTTTTGGCGATATTTGGCCCAGAGAAATATTTATTTTATTGCATGCATACCATTGAGTTATGTTTGTTTCCGGCTTATTTTAGATTAGATCTACAATTATATTTTATCTGTGTCTCTTTTGAACAAGAATTTGTCGTTCGAAGTTGTTGCCATGCATAAGCAGTTTACGCCAAAAAAAATGGCGGTAAAATATTTTATTAAAAGTAAAGTAAGTACTTTGATTCCATTTCTAAATCAAATACATATTTTAAATATGGGAAGAGAAGAGGCTATTCACTACAGTATAACTGTAGATCAAACTACATATCATTTACAAACAGATACAACGCAAAAGAATCTATAGTGACAGGTTGCTAGCCTGTCGTATAAAGAGTACCTAAACATATTTCCTTAGTCGCCTCGTAAAAAAAACGATTGTCTATTCAACTTTCTTATATATTTTTAACCGACTTCAAAAAAAGGAGGTATTCAATTCGGCTGTATTTTTTTTTTTTTTTTTTTTTTTTTTTTTTTTTTTTTTTTTTTATCATTTTTTATGTATGTTACCTCAGAACTTCTAAACGGGTGGACCGATTTCGATGGTTCTTTTTGTGTTCGATAGCAAATGGCTTCCCATTGGTCCCATTTTAATTTCATCAAAATCTAACTAGTAGTTTTTGAATTATCCTTAAAAAAAAAAAAATGTATGGGCATTCGGGAATTTTAGTCCGAACTTACATTTGTACATACTTACATACCTACATACAGTCACGCCTGTATTCTTAAATGGGGTAGGCAGAGCACACAAAACGCTACATAGACAAAACTATGTCTATGTCACGCTTCGTGGCCACTTTTAGCACATTTTTTGTAGGTTTTGAGTTAGCAGGTATAATAGTGACAGGTTGCTAGCCTGTCGCCTAAAATTTACTTTAACCTATGTCCTTAGTCGCCTCTTGCGACATCCACAGAAGAAATGGAGAGTATTTTTATGTGTATTCGCTGATTACTCGAAGACGCCTGGACCTATTTGGAAAATTCTTTTTTTGTCTGAAAGGGTATAGTTTCCAGGTAGTCCGATTGTCAGCATACCTTGACCTGATGATGGAATATTAGGGAAATCGAGGGTACCTAACCCTCGAATTTTATAGGCACAGGTAATGTTTTTAGAGCATTTTTCAAAGCTACACCAGTATTTACGCTTGGCAGTAAAAAAATATGACTGAGCTGATGATGAAAGGTCAACTCCTTAATTTTTAGGAGTTAAAGGATAACTTTTTCGATACTGAATGCACCTGCAGACTGAAAATTATAGTTTCAGTAGGTAATTAGCCAGGCCTGCTGCTTCTCAAGCGTTGCATTTCTGCTAATGCTCGTTCATTGTGGGGTTTACTTAACAGTTTAGGGGGTTCTAAATCAGATAGAGCTATTCCTTCTAAAGCCTTGAATCTGGTGAGAGCTACGTATACCTACTTGACCTTTGGTAAATATGCACATAAACAGAAGTTTCCTTTCAGGATAAAGCTAATATGAAGTCGGTTTTTTTTTGTTTAAAATTATTTTAAATAATCTTAGTTTTGAACGAGCACGACGACGTTTCGCAACATGTAACAAATTAAAATAGACGTTTTACGTTCTTCGTCTCAATCAAATTATCAACTCAAACATTTTATACAAATATTTGTTTTTCAAATTTTAAAAATCAAGTTTATTCGCTATAAATGTTTTATTAACGACGTGGCGACCCATCAAAAATCGCGATTTATTTTTAATTTTATTATAAGAGATAAATTTGATAGTTTATTGCTTTAACTGTCATCGAGTTTTAATATTCGTGACCGCTTTGACGCTTTAAAATGCAAACTATCAACTAATCAACTAGAATGTTATTTTGTAGAAAAGAAATATCATAGTTAAATAAAACGTTTACTGATCGAATTCACTTGCTTTTCTATGTAGACGTAGACTTTAGGCAATTGGCTAGTTCTTCCTAGTCGTACACTCTTGACAGAGTGGTCGTGGTCATGTTAAATTCGATGCCTGCGACACAGCAGCTCTTGCGACCCGTCGCCACGCGTTTCTGTTTCTGGTGGAGTGGGAGCAATCGTTGATCGAGTTCCCTGTGATGGATTTAATGAGATCTGTCCATCGTGTTGGGGAGCGGCCACGAGATCTTTTTCCCTCAACTTTCCCCTGCACCACCAAACGTTCCATGGAGCCCTCGTTGCGAGTGATGTGCCCAAAGAATTTGAGGATTCGCAGTAATTGGCTAGTAACCTGTCACTATTATATCTCTTATCCAACTTGATATTTGAAAGACCTAAGGCGCTATAAAGCGTGATATAGTTTATCGATGGCTATGTATGTAGCCTTTTGTGTGCTCTTACACATATATACATCACGCCTGTATTTCCAAATGGGGTAGGCAGAGCTCATGAAACGCCACATAGACGAATCCATGCATATTTTACGTTTCATAAGCTCTTCCAGCATATCTTTTATGTTTTAAATTCAGAGCGCTACTATACTGACAGGTTGCTAGCCTATCGCCTAGTACATACATACATACAATCACGTCTATGTTCCCAAAGCGGTAGGCCGAGCACAAGAAACGCGAGTAAGACACATGATTATGACTTTACAGAAAGGTAAGTAGGTTTAGGTTATGTTATGTTTTCAAAGGCCCGGAGGGCAAAATAACGTAGGAATAGGAGCTCCGTGTTAGGTGAGCTCCGTCGACACAGTTTCTGTGTCGATTCTAACTGGGAAAAATGCTACTTTGAAAATAAGCTTTATTAAAAAACGAAACTGGGTAAAAGTCATTTGGGAATAGAAATTTTGCTACTGGGAAATAATGATTTTGCGAAAATCGTCTAACTAGTCCGCGTAGTTAAATGGCTTCAACTAGACCTCCGTCTCAACCTTATCAGGCCGCGGGCCGCTGGATACCGGTAAACAGGGGACCGCGACCCCTATGTGTGTCCCCTGACTAACCCAGGCCTTTGTTAAATTAAATTATTCGATTTCAGAACGAGTTAAAATGGTTTTAGTTGGTTTTTTTAACGTTCTTTTTCTTAGTACAGTCAACCAATTTGATTCTTAGACCACTGTAGAACCATGTCGTAATAAATTTATTTGTTTATCTTCAATGCGTGATGACATCTTAACTTTTTCGAATATGTGTCAACGATAATCAATAGAAAAGGAGTTTGTTTAGGTATCAATAATTTTTATGTCATAGATTTCGGGATGAAAACTAAAAACACTTTTCTGCCAAAACTTCACTGAAAGAGTATCGTCTATTTGTTTCTCTGTCGCACTTGCGTATAAAAGAAGGTTAACTGGAATTGTCACTGTCTGTCTGTCAAACTTCTTTTTTAATTTCATGTCATGGAGCTAAAACGTTTAAACTCTACGATTATTTCATATATTGTGATTGGAGAGTTGATAATTGTTTGATCCGCACCGACGTTGACATTATCTATAGTCAATGCGACAAAGTTCTATAGTGGCCTAGGAATCAAATTGGTTGACTGTACATATAGTGTATTGTTTTCCTGTGTGGTGTCTTTAGTGTTAGCTTTAGAATAACTTTAGTCTTACGACATCGATGGAAGAAATGGAGAAGTGCTATCATTACTTGTCAATTTAATCGCATCTAATTGTCAATTATGTGTCTAAAAAAAAAATTTAGCAACGCTATGTCAATGCGAGTTCCATATTCAAATTAAATGCCGTTCACTTGCCTGCGGAACTGCGTCGCATTGATTATCCTCGATAACCCAATGGGGGATTGACCTGAATTCAGTGCAAGCGTTACCGTGACATTAGATAGAACCCTGTCATAGGCAGTGGCTTTCATACATACATACAATCACGCTGTTCCCAAATGGGGTAGGTAGAGCACACGTAACATAGACAAAACACGTAACAATGACAATATCACGCTTCGCAGCCACTTCTAGCATAGTTTTAGGTTTGGGAAGATAGAAGAGGTAATAGTGACAGGTTGCTAGTCTGTCGCCTAAAGCATACCTAAACCTGTTTAGTCGCCTCTTACGACATCCACGGAAGAAATGGAGAGGTGTTATTCTATCCCGACGCTACACGGCATACTGGCTTTCATCTAGGCACTAAGGTAGAATCACACTTTTTTCTCCATTTCTTTCGTGAATGTCGCGAGGCGTCTGAGGATAGATTTAGGTATGTTTTAGGCGTCAGGTTGGCAACCTGTCACTGTTATACTGCTCTTCCGTGTTTTCAAACCTAAATTTATGCTAGAAGTGGCTGCGAAGCGTGACAGTTATAATCTTGACTTAGTCTTTGTCACATTTTGTGTGCTCTGCCTTCGTATTGTACATACATACATACATACCGTCACGCCTCTTTCCCACAGGGGTAGGCAGATACGACTTTGTTCCACTTGCATCGATCCTGACATACCTCTTTTGCTTCATCCACGTTCATTAGCTTCTTCATACATGCTCGTCGATTTCGGGTACTCTTGACCTGACCTGTTTCTAAAACGTCCGCGATTTGGTCACGGAACGTCCGTCTTGGTCTTCCCCTCCCAACACATCCAATCACACTTCCCGTATAAATCTGTTTTGTCAATCTTCTTTCATCCATCCTCTCTACATGACCAAACCAGCTAAGCATACTTCTTTCAATCCTTGTCACTATGTCTACTTTCACACCAGCTCGTTCCCTTATCACACTATTTCTAATTCTTTCTTTCAGTGATACACCTTCCATACTCCTTAACGCTTTCATTTCTACCGCATTTATTCTACTTTTATGCTTCGTTTGCCATACCCAACTATTTGTATTGTATGTATGTACTAACCCGTCTAATAGGGCTCGCAAACTAAAAACTTAAAAAGCTCTGGGGAAATTAAAAAATATAAGAAAAATATTTGTTTCTTAAAGAATCTGTCTCCTAGGAATGCCTTATTTATAGTTATTAATGAAACGTAAAATAAATCCAAACTGGACTTTTAAATTTGCGTGTTTATGAAATAAGTGGCTCCATTGGGATTCTAACCAGTGTTGCCACCTTTAGCCTCTTTAGGGCTAGATCTAATAGCACTTTTTATTTAAATACATACATCATGCCTGTATTCACAATTGGGGTAGGCAGAGCGCACAAAACACTACAAAGGCAAAGCCATGACTAATTCACGTTGCCTGGCCACTTCTGATATTTTAGGTTTTGAGTTGGCAGGTATAATAGTGACAGGTTGCTAGCCTGCCGCCTAAAATGTACACTGATTCCTTAGTCGCCTCTTACGACATCCACGGAAGAAATGGATAGATGTTATTCTGAAACCACGGCTTTGGAATGTGTTAGAGTCGCCTCTTACGACATCCATGGCAGAAATGGAGAGGTGTTATTGTAATGCTTTGTAATTTGATACGTAATTTTGCATCAAACAAACAGATGCCGAAAACACAATTAATTACCGAATTAAAATTTAAGCTTTATGTAAACATCATTAATGTTATTATGTCAGAATATTCCAGCGGATACACCTGCATTAAATCCACGTGTGTTATTAAGAGGCGACACACGGCCGTAAAGTACGGACGTCCCCGTCATAGTTCAACGTAAGAACTTAACTTTTAGGCGCTGCGCAGACGAAAGACTTTTGTGCGATCGAGTCTGCGGAGCAATAAAAATTCTGAATGGAAACTGTCTGCGCGCCATTCAGAGTTTTTATTGCTCCGCAGACTCGATCGCACAAGTCTGTCGTCTGCGCAGCGCCTTATAGGCTTAAGAAGGCACCACTAGCTGTCATTTGTGTCGTCTCCAGTTAACTGACGAGCCTTTCACGTAACACTTTTTGTTCGTATTGAATGTCAAGAAAAATTGTTGTAAAACATACAATGATACGAAGATTATTATGTCATGGTTTGGGAAAGAAATACTGCGACTGCACTTAATTTTTTTTTTGTAAAATTTTGGGTTTTATTATTACTATTATAACGTAAAGTAAATCAACCATGGTAGTAAGACAATATTGTGTGTAATAGGTTAGCGGGAAGAAATCCCTTAAGCAATATGTTCGCCTTTCTACAAATAAGTTTTTTGTGTACTTGCTATTTTTACATTAAAAAGTTTTACATACGTACTAACATACCATCATTCTATTTTTAACTGCGCATAAAGATCTCGCATTTACTGTCACGAAATTGGCTCAAACCAAAAAAAGTTTGAGAGCTCTTTTTGCGTAGACATAAGGCGTTTTTCTATCACCTATCGCCAACTCCGTGCCAATATGCGTCTGGAGACTAAAATACAAAACAATCCTTCCATTTCCCGCCGCGTCCCCGTCCACACTTCAGCCCCGTGTGTTCCAACACCCGACAATCAGTATGCCTACTCGTTATACAATTTCACACTTTATGCTTCAAATTTGACAGCTGCATGCAAATCCATAGGAATTAGCATTTAGGGTTGCGTGGGCAGACAGGTAACCCTTCGTCATGTCATATCTTATAGGTACACTCATATCACATTTATCCTATACGTAGCGCCAAAGCTGTGCGGGTTCCGCCTGAGATATACAGCCCGTGCCTCTAACACTGGGAGGAGGCCTTTGCCCAGCATTAGGACTGGGATTCATGAAAAAAAAAATGTACTTAAACAATATATTTTATGTTAGATTGTTGATTTTGTAACAATTTTTTTATCCCGTATGGTGTCGAGATAGAATAACACCTTTCCATTTCTTCCGTAGATGTCACGAGGCGAAAGGAAATAAGTTTAGGAATGTTTTAGGCGACAGGCTAGCAACCTGCCACTATTCTACCTTTCTATCTTTACAGACCTGAAACTATGCTAGAAGTCTCTGCAAGGCGTGATATTCTATAATCATAATCATGGTTTTGTCTATGTCACGCTTCGTGTACTCTGCCTACCCCATTTGGGAACACAGGCGTGATTGTATGTATGTAACTTTTTTTTATGTTTGATTTCATTAAAACTACTATTTATCTGTGGTTTCTTTTTTCAGACATTGTGTAAATTTAAAATTTCGTGACATTCCTATTTCTTAGTTTGGAGCTAGAAGCAACATAACGGACGTCAAAAGATGATGGACCCAATTAAATCAATCTAATTTCCGTATCCGTTCATTGTGGTCAGAGGTCGTTGGTTCGATGCCGGGACCGTCTCGGTCTACTAGGTATTCTAAATAGCGATACTAATTATATTAATAGAAGAGACGGCGAAAAATTATAAGTTTAGGGGTGCACCAAAAGTTTTAAATGGAGTTTTGAACCATAATGCCTTACGTCTTTTACTTACATACATACATACATAACCGTCACGCCTTATTCCCTGCGGGGTAGGCAGAGACAACAGAGCGCCATTCGCTTCTATTTTGACATACTTCTTTCGCTTCACTAACATTCATCACTCTCGTCATACACGCTCGACGGTTTCGGGTACTCTTAATTTGGCCTCCCTTTAGCACATCACCGATCTGGTCGATATACGTTCTTCGAGGGCGCCCTCGACCGACTTGCCCCAACACACTTCCCTTGTAAATTTGCTTACATACCCTTGCTTCATCCATTCTCTCCACATGCCCCAACCTTTTACTTACTCTTTTACTTATACATATGAAACATACGCGAGACGATATGCGCACGGGATAGAATAGAGTACATGTCACCTTCTAACGGCTGTAGTTAGACAGTGACATGTATAGTCTATCTCGCGCGCGTCTCTACTCGCGCCTTGCTGTGCTAAGCCGGCTGAGGACATGAACATATTCAACACCATGACTTGACATTTGGTTCAGAGGTAAAAGTGACAGGTTGCTGGCCCGTCGCCTAAAACATACCTACCTTTACCTATTTCCTTAGTCGTCTTTTACGACATCCACGGGAGAAACGGAGAGGTTTCATTCTAAACGACACGGTTATTACCTCCTTTAACTGACTTAAAAGCTAACATGGCAACGTAACGTAAACTAGTCAAGGTTTTATCTATGTATCGTTCCGTGTGCTCTACCTACTCCATTCAAGCGAAAAAAAAACATTCTTAAAAGCCCGGATCTCAACTTAACAGCTTTACAAGAGGCGGTGGTCAAACAAAGAATAAAGTCGGCCATACTTGTCGGCGCGACAAAAGAGTCACACTGTTAAAAAAGTCGTAAACGCATTTAGTATCCTAAGCACATAGGCTCTTTTGTGAGTAAGATCGAAAACTTGTGGTTTACAGTCTACACTGTTGGTTCTGAATCATCGAAAGTCAATATTAAAAGTAGTACGCTTTCAAACTAACTGACTCACTAGAAATGACATGTTATTTACATTTGTTAGTAAACGTGTTGAAATGCGTCTGTGAATTCATTATTTAATTATATGACCTCCGTGTTTGTTATTTGAAAATCGATTTTGTAATCGAATTCTATTGGGATTTCTGTGGAATAGCACTCGAGTTTGCTGCAAATCAGAACTGTGAATCCTCGTGACGCCGTTCGGCTATCGTCGGCTATCATCGGCAATGATCGGGATTTCAAACTTAGGTACAATATGATTAATAAACATAATTATCAATGTTTTACTACTACTATACTGTACAATGTAAGTAGTTATAGTGTTTTTATCTTCAATTTTACTATATTCAGTGTCAATTTTAAGCCAAACTTGAGGGTGACATGAAGCCGTAATGGCTGACAATAGGTGCACAATAACACACGAACGATGAAAGAACTAAATTTATTAAAAAGATTCTTGCGTCAAGAATGTTTTCATTGAAGCATCAACGGTCTTCTTGCAAAGGTCATCTATTTCATTTCTCGCAATTTTCTTTAGTCGAGCGCAATATGGGGAGCACAACTTTCAGAAGAATACAAAAGCTTTTATTTTACTAAGATGTTTCTCTTACTTTTACTACGTAGTTCTGATAGATGAGAAAAATATAAATTAAAGTAAGATTTAAAAGTATTCCGTCGAAAAAAAAGGTAATCGCATTTCGTTCATTCCAAATTTAAAATGCGGCGATGCGTTCGCTTTATTTCGTGCCCCGTTTATAGGAATTAAGTACACCATGACAGATACGAATTTTATGCACGTTAATGTTTAACAAATTTATGTGGAGCGGCGGAAAAAATTGGAACTAACGTTTTTACTTACTTATTTTGAGTTTTCTTTAGCAGATAGCGCCACTGGACTGCGGTCGAACAAATTTGTCGTTTACCTTATGTTTTGTATTCAATCGAAACCAGAGCGTCTTCTTAACTGTTTCGCTCTAGCCAAGCTAATATAGACTCTATTACGAAAGTACAATGATTAGTAGCGAGTGTTTCGTTAACTTTGTTACAATCTATACCTGTTTTTTTTTAAACGTGTGCTGTGGCTGCAGAGGCGTTTTTAGTTTTTACCGCTGGCAACCAATTGTACGACCGGTACGGTCTGGGCTGCGTGAAATTTTGGATGAAATTGATTTTCGGTTTCGAATTATTGTAACGTTTATTGAAATGCGATTTTAACAGTTACGAGTGCGTCTTTTATTCTATTTCTGTAATTTGCATCTTGAAATAGCTTTTTGATGAGACTCGAAGGAAGTTTTACTTATATTTTTAAACGGTTAAGCCATGTCTTTGGTTGGCAGTAAGTATAAAAAGTAAAAAAATCTTACCATGGAAATATAAGTAAGTAAACACTTTATTGCACAAAAACAAGAAAATAAAAAAATACGAACAAGATAGTGAGGCACAAAGGCGGATTTACCCCTTAAGAGATCTCTTACAGCCAATATTTGAGAGACAGAGAGGAAACATGAGAGAATACAATAAACGCAGTGAAACATAGTACATTAATTAAAATATGAATTCACAAAAAGCTAAGTATTGAGGAAAAATTGGACAGTAATATTAATTAATACATACTTAAAGTTTTGCATCCTACTTTACTATTTTTTTATTTATTTCATGTGCAAAAAATAAGGCACGTCGGGCAATTTATACCAATGTCATGTTTTTAATTCTTATCGACAGTTGGTATTTTTATCTAACCCAAAAAATATCTGTTCGCTCGTTATCTATGGTGTCCAATATCGCTTACACGGTTCTGGTTTTTTTCACCCAAACCGAAACCAAATTAACGTAACCTTCGTATTCCCAAGCACTCCAATGCAACCCTTAACGTCATTAAAACAAGGCTTTATTTTTTAGGCCTCTGTCCACGGTCAAAACAATAATGGTGATGTTAACGATGTTCTCTTTTTGAATTTTGTCCCGTTTTCGGTTCGATTTACTGACAGATTAGGGTGGCCCGACATCTTGCTTTTTTGCCACATCGGGGGCGTTTTTTAGATAATGGTCAACTTCTGTTGCCGAGCCTGGGTCGGGGTAGGGCAGGGTAGTGCCAACACTAACCGAATTAAAAAACGCGATCATTTCTTAATTTGAAAATCATGGTCGTGAGAAACATACCATTATGACATTCCAACACTAATCTGTACTTTTTTTAAATACTTACTATGAAGATTACGATTTTATGACTTTACGCGTATTTTATGCAATATTTAGGATGTTTTCTTGTTGTTAGGTTTAGGTTCAGTGACTATTATGCCTCTTCCTTCTGTTATTAAACCTAAAATTAAGCTAGACGTAACGTTTTGTCCATATCACATTTGCTGTGGACTGCCTTCCCTATTTGGTAGTTAAATAGCTCTAAGAGTAATTCATACCTACTATACCCACTAAACATTTTTTTTTAATAAAGTCGTAAATCTGCCAAGTTTCTTGAGGAACATTCTTCTTGGCAATGATGGACTTTCCGAAGCGCCAATAAACTTAAAAAAGATAAAAGTGCTCTTAGAACCTTATTTGCATAAATAGAGATCTCATTTAAAACTTGCCTCATTACGGGCGTTCAAACTAAATTAAAAAAAAAAAAAACATTTTGAAGGGAAAATTTAGTTGCAACGGCTTGGCTCCCTAATGCCAATAGTCACGGTCAGATGGCCGTATAGCCCACTTATTAAAATCGCCAATGTCATGGCCGATATCTTTCACGATTATTAAAACCGAAAGATCACGGCTACGTATTAAGAAATATATTAACTCTTAGATCCGAGATACGAATTTTAATTGAAATCTTACCAAGCATAATCATTCGGAATCGGAACAAGATCAGTTTTTACTCGCAGTTAATTCAACTGTGTTCTTTTTGCTTTTGTCTATCTATCGATTTGATTTTGATGCTATCGCATGTGAAAGTTCTACTTCTATAGGTTAATTTATAAGTTATCCGAAGGGGCGAAGATTAAATTACACCAAATCAACTTACTACCCAGAATGCAGCAAATGGTTCGTATTCAAAAGCTCTAATTGAAGATTGTGCAGCAAACTTCGATTTCATAATAATAATAGGTCTCGGAACCGTAAGCGCGATGCGTTTACCTGTTTTTTTTTCTTTGAATTTGGGCCTGAGCGACAGAGACGGAAGATTCGGAAGAATCTTTGTGAGCATCGCATGTTGTGAAAACGACCGGCCGAGGGCGACGCCACCGAACCAACAATGCACGACTGTTTCTGGTTCTATAAGCCCGCCGAATTGGAAATGCGCGGGGCATTGTGCAGGTGCTAGTGGATCGGGTGTTCTGGATTCGGTCGGGTTCGCCCGAGCGGAGTCGGTGTGGCAACCATGCGCGGCGCATTCCTCACCAATCCCGACCAACTTCAGTTCAGTTGCGTCCAGACTGTCACGGACGACGGACCGCTGCCGCTCGCTCCGTTCAAACTATCGTACAATAAAACAGAAACGAAATTCAAAGTGTGTGAAACCGTACCAAAATCTGACTGCTGGATAAACTAGTGCTTGACAGTGATGGGAAGTGATGCGTGCGTCGGTCACGACGACGTACGATGACCAAAAGTTTGTTCGGCGACCGAAAAAAGTTGGGGTCCTGTGGTACAAAAAATTCTCGTAATGTAGTGATGGCCTGATGGGATCGCAGTGCGACCGAATCTGTGTAGTTAGTGATGTGTACTGTGATATAAAATTTAGACAATCGATGATTGTCTTTTATGGTGATATATTTAGTTTATTAGTTACCAAAGAATCCTCATGATCTTGTACATTAGCCTGTGTTTCATATTGGTAGTATTAGGTGAGTAAAAATTTTACTGTTATTTATGTTAGTGCTGTAGGTTTATCAATGTGATTTATTACTGACTGACATTAGCATTCGTGAGTAATATGAAGATGATTAATTGTAAATTTATGCAAGAGATAACCGTTATAATTGGCTCTTTAAATCATTGGTTTAATTAAAAACAATTTTTATATGAATATTGATGCTGCTACTAAATTAAAAAATAAGTTATTAAGAACTCGATACGTTTGACTTTAGACGCTGTTTCTCGCTTACATTAATATCTAGTGCTAAGTTATTTTACCAGATGCACACTAAAAATCTAGTTACGTACCTAGTTTGTCAAAGAAACATTTTTTTTTGTGTATATAATAAACAACACCTAAATAAACTTCCTTATAAAATTTACTCTACCCATCACTAATCGCCGCATCTGAACTAACTGTCTCCCTAACAGTTAAAAGTTAAAATTGACCATAAAGTAGCTCTAGGCACGACCGACACGAGTTAACTCTATTTTATGGTTCCCTGTCAAATCCATGTCAATTAGGGTGTATTAGATGTCACGGTGTCGTTTGGACCACACGCGTTCCAAATTTAAAAATAGAATAGTTTTCTTAATGATCCGAATACTGAGTTTAAAAATAAATTAGGACTGGCTGGAGTAATTTTAAACGAATACTGAGGCGTTTTTCCAGTTTGAAAATCGAAACCCTTTTAAATTTAGAATAGTTTAACGGACGCATGATATTATAACATATTTCTAATATCCTCCTGCGTTTATTCATTCAAAATAATGAATCTAAATCAGTTTATATAAAAAACTCTTTGAATACAATAGAATACTTCTCATCTGTGAGTGGAGAATTAACATATTATTATTACAAGTGCATATATTTTTCGTCTGGTTGCTAGAACGTTTGACTGACTAACAATGTCGTCATAACAATGCGACTACTTTTATCCTTTGACGATGCGAAACATGTTATAAAAATGCTTTGTAGAACTTTTTGAATATGAATTTCTGAAACTCGTACAGTACTCATTTGAGGAGTATTCTATATTTAATACTAAAAAAAACATTACTCTTACCTTTCGTATCAAATTACGGCTCGACATAAAATATGATATGCTCCGATTCTCCGTATCCCATATTTCCTATATTATATCAACCTATTACATATTACGAGGGTTCAGAGTTATTCACTCAATGAATTTAGGCTTACTTTTAATTTTTCTTTGCCAATTTTATTTATCGATAACAAGTTATTCGCCTCACTATTTTTTACTATGCAATGCCTACAAAATAAAAATGAATAATCTTCTCTTAACTGACTAATTCTTCAGCCTCTTTTTCTCATAATATTCAAGCAAAAACTTATTCGAAGCAAATGTTAGCTGCTGTCAAATATTCGACGAACTGTTAAACACTGAAACGGTTTCATTATTGAATACTTGAATAGTTTTTAATGACTCTACCAATCCAGGATACTCCAGAGTCCGCAGGAACCACGGAAAGCTAGTAAATCACAACACCCGTAGCCATCATTAGCATAAATCATAAATTTCCCCAATTCCCACTAAAAGTTATGGCGTTGTCTTGAAATTCTATTTTTTTGGCCACCGCCCAGAGAATTAAAGGAAATCGTGGATTTACGATGGATTACAACAAGCTTCAACGGTCAGTCGAATGCTTAGGAAAACGTTCTCGTTTTTCATTTGATAAATATTTCAGCAGTGTACTGTGAAATGTTGAAATTTTCAGGGTTTGGTAACTGTTATGAAATATCCCGACGATATTAGAAATGAGATAGATTGCAAATGTGTTTGTTATTTCTTAAATACGTAGTTTATAGGGTTTTTTCTTGGCAAGATTCATCTCAGCTAAGGTTTCTTCGACACTTATTCCATTATTGATTCCTATTCTCGATTCGTCACAACATTCTCCGCAGTCTTTAAAAATTGTGCAGAATTGCGAATATGAAGAAACAATGGCTTAAGTGTAGAATAATCCATAGCTAGTGTATTCGTAAAATCATCATTAAGTAGCATCGTTTATTCAAAGCCATAATCAATCTCTTGCTAAAAGCTAGGTGTTTTTATCTTCAACCAGTCTACACTGAATGTGAAAGTATTATCAAGAGGAAAGTTATTTGCAAGTACAGTGTAGTTTAGTAAGGCTTCGCATAACAAGCAACCGTTTTTAGCGACAAAAGTAATAGGCGTCTGTTTGGTTTAATATGAGCTACTATGAAAGTACATCCGCTTATTATGACTCCGCTTACGACTAACCGCTTTTAACGACAGAATTTCAATCAAAATTGTAGTTACAATAATGAGCGTTAATGTGTGTACAAATGAATCATAGGTGTAAGAAGCTACATTCGCCCTGGCGAACCCTCAAAAATGACTTCTACAAAACGAAATACATAGTTTTTCTATTTAAAAAAAACAAAAACCATAATATTACAAAAGTCCTCCTTATTTTTAACCTGGTTTTATTTTTGGTGTAGTAGTTTGGATGCATTATAATTTTATAATCAAGAAAAAAAAAATCAAGCACGTAGCTGTGACCAAAATATGAAAGTGGAATTGTGTCTAATATCACTCGCCAAAATATGGCCGTATTGGGCAGTGACTGACGATTAGGTCCCCGTAGGTAAAGAGTTAAAAACCACGTACTTTATGTACGTCTATCACCCAATTCACACTTGACTTTACGTACCAAACACGTGTAGTCTTGACATAAATCAAACTGTTCTTATTTAATTAACTACCCTCGAATCACGTCTCCGTAGCGATTTTCCGCTACAAATATCTAAAGTATTGCCAATCTTATTTGCGACTTCCATGAATATTTCCAGTGATATCTCCGCTGAAAACATCTCGGAGATATATAATATATAATTGGCTACGCCGAGGCATAATGAGATTTGTGAATTGTACCGAGTACATCCGAAAAGAGGGTAATTTGATTTTCTACTTTACCTACTCAGCCTTTGCTGACTGAACTCCTGTCTATTCGTATCTTACTAAATTTGATACGTCCTGGTTCGTACTTCAAATTCAAAGTCTTGTAACTAAGTCTGCTTTAATTTTACCATATACTATTACTAGCTAACTATTCTAACTCTTCCACCGCAAACCTAAAACTATGCTAGAAGTGGCTGCGGAGCGTGATGTAGTCATAATCATGGTTTTGTCTATGTCACTTGCTGTGCTCTGCCTACCCCATTAGGGTATGTATGTAATTTTAGCGTAAGAGGAGACTCTGGAATATTTAGTGTCCTTTAGGCGGACTAGCGGCACAGAATCTAGCGGTCACTGTAATACCTCTTTCATAAATGTTTCAACCTAGCTCAATATTGCTACGAAATATGGAGAATTCAGTAGTCTGTTGAATTTTAAATAAAAAAGGCAAATGATTCTTTTAAGTCGGCTAAATAATGTAATTTTGCTATGCCAAACAATTAGAATCGAAAAGGGCATCAAGACTTTTAGGCCTCTGTTTCAACACGGCTACTATAAACTGTGAGATATCGTTGTAAAAATTACAACTGAATAATGTTTCGCAACAAGCATCAGTTGTTCTAGCCGATATAATTATAGAAGCGACCAAGGAAATAGGTTTGGGTATGTTTTAAGCGACAGGCTAGCAACTTGTCACTATTGTACTTTCATCTATGTTTAACCTAATACATATTATACTGAATGTTATACTGAATGTGGCTGTGGAACGTGAAGCCATGGTTTCAACTGCAACATTCTGTGTGCTCTGCCTACCACATTGGGGAATAGGACGTATATCAACAGTAGATTTTTAGTCCTTGTGACTAAAGTGTCGCACAATTTCGTGGTAAACACGTGTAATGTGCTATCCAAGAAAATAAAAGTGTTTGTCACGATATGGTAGAAAGGGCCAAGACCGAACTATTGATAATACAGTTTTTTAAACCTCTGGTAGTGATTTAGAAAGCCACGGCGAGGCACAACGAGTTAAAGGAACGTGACCGCCCCTCACGATTTCTGTGTCGGCGATATTTTTCTTTTAGAATCGGTTTTTAGTCGGATCTCGGCTTGTTTTGAAGGTTAGGAATGTTTTCTTGTTGTATTGTGTGCTAAAGTTTTTTTTTTGGTTTCAAGACTAAGGTCGCAAGCTGGAGCGTTTTATTCAAAAGTCGTTCTTTTTTCAAGTTTATAAACATTTTTTCATATTCAGAATCTTGGCCGCATTCGATACAAATTTAAAAACAAGTGACGGACGTCTTCTTTTTTCAAATTCAGAAAAATAAGTGATGAAAAAAATGCGTTTCATTTCACGCAAATTAAAATTGTGTCTCATATTTTTAATCTGTGCCTTTAAAAAGTGACATTTTACAATTTTATTAGTTCCATCTCTAATTGGATTAAAATAATAATCGCTGAACTTGCATAAGCCCGTCGCAAGGTCGTTCGTCTTAACTAATTGGGTAATTAAATTGCTAAGTGTCTTGTCTTTTTAATCCGTCTAAGCCTTATTTATCTTTTTTTCTTATTCGTGCTACTTTTAACGCAATCTCTTACTGCTAAAAGGGATTACGTAATACAACTAAGCGCATTAGAACATTTATATAAGATTGTTAAGAGTTAACAAGGCACGTAACTTGGATTCGCATTCGCGACGGCTAGCGCCATCTCTGGGGGAGTAGCAGAACTAATTTTCAATACGAGAGACGTTTCAATTTCTACTCAACGCCCATCGTTTTACAGTTTAATTTGCTTTTAAGATATTGAGCCCTGTTTTTATAAAGGGAGGTTTTTAAGTATACTTGACCTTTTTTCGAGTTTGATTAAGTCCTTTCAAATAAATCTCTTCAATATGGTTAGAAGTTTTGACGGGGATTATTTTCTTGCAGAATATTTTAAGTTTGTTTTTTAAATGGTCCTGTCAGTTTGTATTGTGCGGTGAATAAAAGTTTATAGTTTGAAGATCTAATATCTAGGCTTTCAATTGTCATTTTACGTACAGTTTAAGACTTATTTCTTTAACAAATGAATTTATCTACTTTACATTCGTAAACATAAAACATCAAGCCTGACTTCTAGATATAGGCAGAATACACAAAACGCCTACATACCTAGACCATACCATGACCTAGTCACGTTTAGCACAAATGATGGAGATAATAGTGACAATTTATTCAGTTGACACTAAGGACGTCATAGATAATTTTTATTGATTTAATGTCCTAATTCCTTGAAAAATAAGGACAACTCACGTTTTAAATGAAATTTAGTTCGACATGTTTCGGGCTACTTCGTATCGCCTACCGCCACCGCTCTGTTCGCTGTCGCGCGAATTAATTCTGACAGAACTATAGCGCGCAATGCGCGTTTGACAGCAAAATTGCAATATGTCGAACTTCACTCCATAGACGTGAGTTGTCCGCACATCTGTAGTTTCATTAATGCTATAGTTGTTCAAGCCACTGCTGGGAATCCTGTACACGTGAGAAATCATACAATCACGCCTATGTTCCCAAATGGTATAGGCAGAGCACACGAAACGTGACATAGACAAAACCATATGACTATTCCTCGCGCCGCAGCCACTTCTAGAATAATTTTAGATTTCAAACCAGATAGAATAGGTAATATAAAAGTGACAGGTTGCTAGCATGTCGCCTAAAGCATACCAAAACCTATTACCTTAGTCGCCTCGTAACATCCACGGAAGAAATGGAGAAGTGTTATTCTGTCCCGACACCACGCATGAGAAATCACTCTAATTATTATTCAGCCTATTAACATCCCTATCTAACCCTATTCATTGAATATTACATTGTTTACTGTAATTCCCCGAACTCCTAATGGTAAATTTACTTGCTGAATGTTCATTCGACCAGTACGTTTTCTGCGTATCCATACGTATGTATGTTTTTATGTGTATTTTATGTACTTGCATATGTATGTCTAGATTTATTGTAGTACGTAAATTATAATATATATTTTCTTTTATTTCTTTCTTAACTTTCATTGTGTGTCTACTCTAATTTCACATGTTTTGTCAATCGCTTGAAGGTCAGCAGGAAGAGATCCCTTTAGGGATATGTTCGCCTTTGTACTTATGTTTTGTTTTGTACTTGTTATTTTGTCATGTGTTTATTTTGTACAATAAAGAGTTACATACATCAGTACCAATATATAAATGTGAAAGTGTGTTTGTTTGTTTGTTTGTTTGTCCGTCTTTCACGGCTAAACGGAGCGATGGATTGACGTGATGTTTTAGTTAGAGATAGTTTAGGGCATGGAGAGTGACATAGGCTACATTTTGTCTCTTCAAAACCCCCCATTTCCCTAAAGCGAGGAGTGGAAGTTTTCAACGTAGAAAGCTATAAAATTGGTATGTGTGCTATCTCTAAGAGATACCCCGAATTTAACGCGAGCGGAGCCGCGGGCAAAAGCTAGTACATACATAGGTACATACGTCACCTTTGTATTCCCAAATGAGGTAGGCAGAGCACACGTAACGATACTTAGACAAAACCATGACTTCACGTTTCGTGGCCACTTCTAGAATGTCTTTTTAGGATTTGAGTTGACGGTTATAGTGACAGATTGCTTTCTTGTCGCCTGAAACATACCTAAACCTATTTCCGTAGTCGCCTCTTGCGATATCCACGGAAGAACTGGAGAGGTTATTTTAAACCCGATACCAAACGGAAAACCTCACACACTGCCGCATTTCCTTCGTGGATGTCGTAAGAGGCGACTAAAGGAACAAGTTTAGTCATTTAAGCGACAGACTAGCAATTCGTTATACCTCTTATCTGTTTTTATACCAAAAAAAAATTGCTACGAAACGTGAAATAAATAAATAAATATCACTGGACAATTTTTACACCAATCACCTAGTCCCAAAGTAGGCAATTTAATATGCCTGTGTTATGGGTACTAGACAACGGATAAACTTACTTATATATAGATATAAACATCCAAGACTCGAAAGCAAACATTCGTATTCATCATACAATCATCTGCCCCGACCGGGGATCGAAACCGGGACCTTAAGCTTCACAGTCAGGTTCTCTAACCGCTGGGCTATCCGGCCGTATCCGTAATAGACATTCTTATCTATGTTACGTTTCATGTGCTCTGCCTAATCCTTTTTGGGTACATGGGCGTGATTTTATGTTGTATATAAGTCTAAAAATATGCTAGAAGGCTGGGTAACGTGAAATTCTTGTTTTCGTCTATGTACCGATTCTTAGGCTCAGCTTACCCGATTAGGGACTTCATGCGTGATGTAAGTGTTAAATCTAACTCCAACTTCATTATAAGTACTTCTAAGTACGTTATCGACTTCGTCTACATACAGGTCTATTTGCAACCTTAGTTCAAAACTTTTCCCCCGACCTTCAGACCTAGAAGGTTCGCAGAAGTCAGATTTATATTAAATTTGACCTTACCTCAACTTCAATGAGGTCTATTTCAAATTGCCAGAATCCTACGGGTTTACGTCTAAAAGGGACACTTTTGTATGGAGCTTGACATACCCAAGGTGGCCATTTTGAAAAAATACGATTCGACAGCCAATGATGAAACACGCGTCAATCGAAAGAATAATTCATTACACACAAAAAGTATTAAGTGATAAATGTCCGAAGTGGTATACTTGCTGAGATATTTAAGTTTGAGGATGAAAAAAAGAGTAGCACACAAATCAGTCAGGTCAACATTTTTGATGCATGAAATACTCAAAAAATAATAATTTTCAAGTTTTATTTTTTCATAATTTTAACCTCAATTATCTCAGAAAGTAAATCACTTAGGGCTTACGTCACTGAATACTTTCGTTTATAATTAATTATTCTATCGATTGACACATGATTATTTCATCACTTGCCGCCAAATCGTGTTTTTTTTTCAAAATGGCGGACGGTGTGTCAATGAGGTCCTTGCTCTTTGCTGCGTTTTCATCAAGGCGGGACATCGACCTTTTCTGCTAACGTAAAAAACGTTAAGTAAATTAACTGAAATAAGCCGTAAACTTTATTGCTACAAGCTCCTAAATTAAGATAAGTAACAACTATTTACTTCGTCATAAAAAACATCGGCGATATTCACTCAGATTTTTATAACGGCATAAATGTTTTACTGTTTTAGTATTAAAACGTGAAGTTATTAACTTTTATTGTCGAGTTAGAGCGTTTTATTGGTTTAAAAACGTCGGGGTATTAACGAATATTATAGTAGTAAGCACGATATTTGCAAGTTGCGTTCTGCGCCATCTATTGTTGGGTAGCGGAAAGTTTGCAGACTGCTGCGTTCGCTTGAAAGCTGTATCACTGAATACGAATGAAAGTTTTCTGAATATTTTATTAAAGGAATTGTGTGAGTTTAGAGCGGACTTGCTTTTCAGCGTATCGGAGTTTATTGCACTTGTTTGTTAACTGTAGATTTTTGGGGTAGCCATTAAAATAAACTAACCTGAATTCCAATTAAAATATAGTGATAGATTTAGTTAAGAGTGTTTAGACCATGGAGCGGCACCGTCCCGGCTTGTAAGTTGGCAAGGTACTGGATTGGGGTAAGTTCGTGCATCGCTTTACCCCGGAAAAGCGGTGCACCATGCTACCCCCACTATTTCATAACCTTGCCAGGATAGAGGCCGGGGATTGTTAGTTTCGTCGAGCATGAGCAATCGCGCGAACATAGTGGTGGCGAGAACTGCGCGTTTTACAGCAGGGTGATTATTTCATCGTCGTCATTATCAACCCTTATTTTACCAGTTTTATTTATGAAATTGATAGAATGTTTGTTAAATGTATAGTGTTTATAAAATGAATGACATTTTACACACTAAAGACTCACTCTTTTTTTTTTTTCAAGAAATCTATTAAAAAAAGTATTGAAGCTCTCCGTAACATGTCGAGCTAAACTTCACTTATACGCGAGTCATTAAGAGACTTTTACTTACTTACCAAGATTTATTCGAGTAGTATTTTTATTCCAAACGTCCTAAATGTCCATCTATATTATATGTTTGAATACTACGCAAATTATTAATGCATGACCCATACTCCCAAATTAACCTCAAACGAAGGTCTACCATCCTAAAAGGGCGTAACTCCTAAGACTTTCCTATTAAGATGTGTCCTTTTCGTGCAAGAGGTAACCTCCACATTCGTCAGCCCTTTAAGATGGGTCCAAGGGTTTCGAAAGATCGGTTAAGGGTTGAGTATAAAATATTTTTTGAAGTTTCTCCTCAAGAGAACTTGCCAAGAGCGAGTTGGACAAGTTACAAGACAACTATCAAGACTAAAGATATCTTAAGATATTATAAAGATTGCTTTGAATACTAAAAACGATTCACAAAAGAAGATTTATCCTTACATACGATATGCAAAGCCAAAAAAATCACGACAAATTTGTATGTTAAAAATAAAACAGTATATATAAAACTAACGGGTTTAGAATAACTCCTCTTCATTTCTTCCGTGGATGTCGTGAGGCCTAGGGTAAAGGTAATGTGCCTTAGGCAACAGGCTAGCAACATGTCACTATGATAATGATACCTTTTTCATTTAAATAATATACGTTTAAACATAAAATTTTGCTAAGATTGGCTACGAAGCAGGAGATAGCCGTGGTTGTAGTTTTGTGAGCTCTGCCTACACCACCTCACACAACTCCGCGGTTGGTGCTTTGCGCGCTCTTTCATATAAAGCCGAATATTACAACCGATACCGTCACGCTACCGCGCCGCTGTTAGCGCGTTTGGAGCTTAAACCTGACTCACCGGAATAATTAAAAAAACCTAATAAAAATTAAACCATTAAAGAACCCACTGTTACGTGTCCAAAACTAATTTCCGTTAACCCCTTCGTTTTAACCAGGACAACTAAATAACCAAAACTGTTCATTGTCTAACCATAAAAAGGGAAACAACCTACCCCTAAGTTAAAATTAACCAACACACTATTTTTAGTGGCAACGGAAGTACAAATGTCTTTTTTTGTTAGTGGATGTGGTAAGTGTGGGCCGATTTAACGGTTGTTCGGTAAAATAAATAGTTAAACATGCAAGCGTGGTTAGGTGTGGTGTTTATTAAACAGCATGGCCATGAGAGATAAACTGTTTGTAAATATGGGGTTTTTAACAGAATCGGAGTTTGATTTAGCTACCTGAAGTTTATATTAGTTAGAGAGAGAAGAATTCACGTTTAATCATCTGGTTACCCTGAATTTGCTAGACGTGGCACTGGATTTTTGAATCCATGTGCTCTGCCTACCCCTCATGGGAATACAGGCGTGAGTATATGTATGTGTGTGTGTAGAGAGAAGAAAATAAAAGATAGTTCGCGTTCTGAGAGACTCTTCTGTAGGAGAGCTACAGAACAGAAGAGGTCACATTCAAATTCATATTCATTTGAGTCATTTAACTTACAAATACAGGCATATTTATTACATGCTAAATTCTTAACCTTAACGATTATTGTTAATGATTTAATCATGTACGTCTCTCTATAAAATTCTTCTGTACTTTTATTATATAATCTGCATTTGTATCATTCAATTTTAATCAGGTATCAAGCTGCGAGAGCCGATCTCTGAGGGCATAAAATCCATTACTTAAAAAGCTCAATCTTATGATTTGTTTGAACATTTTGAAGTACAGTCGAGTTCATTAATATATGAGCAAAACTGAGGGTTCAGAATATCTGTACACCTTTATGACATTGACAATAAGGTGCAAAAGTTTACATATTTGGCATTTGTCAGCTCATATATTTATGAACTCGACTTTACTTTTGATATTTCTTACTGCAATGTAAGGCATTGCAGTAAGAAATACCCATAACTTAATGCATAGCACGGGTAAAGTAACACTATAAAAACCTTGACTAATCCACGCATCTTTGTCACTTTTAGCAAAATTTTTGGTATTGAAATACTCTTAGATCCAGATAGAGTAATTTGTGAATTGTCTGCTTTCAACCATTTATGGTTGTTTTTGTTGAAAAATACGTCTCTTTGGAAAAGCTCTCTTTTGAGTACGGTAGTCATTAGTTTGATACAAGTATTCTTTTCATGCACTATTAAATGAAAACACGCTCAAAACGAGAAATGAAACTGTTACGCTAACGAGACGAGTATGTCAAGAAATACGAGAAATTCAACCATATCGAGAACCACAACATACTTTGAACGGCAACATAGCTTTATCTACACTAATATTATAAAGAAGAAAACTTTGTTTGTTTGTTTGTTTGGTTGTAATGAATAGGCTCAGTAACTACTGGACCGTTTTTAAAAATTCTTGAAAAAAAGAGGATTCCGTAAAATATTTGGGTTTAGATAACTACATCTACACTAATATTATAAAGAGGAAAACTTTGTTTGTTTGTTTGTTTGTAATGAATAGGCTCAGAAACTACTGGACCGTTTTTAAAAATTCTTGCACCATTCGAAAGCCACATTATCCACGAGTAACATAGGCAAAATTTTATTTTGAAAAGAAAAAAAAGGATTTTGTTAAATATTTGGGTTTAGATATCTACATCTACACTAATATTGTGAAGAGGAAAACTTTGTTTGTTTGTAATGAATAGGCTCAGAAACCTACGACCCCAAAATCCGAAATTTACGCGAACGAAGTCGCGGGCGGAAAGCTAGTTCTGAAAATTTTGATACATACAAACATACTCCTACATTCTGTATTCCCAATTCGGGTAGGTAGAGCTTACAGAAAATTACATAGTAAGCAGTGACTATTTCACGTTTCGCCACTTGTAGCATATTTTTAGGTTTCATATTAATAGGTACTTACAATAGTAACAGGATGCTGGTCTGTCACCTTATGCATACCTAAACTAAATTATCATTTGTCGGCCCTTACGATATCGCAGAAGAAATGGTAGGTAATGGTGGTGTATTCTAAATCCGACACTTCACGGAATAAAAAATAACGCTTTGTAAGTCCGATTACATCGCTCTACTTTGCCATGATTTAGCGGATGAACTGTGGCTTAATCCACAAAAATATCCACTTTTCTATTGGTGTTTAATTAGGATATCACCTCTCCATTTCTCTCTTGTCGTAAGAGGCGAGGGTCTAGGTATGTTTTAGGCGATAGTCTAGCAACCTGTCACTATACTCTTTCATCAGTTTTTATACCTAAAATTATGCTAGAAGTAGTTACGAGTTCTTATACTTGGCCTACCCCATTTGACAACAAAGGCGTGATTGTATGTATGTATGTATGTCAAATAGACGACTCAGGCTGAAATAGTAGGTAGATACATCACAAAAACCACACTCGAAATCACTCGCCGCGCTTATTAAGAATTCATTATTTATGTGCCTTTAAAACATCGTAGTGCGTGCATGCCAAATTGATATTTTTACGGCCTCACTGCGAATGTTTCTTTCAGTTTATGGCCTCATATACTCTTATATTTATTGCAAAGGGTCTGTATATTTAAATCCTTTTAAGTAGCCGTTGAATTCCGAGAAGCAGATTCGCTATGCTTTGTGAATTACTGAAATTACCGAACTGTACAATTTCTACTTTGGTAGCTTGAAACTGTTTTAGTATGAACTTCTCCGCTGGTTTGTTTTGTATAGTATACATACATACATACATACATCACGCTTTTATTCCCAAATGGAGTAGGCAGAGCCCATGAAAAGTTACATAGTAAAAACCATGACTGTTCCACGATCCGTAGCCACTTTTAGCATTAGTTTAATTTTTTAAGTTAGAAAGAGGTACAATATTGACAGGTTGCTAGCCTGACGCCTAAAGATCTAAACCTCCTGTACGTAGTATCATTCCACCATAAAATACGTAGCGCCCTAGCGCCACCTATCGTCGCATAGCCAAACTTTTACAAACGCCATCTATATAATCAACTATCAACTAGTAATCCTTCATGGCGCTAACTAACGAAGTCCTAAAATCGGTTGCATAAATACAACTTTCTCTCCCCGGATTGGATTTCGGTCCCCAGGCATAATATCTGCCTGGAGAGAGATCTCTTTTCGAGTCTTCCACAAATACCTTAAAATATTAATTTAACTAGCTTTCCGCCCGCGGCTTCGCCCGCGTGGAATTCGGTTATATTGCGGTATAAAGCGAACATTCCCTCGGGAACATCAACTTTTTCCGGGATAAAAAGTACCTTATTATTTAATCCGGACTTCTAACTTTACGTCTGCAAAATTTCAAAGGAATCGGTTAAGTAGTTACGGCGTGAAAGCGGAACAAACAAACAAACGAACTCACTTTCCGATTTATAATATTAGTAAGGATTTGCTATCGTAAGGGTATCTACCAAGTTAATCTCACTTGTTGGGCGTAAGCTCTTCTGGTCCCAACACGATATTGTATGCAAGACAATAATTAATTCTATTAGGTACCTTTGTCAAGCTACCGCGTTGCCTAGCAACGCTTGACGGTTCTCTGAGCTAATTGGCAATTGCTTCGTCCGAAGATAACCAGCTTCTGAGATGAAATTAATTCCGGCTTAAATTTTATCAACTCAGACTAACAAGAGTTAACATTATCTACTAGAATTGCTGTAATTGTCGTCAGAAGTTGCAATTGAGTCTGTTTATCCCTAATAAAATGGTGAAGTAGAAAGGATACACTTATGCATCTAGAAGAATACAAAAAATAAGGCCGTGCCATATGGAGGGAAAATACCATGAATATTGTAGTTGGAACATTTTAGTAAAAGAAGATTTGTCTTAATTTAAAAAACGTTTTGAACTACATTCATAGATTTTTAAATAGTTGGGTCTTCCTTTAACTACAATAATTTGTCCTTCTTTGTAAGGGACGCTCCTTTAGGATTTTATTTTTTACCGGGTGCCTGTTTAGAATAGAACCTCTCCGTTTCTTCCGTAGATGTCGTAAGGAATAGCTTGGGATATATTTTAGGCAACAGGCTAGCAATTTGTAACTATTGTGGGTACTCCTTTCATCTATGGAAAGAAAAACTTAAGAATGTGGCAATACGAGAAATACTCATAGTTTTATATGACTTACCCTATTAGGGAATACATGTAAGAATGTAATAATAAGACCGTCTTTAAAATCTCAACACCACTTATTCTCGGCCCCTAAGATTTGAAACTTCCCGCCCTATAATTTACAACATAACCTTCTAAAAGATAATTTTCATCCCTAAAAAATATCCCGACCCTCTTTGTCGCAAAGTGTTCAAAGTTGAAGCCATTGTGCCCAGTGAGGATATCGGGGGTTATCATCAATTTCTTAGAGACACAGACTTATGTCGAAATAGATGACTCAAGTGATGTACCATCACGAACAGGGATTGTTGAGCCACTTACCTATGTTTGTAACTTGGTCGTGTAATACTAATCCAATAGCTGACATCTAGTCGGTCACATCGGTCATTGATTACACGTCTAAATTGCGAACAGTGGCAAATGGCTCAACAATCCCGGTTCGTGACTGTTCGCGTGTCAAAAAGCCAAAAGGGAGAGCAATGCTCTTCCTTTGACGCGATTTCATTTAGTTTTGTACCACTTAGATTAAGTTTAACTGCCTAGAGACATAACAACTTGAATAAGGCGGAACCTTTGCATCGTCACTCGGACTGTCAATTCCCATCATTAAAGCGCTCATGTGTCACAGTACAGAAAAAGTGGCAGTGGTCTTCATACAAATGCAAGTACTCGCGGTATCTATTTGGATATAAGTCTGTGGTCGGAGACTTGTCGAAAATGGGCTGGGGTTATTAAGTTCGTAACAGGACCCTCTGATAAGATTTAAAGGGCAGTTTGATTAAAGGTCCACGATACAACGGCACACGTGTACCGACTAGTTATGTCTACCCAATTAAAGTGTTCTGGCGTAAGATAGACAAATACAGAAGTCTAAGGCGCTGCGCAGACGACAGACTTTTGTGCGATCGAGTCTGCGAAGCAATTAAAATTCTGAATGGAAACTCTCTGCGCGCCATTCAGAGATTTTATTGCTCCGCAGACTCGATCGCACAAAAGTCTGTCGTCTGCGCAGCGCCTCAGTATGTTCACGCATAGCAACACTCGGCGGTGGCTGTAGGGATGACAATCATTATCGTGGTAGTGGCGCTTGTGTGTAGTTGTATGATTTACACATACATACATCACGCCTGTATTCCAAAATGAGGTAGGCCAGCATACGAAACTTTACACAATCAAAACGATGATAATTTCACGTTCCGCAGCCACTTGTAGTACTTTTACATTTTAAGTTAACACATTCACGACCAAGCCTAAAATCAAAACATCTGCGCGGAACCGAGTAGTCTATACCTAGTACAAAATGAACCCGGCTACCGGGTTCTCGGTATCTCGCAAATGTTTTATATATCCGAACGCATTAAATCCATACAAATCTATGGATGAGCGACACACAGACGGAACACACAGTTCGGACACAGTTCGGAATTCCGAACGGAAAACTTCCGGCTGTATGTGGCTGGTCCATAGATTTATATGGATTGACTGCGTTCGATATTCCGAATCGAGATTCCGAAACGGAATTTTTCCGTATGTACCTACTTATGTGGCCGGCCTTACTTATCTATTCTGTATTGTAGCTCGTACCCCCCACGCCAAGAGAAGAAACCACCAGCTTTCCCAAAAAAACAATGCTTTGCGCTCTTCAGAAAACACCAAAGTCCATTTATTAACTTCGTTCCGTTTCCGCTAACAGTAAATACTTCTTAGCCGAGTTATTTCTGTTATCTTTGGCTCTCAACAGGATTCCGCCATTAGCGTTATCTACTTTATAGGGTTTACCCTTTATAGGGTTTACCCTTTATTGAGTGTTGCCTTCGTTACGTGCTTGAGGCAAGTGATAATTAGGAATTATTAACAAGAAAACATGGCGGCGGTGTTCGGTATTGGAGTTAATGCTTCATCCCGTTGCTTGGTTTTTAAACTTGTACAACAGGCAATAAACATGTCAAGGATATCAGTCAGCAGCAGCGATGCCAGAGTGTGCTGTAAAAAGTACAGTCGAGTTCATAAATATATGAGCAGACAAATTCCAAATATGTGAACTTTTACACCTTATTGTCAATGTCATAAGGGTGTACAGATATTTTTGAACCCTCAGTTTTGCTCATTATATTAATAAAAGAAAAAGATCCCGACGAATTGAGAACCTCCTCCTTTTTTTGAAGTCGGTTAAAAACAGATGAAGGCGGTTAATAAAGATGGAATAAAGGTTAGTTAGGATGCCCTCGCAGATGCTTTTATACCAAACGTGTACCAAACAGACTCGCCTACATCTAGTTGAGACTAAAAATCCGTTGTATTAAAAGTGACTTGTTCATCCTTGGAAACGTTAATAACAAGTAACTGTCTAATTATGACAACGTTCCATATATGTTTATGACTGTTGCCTGAGGTTAGTGAAGATCATCGACAAATTTGGCGACCGATAAAAAAGTGTTTTGTTTTTGATATTTTTTGTTACGGCGTTTTAATACATAAAATTAATACATTTAATACAGTAAAATTATGAGTGGCTATTTAATATATTTAGGGAAGTGTCGATAAATTATTTATTGAAATTAGGTTAATAGAGGCTTTTGCTCTTGACATACAAGCTGTAATAGACTCTTCGGGTGCTAATTCGATGGGTTTATAGGCAGTTATGGATCCTACAAATGTATATAAAGAGGGCTTCTTAAATACCAAAAAGTAAGGACTAAGGTGGCTGTAAAAAAGAAGGTGTAGGCGCAGCGTAGACGACAGACTTTTAGTGCCATCAAGTCTGCAGCGCACAAAAAGTCTGCGAGGGTTGTATGCATTGTGCGCCGGACTTTTTGCGCGTCGTGTGCGTTACTGCATATAATTCCATAGGTTCTATTTTCACAGACTAAAAAGTCCGTCGCGGATATTCTGTCATCTTTTGATGAAGAAAAAAAAACTATAAAGCCAAGTCTATGCTTTCATTTTTCAGCTACAATTTTTCCATAACAGTGTTCTTACAAATGAAACTATATACAGTGCATCGAAATAAAAGTAAAATCTTCGTCTCCAAAAATCTAGATAGGCAGTCACGGCGACGCAGCCTCGTAAAAAGGGGCATTAAGTCATTAACAACATCATAGAAACGGGGAGGCACCTAAAAAAACAGAATTGTCTTCCACCCTGTTTATTCTTAACGATAATTGTCATTCTTTTCTGAAGGCTGAGTGGCACTTAGAGTGCCCCATTTAGAGGGAAGGTGTATACCTTTTATCTAAGTATACCTTCAATACTGAATGCTCACGTTTTGCGGTAAAGTGTCGACAGTTTTACCAAAAAGGGCAGGAATATAGAAATATTATACATACATACATACATACATATTCTCACGCCCATATTCCCATGAGGGGTAGGCAGAGCACATGAATTCAAAAATCCAGTGCCACGTTTAGCAAATTCAGGGTAACCAGATAGTTAAACGTGATATTGCGGTGACAGGTTGCTAGCCTATCGCCCACAATACACTAACCCTTTCCCAGAGTCGACTCTTACGACACCCACGGGAAGAAAGGGGGAGGTGCTATTCTAACCCGGCACCACACGGGTTACATTATACATATACCCCTGATATTATAAGCCTTATAAGCCGTGATAGCCCAGCGGTTCGAACTGTGGCCTCTCAAGCAGAGGGTCGTGGGTTCAAACCCCGGGCTCGCACCTCTGAATTTTTCGGAATTTATGTACGATATCAAATTTGATATTTATCACGAGCTATTCGGCAAGGAAAACATCGTGAGGAAACCTACACACAGCGACGAAGTAATTCAACCTTGTGTGTGAAGTTCCCAATCCGCACTGGGCCCGCGTGGGAACTATCGCCCAAGCCCTCTCATACTGAGAGGAGGCTTGTGCCCTGCAGTGGGACGTATATAGGCTGATGATGATGATGATGATGATGAGACGTATACCCCTAGCCCCATCTATCGTCGAGTTGTTAAACTTTTTTGTCGTCAACTGTCAAAGTGGTCTACATCGCGAGATCAAGTGCATAGATACAATTTTAAACTTTCTCTGTAGACTTCGGTCCCCAGGCATAAGATTTGCCTGGAAAGAAGACTACTCTTTCCCACACGCATCCGAAAAATATGCTAAAATTGTCTACAAAACGTGAAATGTAGGCTATATCTATGTAAAATTTTGTGTCTTCTGCCTACTTGGGAATACAGGCGTGATGTTTATGTACAATTTCGGGTAGCTTGCTTTTTTTAAGCATGTTTCAAGCATGTTTGGAGATGCCCTTAAACCTATAAGACCGTGTAATATTCTGCTAAGTAACATAACATCTGAAACCTGCCCTTGACCTTTCATATTTATTCTAAACGGATTCGAATTTCGTCAAAACCCTCCGGAAAAATCCGTATGCAAACCGAATAAGGTTCTATTTCCGACGTTCTGAGATAGGACTTTGGTACACCGAAAGAAATCCAGCGTAAACCATTAAATATTTATAGGAAACTTAAGCGAAAAAGTAGAGAAGCGATGTAGAAAAATGGCGGAGGTATTTCCGAAATGTCTTATTTTGATATTCGCGGGAAAAGTTGACGCGTGCCGTTTTACCTTTCTGTATTTTGTTTTACGCTCGTATATTTTCGTATGTTTATAATTTGTTTATATATTTTTGTTGCGAACGTTGTTTGTTTGTATCAGTCGCCCATTTGTGTTAATAGGGTGTGGGATAAGTTCTCAATCATTTATTTTGTCGTCTAAACATAGCTAATAAAGTAGCTTAGCTAAGTTTTTGTTGATGACTGATGTACAGTCGATTAAATGGCCATAAATTACCAAGAAATTGGTCTACCCCCTCAAGATCAATATTCATTTGAACCTTATGAAACAACAAGGTCGACTTCCCCTCGCCATAATATTATGACAGTGACAATGTCAACCTTGTGATAATTTTGATCTCACAGAAACTTTTGTCAAAAGTGGTAGACCACTTTCTTGGTCGACCGTACCTGCTTATTAAATTATAGGTTTGAAAACAGATTGAAGAGGTATTTCAATAGTGACAGCTTGCTAGCCTGTCGCCTAAAGCATACCTATTTCATTAGTCGCCTCTTACGAGATCCACGGAAGAAATGGAGAGGTGCTATTCTTACCCAACATGACACAGATTTGTTTTTTGTCAATAAATTTTAATTTTACTACCACGGCGACATAAAAGGGTATGCGTCCATCGAATAGGGGCTCGGTTTTAAAAACGGAACTCTTCAATTAAACCGGCCAGACATGCAATTGTTGGTTAATTGAAAACAAATGGGCGTTGACCTTTGCTTTCTTCGTTTAAAAAATGGACCGAATCAATCGAGATTGGTGATTGGGTACCACAGACTATGCTAGTATATCAATAGGTCTGCACTGCTAAGATTAGAATTTTACTGGCCAGCTTGAAAAAGGAATGGAATTCAAATGAAATATTTTTAATGTTTTTTTATTGTTCTTAATACCAGCTACATTATGGGTCCGAGGCAGCCAATTTGGAAAATGTTTGTATTTGAAAAGTCGCTCTTTCTCTTTCGAGTAAATCAAGTTTTTTATATAAAAAAAAAATAAGTAAGAGACTACTAAACCTTTTGACGACTTTTACTGCTTTAGTATGAAGCCAGTGTTAAATTTATAACAGTAATATAACCTTGTAAAATTTGTCTTCTCATAATCTTAAGACTTAGTCGACGGCCGAAGTTTCATAATTATTGCAAACTAAAAAAGACGCGCACGCGTAATTACAATAATCAAACTAATCTCAAGAAGCATCAATTAATATTTAATCTAAACTTTGACCAAACCGCCTTCCAAATTAAATTAATTTTCTGTTTTTTCGGCGTTCCCACGTAATAAAATGTAGTTAAAATAAAAAAAAATCTCACCCGGCGTTCCATCAAATTAACAAAAAAGTGCTGAGCGCGGAAATTTAATTATTATCTCGATAAAACTTGACTGACGGGCTCTGGCCGTGTGGGACAAAAACTTTAGCTGCATTCGGACGACTGATCAGTTTTGGGTTCCGTTAAGGGACTACACTAGTGTTATCGAATCTGTGGTAGTTTTAGGGGAGGTACACAATGCAGTGCAGTGAGAGGTGAGCAAGCAGGTAATAAGGTAGAAAGAGACACCAATATTTTAATTAGTGTCCGACCGAAACTGGTTTTGCGGCCGAAACCGAAACCGAAACTCACGTGGTCAAGTATAATGTTCCATAAAATACTGAAATTGGGTGCATTTTATCCTGTATTAATAAAATTAGGACGCGAAATTGAGACAATTATATAAAAAAAAAGAAAAAAGGCCAAGTGCGAGTCGGACTCACGCACGAAGGGTTCCGCACCATTGACTAGGTAGGTAAATTAAAAGCGAATTGAGTTTAAAGCGAATACTAGATCTAGTATTTTTTTTTTACTTCACTGTTTTTTTAGTTTTATCATACCCTTATTTTAGAAGTTAGCGTTAGCGTTGAACATTAAACTACCGTGAGATTCACTCGTGTTGTAAATTTTTGGATATCTCACGTTTAATAAATCGAGTTTAGCTCGACATGTTTCGGGCTAATTCGTAGCCCTTTTCATCATCTTCATACATGGAGGGAATCGAGTTGTGTCTGAAAAGTGGATATTTGGTTTGGCGCGGTGAACAATTATTTGTTGTTATTTGCAAATTGATGGAGTGTCCATGGGTTCACCGATAGCTCCTGTCACTGCCAATATTTTTATGGAGTGGTTGGAGGGTAAAGCTTTAAACAACGCTCCTGTGGTTCCTAGATATTGGTAAGGGACATAGGGCTACTATGTCCCTTACGACATTTGAAATTTCCACCGTCGGACATAGTTATTAAACAAACACAACACGTATTGACACGTCTATACGAGCAAAGCGCACTAATTTAGGTAGATAGATAGTTGCCGGCGGAGTCAGGCGAACGACGCCATATTGCCAGTTGTGCCGAGCGCGCCCGACGTAAGCCGAGCGTGACCCGAAGGCACGATGTTGTAAGTTTCGGCGCGGCCGAAAGGTTCGGCCGTTTTTGGCCGAAACCGAAACTCGGGCCGAAACTTGATTTTTTGGCCGAAACTGGCCGAAACCGAAACCGAAACCGAAATTTCGGTCGGACACTAATTTTAATGCGTAAACGTTCGGGAGTGGAGTTTCTGTACGTAGTACTATTATTCTGTGGTAATGTATAGTTTCTCGGTCAAGAGACGGGAAAGAAAATAAATCAATCGCAATCTTAAACTTGAAATAAATTAAACTACCGTGAGACTCACTCATGTTGAAAATTTTCGGATAACTCACGTTTAATAAATTCGACATGTTTCGGGCTAATTCGTAGCCCTTCAGTCGCACGAAGAGAGCGGAGGTGCGCAGTGCGCGTTTGACATCAGCAGCCGCCGCGGCTCCTAGATGAAGGGCTACGAATTAGCCCGAAACATGTCGAGCTAAACTCGATTTATTAAACGTGAGTTATCCGAAAGTTTTCAACTTGAAATAAATAACACTTATCCGCTTTTTTCACGTGAAAATATTCAGCAAATTGTAGCTTATTCCGAGATTAAATAATATTCTTTCTAATATTTTTTTTTATGATATTAATTGATGAATATAAATTGTGCTTATAATTATAAATTTAATTTAGGAGCAATTAAACCGTAGCGCCATTTAGAAATATAAACTTACGGAACATATACAGGTCAATTTACAGGTACATTTCTAACTTGAGTTATCCTTTTTTTATTATGAGTGAGTCTCACAGTGTTTGAAGTAATAGGCACGCAACCCTAATAGCAACAAAGAATCGGTAAGCTATCGATGAATCACCGACGATTACCGATGAATCGGTGTTAACCGCAAGGTTAAAAAAAATGAGTCACTCAGGTAACCTGTGCATTCAGCCACAAGTCCGCGAGAACCCTTTCTAAATAAATATCTCTGGAAATTCCTTGACAAATACCAGTAATGCTCACTTTGACAGGGTTATATCGCGGTGAGACGGACTTTTGTACCAGTACTATTAACTTCTGTTAACTTCTGAGAAACTGTGGTGTGTGGTTGCATTTGTTTATTGAATAAGATTGTTGGAATAGATATTGGATTGAAAGTGATATTTTTTTGACGTTGAAGTTGAGATTAGAGATAATTAGGAAATGTTTATGATTTTATGGTGTGGTTTAGTCGTGGATTCCGAAAACTAATTGTACGACTCATTTGTGTGTTTGAAATTTTTTTTAACTTAAGTAGATTAATAATACTCGTTGAATTTCTTGAAACGATAAATTGGAGCAAATAAAAATGCTAAATGACACTTTTTTTTTCTACACAAGGCGGCCTTTTAGTGATTTCCTACATAACAGATTTCAAACATTGTAGGAACGTTTGTAATGGGCAGACCGATATGACCGATATTTTTTTAATTCTGATATTGTAACACACAGATTTATTTAAGACAGCCACACATTGCATTGAAAGATAGCTCAGTCGTTAATAGGTCGTACGATAAACCGACGACCTGTAGATAAAATAAACTGTTATGAAACAATTGAGAGAAGATTTTATGGTCCAATTTAATCAATATGTTTAATTTTAACAAAGCGTGTGTAGGTAAAGCCTATTCAACTGTTTGATAGCTGGTTTTTAATTCTACTCCCAGTATATCAGTCGCATTTCACCTCCCCGCTTTTCGCCTAGCGGTATTAAACCACCACGCGACTTTTAAGAGTAAATGTATCACCCAAGAAATTGATTTCGTTTAGATATTCTTGGATATAGTAATATGCCTTATATACTAAAAATCCATCGTCCCTGTTTGTACATAAATATCTACGCATTTTTGTGTGCAGAATATCAAAATGGCCGCCTTCGCTATAACAATTAAAATAAACTGCGCAAGTTAAAGCACCCCCGATCGCTTTTTGGCGCAACCCGTAATCGAATCGCCAACAATATCGATAGCCCGAAACAACACTATCAACATTCAAATTTAGAACAATGGCGATAGAATTCCTTTGAAATCCGAATCGGATCGGCCGACGTGGGAAGGCAAATAGCTGCTAGTGTTGCCAGTCGCGAGTGCAGAATGTGGCTGAATATTTTAGAAGAGTGACGTTAAATATCTGGCAGGAACGTTCGCGTGCTTTGTTTTACTCGAAGTTGGTTACAGGAAACAGTGCTTCCATTTATATTAAATGTAAAATAGACCTACTAATGTTTGAACATATTCAACTCTTCATTGTTTTCAACAAAACACTAAAAGTAACAAAAAGTGCAAGGGGATTTTGTCACTGTTGACATTTGAAGGTGTGATTTGACATAAGAAACTAGAGTTTGAAAATAGAAAGCTTAAATTGCGCTTAAATAGACGAGAAAAACAGTCGTATGTAATGGATAGCTGGGTATTTGACAAAGTATCTTCTTTGTCTTCTTTCGTTTTGTTTTTAGAAACACACACACATACATTGCGCCAGTACTCCCGAATGGGGTAAGCCGAGCACAGGTGATACGTAGATACGGTGGAAAATAATTTCACAATGTGATTAACAAAACACTTTTATTTAATTCTAATTTTAGTTTTACATTTTCAAATTTTAATTTTATTAGTTCAGGGAGTCCATAAAGTTGCAGAATATAGCCAAACCGTATCTAACTTGGCAACACTGAACGGTCGTTTGATGAAATAAGACGCTGGCCGGTGATAATTGTGTTCCGAGTAGAGCGAGTTAATTTGAATTTAGAACACGACGCTCTGCGAACTAGCGCACTTTAATTTTGTTTATGGATGTGCTAATTCCGTTTGTTTGACAATTGCTTTCACAGAAACCGTTACTTTATTGATGGGTACTTTTTTTTTAATCGGCACTGGCTTCATTCTGGCTGTATACAATTGTTTTTTTTTTTTAAGTATCCGTTATTTATGCCGAATGTAGCACATTCTACACTTGAATAATTTTTTAAAACCAACAAGTATTTCTCTGTTTTTTTGGTAATTCAAAAATTTTATTTTTACAAAACTAATGCTTAGTGTATACTAGCTTTAAATCGCTAACCAGGCCGCTCTGCAGCAACAGAAGCACTGTTGTGTTTGAGAGTGATAATCCAAAGCAGTTTTTTTATTGGTTGCTACATCGCTACCACCATTTTACCCGCTAATCCTGCCGCAAAGCAGCAGTGCTCGCACTGTTGTGTTCCGCGTTAAGATAGCACAATTACTGTCATATGAGGCATTTTGGAAACCTTTGCGTTTTGGAGTTGTTTTTTTTTATCGATGAAATTTTAATTTCTTTTTTTTTGTTACAGCGGATCCGCTGCCAGGCAAGCACGTGCCGCTAGAGAACTATGAGACGGAACTGGAGCGGGAGCACGCGCTGCCTACGTCTGTGCCCAATGCTGACATCCTCAAGACCAACAGCAACCCGACGTATCACAAGCCGAGGTGAGTCACAGTTGGATCTCGGACTATGGTCGGATGACCCTTTTAAATTTACAGTTGGCGCTCGGACTATGGTCAGATGACCCTTGAGAATTTACAGTTGGCGCTCGGACTATGGTCAGATGACCCTTGTATAATTACAGTTGGCACCCGGACTATGGTCGGATGTGACTTACCGATGTCTTTTTTGACGTGACAGATAATAATAAGCTTCACTTTTTTTTACTCTAAATCTTACATACATTACATAACGTACAGTCAAAGAAATTGATACATGTGCCACTTTGAACCTTTTCATAATGAGTCTCATAATGATTTGATTAGTAGATACTTAGTATGGTATGTCACAGTGATTTTTCTTGTGAAAAGGTCCAAAGTGGCACAGGTATCTAAGCTCTACACTACACAGGAAAATAGCCTACCTCTATAGCAAATCGTGACCTGTACTCACTTTAATTCTAATTTATACTTTAGTACAGCATTTACTTCTGTAATAGACAATAAACCCTATATCTTACTAAGCAATACTTGCCAATAAACTCATAAATCTGTAATTAATATGATATTTTAGCAAATCAGACACCCCTTCCAACAACCATTGTCTCGTCAAATCTGACTAATTACGACTCCGATCGTAAATTTGATTAATTAATTCATCATTCCACTATTACAAAGTCGTAAAACGCATTTAAAATTATTGCGAAATAGGACTTTGTCGCTTTGAACTTAGTCGGAATTCAATACAAAAATGGCCGATCAAAATATTCGGTTTCACAATATGACGGTTGTTAAAAGTTAAAATGACACTCAGATTTATGACGCTACATCGTGATATATAACTATTATGATATCGTATCGTAAATCATGGTATAATGACAAGTTTATGAATATGGCTTGTAAAATTTTTAATTCTTATGATTTTTCAAACTTGTTTGCCTAATTTACATTTTACTGCCGAGTGAAATGTGTGCCTCATACGAATCGATTTTAGGGTACCCTACAGAAAAAAAAATCAGTTCTCACAAGATCATTTCCAATATACTTTCAACTGGACCATAAGTGCAGAAAAACTGAAATTATTAAAATTATTGAAGTAAACTATCTAAAGATCCATACACACCGACAGCGAAACCGGGGCGGCGCGGTGACGTGACGTAACGCTTGTAACATTCGCAATTATACGAGACAGCGCACAAAGCACCGGCCGGGAAAAAAGCCTTTCGTTCTTGAATGGTAAGAAGTTCTTACCATCACACCACCGCGCCGCTCCGCTCTGCTGTCCCTATCAATGCGTTTGAAGCTTAAGCGTATTATAAACATCCAAACGCACTTACAGCGGAAGCAGAGCGGTGGCGTGATACGAACGAAACGCTGTTTCTCGGTTGGAGCGTTACGTTCGCTCTTTCGTTTGATTTCGAATATTACAACCGATACCGTCACGCCACCGCGCCGGACCGTCACATTACCGCTGTCATATCATTTGGAGCTAGTGTCCTTTTTCCCCGGCCCAGCGATTCGTAATTAATCGTCAAGGCAGAAACAACCTAGTTCCCTTTGATGGCCACTTATCCTTAATCTCCAAATGAGCTTATTAACTTAATGTTAAACTCCTAAACTTGGATTACCGTTTAAAGGCCACATAAAAAGTTCCTTCCGAGCGATTTATCCCGTAAAGTCGTAAAAGATCGCATAAATCCTGTATCTCTCGCTAACTTACGATTATGCGTACAGGAGCGCGTTCAGTGGGACGGATTATAAAGGCACTGCGACTTGTGTCGTTTTTGACTCGTCAATGTCTGTGTCAAAGACGCGTCTGGTTGTCAGCGACGCAACAATGCTGCGTCTAGCTTGACAAACGTGGCAGGCTTACGTCGTTTACCTTGTAAAATTACATTAGTGTCCTTGTTAGTTTTAAATCCTTAACACATAAACTGCCAACTTAGAACGTTCTCCAGTTGCCAAACGCATAATATGCGTTCACGTGCCGGCGAATCTTCGACAGCGGCACGACATAATCACGAAAAATTAATGTGCTGAAATTACTTTCCCTGACTCTGTTTCCGTGCCATGACTGTCATGTTTCGTCGCATCCTTAATTTTAGGTCGAAACCTTAATAAGAGATATAATAGTGACAGTTAGCTATAAGTCTTCTAAAACATACCGTAACCTAATTCCAGTCGCCTCTTACGACACCCATGGTAGAAATGGACGTGTTATTCCACACACCACGCACTAACGTTTCGCTGATAGATAATCCCTTATTCATGCCGCTCTCATCCGATCTCCTGCATTTCCCAACCAGAACAGAACGTGAGCAACGTGGGTGGTTAACGTTTATGCGCAATACTTAATGAAATCGTTACTGTGTTGAACTTAAACCGGTGCGTTATCTCAACATCTCAGACTCGCTAGGCTAATTTTTTATTCGAGCTATAATGGCCTTACGCGATTATTTTGATGTAACACCCACGTGTTAATTATATAGTTTTGCATTCTTTTGTAGCCCGTTTTTTGCGACGTTTTAAAATGTTCTTGGTGCAAAAGCGACATTTTGGCGTTGGTTTTTGACTTACAGGTTGACAGAGACGTTAACGATTTTTTTTAAATATTTTAATGCCGTCTTTCTTATTCGGGGTAACAAAGAGAGAGATGGTCTGTTTGGTAGTCAATAGACGCTTAGAAATGCAATTGGCACATGCCATACTGTATACATAAGCCAGTAGTTATGAAAAGTTGTTGACAAAGCTGAAATTATGTTTAAAATGACCCCGAAACAAGAGATACTCATGGTACTTGCTATGCAACGTTTCGTTCGCTCTGCCTACCCATTTAGGGATACTGGCGTGATTTATGTGTGTATGTATGTATGTATGTGTATTATGTTATGTATGTTGTAAACAAAAACATCGCTGTTTACTTCATTACAATGTCATATCAAAACTTTCTAATCAAGAACTTGCCGTTTTTGCAGTAAAGCAAATTATGTTACTCTAATTCAAACAATCAATCAGAAACGGCGATCTGTTAGCAAACTTTGCTCATTCATTACGCATTTTCTTATTAACAAGGACTAACATAAAAACAAGAAGAAAATGGCGTACGCGGCTTATCACAATCTAGCGACAAGTTACTTTAGCTTTTATCGGCAGGCAGTCAAGGTTTTTATTACCACAATAGCTTTTACATTCGCTGTCCCTGTCTGTCAAATGATAAAAGACTCGGGAAGAAAGAGACGGAGCGCGTTTTGAATAGTAACGCCTCAAGTTATACCGCTTTTGTATAACTCCTTTTACAGAGTTGGTTAAAAACTTAGTTTTCGAAGGCAATTGTTGCCAAAAGTTTTCATGCGCGACCTTTTGTATCAATTGTTATTGAAATCGGTTTTGTTGGAACTTGAAGTAAAAGGGGTAATAAAAAATTAACGTTGGCAACCCTTTGAGGAAATTGCGGGGAAGTTGCAGTGCAGTATCGATCTTTGTGCATGGGCGTAAGGTTTAATTTTGATGCGTTGATTAAGGTGGGTTGCCATATTGATGCTGGTTTTGGACTTATTGTACAAGATTTCGTGGCGTATGGCCAGAATTGGAACTAAAAGTTGCCATTTTGTTGAACCTTTGTACAAAGAACAAAATGCAGATAAGTTAAGAACAAGTTTTAGTATAGGTACATGTAGATGTAGATTTGTAGACTTATTCCTACAGGAATCAAATGTTTAAATAAACATAAATGGTTACATAATTTTGTTATTCTATGTTGGTTTTTTAAGTCAGAATTTTAGAGACAAATGGGATAGATAGAGTCCACGAAACGTGACATAGACAAAACCAAGATTATGACTATTTCACGCTTCGCAGCCGCGTCTAGCATATAGGTTTGAAAACACATGGAAGAGGTACCTAGTATAATAGTGACAAGTTGCTAATCTGTCACCTAAAGCATACCTCAACCTATTTCCTTAGACATCTAAGACAGCCTCTTAAGACATCCACGAAAGAAATTGAGAAGTTTTAGGTACTCTATCGTGTAGGGACACAGGAACAATAACTTAAGAGACTTTTTTTTGTCTAATTAAGGAGTTTGCTGATACCTAAAAAAATCGATCACTTTTTCTGTCTCGAAACAAAACTCCATCGTAAATAATTAACCATAATGAAACCCGAAATCGCGAAAAATTTCTCACAAAAATAACAAACGCTTAATACCTACGTGACTTTGGAACCCGAGCAAGACTTACGAAGTTCAAGCTAAATTGTACTTGCGGAGATTATGGTAATTTCGAGTGTCGAGTGAATACTTTGGGAGTTGAAGACTCGTGGTTACGCCGAAACTTCTGGAACATTTTAATCCTTTATTACGTTGTTTTTGGAAAAGCTAACTGGTTTTTCGTACATACATCACGCCTGTATTCCCTAATGGGGTAGGCAGAGCGCACGAAACGCTACATAGACAAAACCATGACTATTTCACTTCTAGCATTTATTTAGGTTTTGAGTTGGTAAGTAGGTATAATAGTGAAAAGTCGCCAGTCGCCTAAAATATACTTCCTTAACCTAATTCCTTAGTCGCCTCTTACGACATCCACGGAAGAAATTGAGAGGGGTGACTCTAAACCCGACACATACATACATATACTCACAACTGTATTCCCAAGAGGGGTAGGCAGAGCACATGAATTCAAAAATCCAGTGCCACGTTTAGCAATTTCAGGGCAACCAGATGGTTACCCTGGTTGCAGTGACAGGTTGCTAGCCCATCGCCCACAATACACTAACCCTTTCCCAGAGTCGACTCTTACGACACCCACGGGAAGAAAGGGAGTGGTGCTATTCTAACCCGGCACCACACGGCAAAAAGCGTGGCACTAGCTGTTTTAGTTTAAAATTACCTAAATGGCCTATTGAAAGGGACTCATAGAACCCTTTTCCGGCCAGTAATATAAGAAATGGTTTCTACAGAAATGCGGCTGTTTTTTACCCTCAGCGCCCTCTCTTATTGAGTAGCGGAACTAAAGTTCAACTAGATGCCGTTTATTGTTGTTTTAAGACTTAAGATACGCGAAAACTTTACAATTAAGTATATTTGGATAAGTTAAATGCATTTAATGCAGGGATCGAATACCGGTATTATTTTCATACATTTATACCGGTATTCAATTTCGGTATCTCAGTTGTTATTGTATGTTATTGGAACTTTTTCATTTAATGTCGTACTTTTGTAGGCTTACCTAAATACTATCAAGGAATACCAAGCTAAAAATCCAAATTAAAGGAGATATTTTAGTTTTTAGTAATACCGGTAACGATCCCTGATTAATGAAACTTCGTTTCCTATTTGTATGGTGCTCTCAAAGCAACAAAGTCCACTTTCGCGTGTTTTCATACAAAGCTATAGTTATTTTTAATCAGACAACGCCGTCTTGTCCCAATCGTACTAGAATAACATCTTATTGTATCCGTTCATTAAATTCTCTGTACATACCTAAAATAAACCTGAATGGCTGAGGAGTGGGCAGTATGCCAATTTTTGTCATATCCATGCATCCGTTGCAAGACCTCTCGTCCCTTACAAAACTGAGCCACTGAGAGCTCTCTTAAAACTGGTTTTTCTTCGCTAGACCTCTAAGATGGTACTTATAGTTGGTGAGCGCAGGTCAAGTTATACTGGAGATTAGGTCATTGCCTTTAGTACTAGGCGTAGTTTATTCAGAAAAATACTGGCTTAGGATTTTGCATGCAAAATGCATATTGTGTGTGCAGTTGACAATGCGAATGGTTTTTGAATGCAGTTATTTGAATTGTAGATTATATGCGTGGACGGTTTATAAAACCGCATTAAGTTTATTCGAGTATGTATGAGAATCCGTGTTCTTTGGTATTTTAACCTAAGTTAACATACATACATACATACATACATATATCACGCCTGTATTCCTAAATGGGGTAGGTAGAGCATACGAAACGCTAAGTCGACAAAACCACGACTTTCACGTTTCGTGGCTACTTCTAGCATTTTTTTTTAGATTTTAATTTGGCAGGTATAGCGACAGGTTGCTAGCCTGTCGCCTGAAATATACCTAACCTATTTTCTTAGCCGTCTTTTATGATATCCACGGAAGAAATGGAGAGATTATTCTAATCCTGTTCGCGAGTGTTATTAAAATCCTGTATGCCTGCCCGTGTGGTGCCGGGTTAGAATAGCACCTCCCCCTTTCTTCCCGTGGGTGTCGTAAGAGCCGACTCTGGGAAAGGGTTAGTGCATTGTAGGGGACGGGCTAGCAACCTGTCACTGCAATATCACGTTTAACCATCTGGTTACCCTGTAATTGCTAAACGTGGCACTTTTGAAGTCATGTGCTCTGTTCTGCCTACCCCTATTGGGAATACGGGCGTGAGAATATGTATGTATGTATGCCTGTGTGATGTCGGGTTTCGAATTACTTCTCCGTTTCTTCCGTGGATGTAGTAAAAGGCGACTAAGGAAATAGGTTTAGGTGATTTAGATCCTTTAGGCGACAGGCTAAACCTGTCAATATACCACTTGTTTTTAAGCTGTATGATACAGCCCAGCTTTTGCCTACACTATTTGGAATTGGAAACAGGCGTGATTGTATGTATGTAACCGCAGAACTATCTTCGAAATAGCCATGTCATAACGCTATTCCGAAGACAAATCTTGCGGTGAACATTAGACCCGACCGCAATATAGAACTTGCGGTGTACTGTTGCAATACCGAGATCATCAAAATCGTCAGAGAAAGGCTCGGTTTCTCATTTGTTGGACAAGTCACTGATTTATCTAGAAAGGTAATTTCTAGCGAAGTTAATATGATTAAGGTAGTTTGTCTTTATGAGTCAGCGATTCGAGCTTTTTAACAGACTGGTGCGAATCACGGTAAGGTAAAGTCTTCTATAATGGACAAGGACCAGTAATGGACAATGACTCTTATTTACTACCCACTAAGGAAAAGTCATTTGTTTTACAACAATCAATTCACTCTATGGTCTTTAAATTATGAATGAAGTGTCCATCACTGGTGCTTGTCAGCTTAAACCGTCCATAACTGGTGTCGAGTTCATAAATATATGAGCTGACAAATGCCCAATATGTAAACTTTTACACCTTAACCTTAACTTTTACCATGTCATAAAGGTGTACAAATATTTTTGAACCCTCAGTTTTGCTCATATATTAATGAACTCGACTGTACTTCAAGTTTCGAGGCCAGTTCTAGTATATTTTTTTAGGTTTTGTGTTGGAAGGTAGGTATAACATTGACAACTTGCTAGCCTGTTTCTAAAACGTCCGCGATTTGGTCACGGAACGTCCGTCGATGCACTAGGCACTGTTCTTATAGTCACTAGACCTACTTTCACCCCAACTCTGTTTGAAGGAATTTATAAATTACAATACGAAATCGTCGATGGATTATTGTCGTCACAAAAGCAAAAAAGACGTGCCGAATAGTGAATCCCTAGAATTTAGGCAGCTTTAATAAAAATACCGTCAGGTGCCCTGATTTCTGCTAAAGGCGACATCGCCTCATCAATCAATCTCTTTTAGGTTTCGCGAAATGGAAATGTTCTTTATCGTGCAATGTTGATTTGGAACTCTAGTAAATACATTATTAAAAAAGTAATCCATCAAGGAACAACAAAATGTGTATTGTGGATCATCTTTGAACAGCTCATTTCTAAGGTCACAGAGTAAAAAATGAATGAATTTATGAGTTTTTAAATTGCAGTTAGTATGAGCGTGGATGCCATTATGTGAAGCATGCTCATTTAGAATGACTTTTAAAAATACATAATTTGTTCAAATAACTTTTATTACATATACCGGAAACATAGATGGCACGGTTTTAGAGAAAGAGAAAGACGGAGACTAAGTTCGCGCAGCGCTTTTTCAGGTAAAGAGCGCGAATGTTACTCTCTCTCACTCTGTCTAAAATAGTGCTATGTAACTTGCCAGGGATTACTCCTTATGTATCCAGGAATACTCTATTCAGTCAAGTTCCTCGCGTACCACCGTATATGGGAAAAATTAATTCCTATATTCCACGATCGTGGTTTGAAAGGCTGGACCATTCCCATCATGATCGTAAAGAAATTAATTATAGTAGCTATCCAGAAAAATTGGAGTACTTAGGTTCCTTTTTTTTCACAGGCCGCCTCAAAACTACGGCGCGGCGGTTCTGGCGCGGGTGGGGGACGGCGCGGTGCCCTCCTACGCGCCCCCCAACCGCGCCTTCTTCACCCCCCCGCTGCCCCCTGAGTACAGGAACCCGTTCGCTGACAAGCCTACACTTAGAGGTAAGAAACTGAGATTTTACATCCATACATACATACGTAAATACTGTCACGCTTCTTTCCCACAGGGGTAGACAGAGACCACAGTCCACTGGCTACAATCCTGACCTCTTTTGGCTTCATCCACATTTACTCTCTTCATACATACTCTTGACCTGCTGTTTCTAACACGTCCGCGATTGGTCACGGAACGTCCGTCTAGGTTTTCCCCTCCCAGTGCACCCATCTACTCTACATTCTATTGAGTTGTTATCTATTATTACCGTCTTTAAAATGAAGGATAAATGGAGTTTTTATGTGTTTGAGTTTTGAATAGATTAGCACACAGAAAAAACTATTGGGGCTTAACCCCCCCAGGGGAGGGGGAGATCCAGGGGGGTTAATTCCCCCTTAGGGGTTTGGATTAGAGTCATTTAGACACCTTTAGTTGATCCCCTTTTGATAAAAATAATCCTTCGGCGATTTATAATACCGAAATTAAAATATGTAGCTTCTCCCTAATAATGTCACGAGTGGGCAGAAGGTTACCTTTTTCTACAGCGAATCATAAGACTCCTTAAAAAAATGTTTAACACTTTTGACTTACCTACCCTTTGTTTTTATTATATTCATCGGCACCTTTCCTTTAACTTTACCGTTTGAATTTCAGGCACAAATACAGACGGGAACAGCTACCTCAACAGGAGGCCTATCCCGCCCCCCTCTCTTGGGCCTGGCCATGAGAGGATACCCATCAGGCCTCCAGGACAGGTGAGCAACTATTAGTTTACCATCTAAGGGGCAGCGCAGACCGCACACTTTTTGTCCGATCAAGTCTGCGACGCACAAAAACTGTGTATGGATTGTGCACAGGACTTTTTGCGCGTCGTGTGCGTTACTGCATGTAATTCCATAGGTTCTATTTTCACAGACTAAAAAGTCCGTCGTGGAAAGTCTGTCGTCTGCGCAAGGCCTTAATGGGAATTTGGGGTATGTAAGCTTAGCACGGCAACACGCTCTAGTCACGTCGCGCGCGGTATACACGTCTTTTTCTGACGTCTCTAGTTAGACAGTGACAGATATAGACTATCTCGCTCGTATCTCTACTCGGGCGTAGCCAGTATTTAGTTTCGGGGGG